>PVKB01000810.1:0-438914 GCA_004027205.1 Ctenodactylus gundi
GTCTTTTCTGGGGAACATCAGCTTCTATTGTCCAGGAAAGGAGGCACTATGGTGTAAGTGAAAGGGTTCAGAGGGACCACTCCAAGCTTCGCTAGCTATTGACCATGAGACCTTATCAGTTAGTTCGTCTGATCTCATTCTACTTACCTACAAACTAGGAAAAAATAAAATCTGCTTTGTAGGATTGCAGGTACCATGTCGGGGTTGGGGAAGGCAGTGGAATGTGTGTGTGTGTGTGTGTGTGTGTGTGTGTGTGTGTGTGTGTGTGTGTGTGTGAAAGAGAGAGAGAGAGCGAGAGAGAGAGAGAGATTGTCAATGTATACATATATTATTGTCAAAAACAAGCTAAGAACTACCAGAAAAATCAGGATTAATAGTTCTACTATGAGATGGAATGGCTCAGTGGTTAAAGTGCTTGCCTAGCAAGTGCTTCATCAAGCATTAAGTACCTAAGTTCAATTCCCCAGCACTACATAAGACTGGCATGGTGGCACACGCCTGTAATTCTAGCACTAGGGAGGCAGAGTCAAAAAGATGGCCATGAGTCCAAGGCCAGCCTGGACTCCATAGTGAGTTCAGGAGCAGCCTGGACTACAGAGCAAGACTCTGTCTCAGAAAAACATAGTTCTACTATGTGTTTCATATGATGAACTCTTTTTACTATTGTGAGACTGCCTAATCTGTACCTGAGTTCTCTCCCTTTACCCCTTCCCCCACCAAAAGGAAACCTCTAATATCTCAATCATAATTCAGGGGTAAGGCTATCAAGAGTTACAGAACTAATAGTTTTAAAGCCTTTATTTTACGGCAGGTGCTGTTTATTGCCTTGGAAATATCTGGCTGCTTGATTTGCTTTTCTGAACTTTATTACTCTTTTCCGTAAAACTGCTTGGTAGATTGGAATGATCTAAAATTCTCTCTTTTTTGCCCTTTTTGTGGTTATCCATCTGGGATTTTTCTCTCTCTCAGGATAACAACTTTATTTTTTAATTTCCTGTTTTTGTCTTGATTTTAACTATTAACATTAAAAATAGATTTAGCTCATAATTTTGCAAAATTAGTAGAGTTTCCACATGCCCTTCACTGAGATTCCCATCCTGTTAATATTTATCAAAGTTAAGATGCCAACATCGGCATAATACTATTTGCAAAACTCTAGGATCTATTCAGCATGATCATTCATTATATGCCAACCTGACAGAGCTCAGACAGGCCAAGATACCTGGCTAGACATTGTACCTGGGTGTGCCTGAGAAATTACTTCAGGAAGAGTTAACATTTTCAATCAGTAGACATGGTTAAGAAGGTCACCTACGTCAGTGTGAGTGGGCACCATTCAGTTAAGTAAGTGTGTCTGGTTAAAACAAAGCAGGGAAAAGGTAAGCTCGCATCTGTTTCTGGCTGGATACTCGTCTCCCCATCTTCTCTCTCTCAGATGTAAGCATTCTGGTCTCCCAGGGCTTTGCACTCACTCCAGGACTTGCACTTTCACACGCCACTATCTGATACACAGGCCTCAAGGCTTCAATGGTGATTTATACCATTCCTTCCCTGGCTCACAGATTTTCAGTCTCCACCAAAATTATTACAATATCACCACCATTTCTGGTTTTCTGGAAAATATGGGCTCCAAAATCACATGAGCCAATGCCTGATTTAGGCATAACGCTCTCATATTGACCATGTTTCACATGAGAACCTCAACCAATACATCCAGATGTCCCCAGTATTTTCACTAATGTCATTTTTCTGTCCCAAAATCTAGTTCTGGGGCCTGGATTATATTTAGCCATCACGTTTCCTTAAACTCCCTCAATCTGTGACCCTTTTTTGTTCTTTGTCTTTCATTGTTTTGATACTTTTGATGAATATTAGCCAGCAAATAATTACTTCAGTTTTTTTAATAGGTCATGCAGTATATTAAGAGTTTACTGTAGTTCCAATCAGGAATATCTCCCCAAAGGCCCATTCCTATTCCATAGTGCTTCTGGGAGCTAAAGGAGATTTTAAAAGTTGGGGCCTATTAGCAGATCATTTTTTTCCCAATCCCTCCCTTTCTTAGCAGATCTTAAGTCATTGGAAGTGCTGTTAATGACTCCATGTGGAACCCACCCAAGTATCTTAACTCCATCTCTCATCTGCTTCCTAGCCACAAAGTTAATGACCTATGGAACTTAAGAGGAAAGACAAAGTGAAAGAGGGGAGAAGGGTGGGGGCGGAGGGAGGGAGGGGAGGGTAGGGGGAGGGACAAAAGGAGAGTGGGAAAACCCTTGTCACCTTGACAAGATACGGATGTGCACAAAATGCTCAACTCCATTGTAAACCTTGAAATTTGCACATATACCTATCAATAAAATGTGAGGGAAAAAAGTTAATGATTTGTTGTGTCACATACTTCCTGCTATAGGCTCAAAAACCAACACCAACTGATGTTGGACTGAAACCTCCAAATACATGAGTCAAAATAAACCTATTCTCCCTATAAGTTGATTTATCCAGGCTATTTGTTATAGTAACAGAAAACTAACACACAGCCCCAGATTTACCATGAAATAATCTCTAGATTCCCCCTGCCACCAGATTAACAGTATTGCTTAAAGTAAGATTATATATCTGATGGTAACAGACACAGGAGAGATTGATATATTTTTAAGAAATGCTGTCCCATTTTGGAATTTCCTTCCTGGTTCCCAGGGAAACCAAGCTTGCCAGCCCATTATACTTTGATAGAATCATCAATTACACACTTGGTCTCTAAAAGCCTGCTCTGTGCTCCTTTCCTACTGCTTTTCGTCTTCTGCTGGCAGAAGTGACAGTGGTGGCCTAAGAGACTAGGTGGGGCAGAGAAGGCACTAAAACAGCCCGGATGGAGCCTCTGTCTTTAAGTGGCTACATGGCCCACACAAGCCCTTACTGAGCTTTGCTGTGCTATGAAATGAGTGAGGAAATGGCCCTCCATGGTATCAAGCCCCTGAGATTCAGAGACTGTTTGTAACTACTAGAGTCTGCTGAGCAAAATAGACAGTAATCTCAAAAGGCAAGACTTGTTTCCATTAGGTAGTTTGTCTAGGACCTAGATCTGCCCCATGTAAAGACAGGGCCTAGAGGTCTCTGAAGACGGAAAGGAGAAAAAGATAAATGGCATCCCGTTGCCTACAGCCATTGAAATAGGAAGAAGAGTTCAGCTAACTTCACCTGGCTCTCTACAAAACTGTCACAAAGTTTTCCTGTAAATAAATAAATATCTATATAAATAAATAAATAACTGCAAAGAAATGGGATGGTACAATTCTACTGGAAATGGTAGCAAAAGTAACAGACTGAAGACAGCACAGGACAAATGGAAGTTCCCTGAAGGTTCCAGGTTTGTAATTTTGAGCCAATATAAGAGCAATTATGTTGAGTACTCTTGAAACTAGGCCATGGAGTACGTTCACAGTGCAAAAATCCTTTTACCTCAGCTCCAACCTTACCAGTGGAAAGTTAGATGGGAAGCAAGGCATAATCAAACTTTGTGAAAAATAAATAGGAGTACTTGACCAGGTTTCTACGGCTTTCTAAGGCATTTCCCTACCTGGTAATTGTAAAGGAATGAATTCTAACAGGTCTGTCACTTACCAAGAGCTGACGCATTTCTGCTGCAATATAACCCATTCAAAGCTCCATTCTGCTGTGCTAACGCTAGGAATCCAATTTTTGTGATCAAGCCTTATTAGCTCATATTTCACTGACTGTATTTTTTGTCATCCTTCCAAGGTGTAGTGAGACTTGTAGTAAAGGACGACCCCCAGTTCCTGTCTTCTCAAGGATATCCCAAAGAACAAAACCTACCTAGTTTGGCCTTAGAATGTCATGGCCAACTCACTTAGCAAAGAAAATAAACTCATCAAAAAGTTCTTTACTGTCTACATGGCCACATGTAGTATTTTCACGTCTTGAAGACACTGAGTGACTATTTTCTGGTGAGCTTGCAAAGGAAGCCTTCTGCATTCACTGTGGCAAGTATCACAGGAAATTTGTGGTTTCCTGCCTCTGGTGCAGCATTCAGACACTGGGACGGAAGTTCAGGTTCATGCATTATCTTATGGCTTCCTGAAATAGAGCAGCTCTAAGTCTTCAAAACTGTATTTATTCAGTTTTTATTGTAAGTCTGAAAAGGCAAGGCCCAATGTCTATTTCAGGAAAACCTCAGAGGACTGCTCCAACGAAGAAAGTGCTCCTTCCCCCACAAGAGGTAATGCAATCATCAATTCACTAATTTAATAGCTTTTGTGCACTCTTCGTGCATGTGTGACCAACCCCACACGTGACCTCCCTCTGAGCCTTAGCGCAGCACTATCTCCAAAATGGATTCAGGTCCTCTACAATAAGGTGCAAACAACCGCTAATAAATTAACTCCACTCTGCGTCCTCCAATTCCTAATACTTAGCGCTGGGATCTAACGCTTGGACGGATGTTAAAACACTCCGGACGTGATCAGAATTCTCCTCAGATTTCTCTCTGAGGAAATCAGTCTTTATCCTAGCTGTGACTTCGGCGTCATAAGCTCAATGAAAGCGCCCTCCTTGGAGTAGTTTTTACTAAACTTAATTAGGCTGCCCACTTTGTGGATTGCGCTGGTTTCTACTCGGTGTTTCCACTGTTTTGCTGTTGCGCTTTTTTCCTTGGATGTGAAGGGTGTTACTTCCTTAGTATTCCTACAACCGCGCGAGTTCTCCTCCCTCCACCCCATCCATCTCTTGTGTGTATAAGAAATCATTAGTGTAGCACTTCAAGGGCTTTCAAGAGGGTTTAGTCCTACCCAGGGACTAAGCATTGGGCTGTCTTTGTAGGGTGACTATATAGTTTATCTTCCAAATTGGGACACTTTTCAGAGCACTATTATTGATTACATCTCGACAGCAGGCATAAACCAGGACTGTCTTGGGCAAAGCAGGGCATAGGATACCACCACAGGGAATTCAAAACAGAGCTGCCTGCTCCTGTGTCTCAGATATTATAAAATTTTCCATAAGACATTCATTTCTTTCAGGGGACTTACAAAACAGGCCCATTTAGATTGTAAGAGCTGGAGACCAGGTAGCATAGTAGTTAAACACAGGGCTCTGGCGCCCTCTACCCCTCCCTACCTCCTGCTCTCAGCTTCAAACGATGGCTTGTTCTCTCCCCACTATGAAGCAGATGTCCTGAGCTCAAATCCTAGCACTGCCACGCCCAAGATACAGAAGTTTGGGAAGTCACATAACCTTCTACATCTGCTTCCTCATCTATGAAATAATAATATTTTGAAAATGACTCCTGATGAATAAATGAGTCAATAGTTATAAACTACTTATCAGAGGGCCTGGCACTTTCCTAAGAGCCCTTTCCCCCCCTTCAGAATGTGTCCTCAGGGCCTCCTGTGCCCTCTACACCTGGCATTTGTCAAATCTTGCCGTCAGCCCTGTTTGGTCACCTGCCTCTCTAAGTCAGCTCTGTACACTAATGCGACTGGTTACTTTGAGCTCTGTTGGCTACCTAGGCACGCCCCCCCACCCCCACCCCCATTATTTTTCACACATTGATTCTTATTGTCAGCATTTCTGCAAGTTGCCTCCAGCAAAATACACTGGGCAGCCTGTCCCTCTTCAGAGTCACTTCCATACCAGAAAGTATTAAGAAACACGCCAGAATGAATCTGCAGCTACACTTGTAGTGACACGGTACTCTGTCTTCACATCTTCTTGGGTGTTACACGTCAGGCAGTGGTTTCTAGTCTACTACAGCCTGAAGGTTACAAAGGAATTCATCTTAAGAATCATCATTAGTATCTTCTGCTAGAATATGCATGAAAATTTAACAAATCTTGCATGAAAACTGGCATGGAGACACCTTTTGTCAAGGAAATCACAGAAAAAGAGTATTTCCGGGTCTCATCAAGAATATGACCTTCAATCTTCCATATGTTGTGTCTGCAGATAAGCTATCTCATTCCATGTAAAAGCAGAAAACAACAAAAGCCAGTCCTAATCTCTTAGCAATGTGAAATTGAAATTACTTATAGGGGTTATTATTAGAAAGAGGGAAGCCATATTACGCTCATATTTGTTTATTCAATTGCTTGATTGAGGTAAGACAGCTTTATTTGATCTTGTTTTTATTTTTTTAAGATTAAAGGGAGCAGAAATAGTCCTGCAGCCATAGACCACATTGATATCCATAGAACCACGACCCACATCAGCACCATTTTTAATTTCTATCAACACTTAAAATGACGGAAAATTTATTCTGCTTCTGAACTTTTATATTTCTAATTCCTAATCTCATTTAATCTTCAAAAAATATGACACAGGTTCTGTCAATAGCATCAGAGTGCAGAACATAAGAGTAGAAAAAAGCAGGGGTGTTTTTAATGACTGGCCAATCAGTGAACTAGAACACAAAACCAGGTCATAATAACCAGATCACGTTACCTATTGGGATGTACCATGTGTCTTCAACTGGAAAGAAATGGAATAACTGTTCCTGTGAAGAGTAAAGCACACAGATTCTGATAGTGAGTCAATAAAGACATTTATAACCCATAAAGGACAGGCTGTAAATACACATACACGATAGTATTTTAGCAAAGCATATAAGAGAAAATTCTGAGATGGTATTCTGAGTATACAAAGCAGAAATCCTGGCATTTCTCAGTAATCACCAGAGAGGGTAACAATCTTTCTTAAAACTGTGTCATTCTTCTGCCAAAGTTCTATCAACAATGCTCCTCTACACAAATACACCTTGCAGTTGTTTCTTTGATGAATGACTTCCGCATCAACGAGATCACACTGGGTGGGGCTTCTACAAAGATTCACTGCCATTGGACCTCACATGTTTTAAGGGTGGTTACATTCACTTTGGAGCAGATGGTAAGTTCTGGAGACACTACTGTAAAACTAAGTGTAAAAATTATTATAGTAATTAAGAAAAGAGAGGCATTTTGGGGTCCATGTTACAATTAAGAAAACTAAGGTGTAGTCACTGTAAGTGGTAGAGCCAAGGTGTATTGAAAAAAAATGCATTAATGATTTCAGCATCCTTGCTGCCAAAAATATTGTAGAATTAGGTTGGCAGAATGAAGAAGGACCTAGGTGCAACCAGATGCCATTTGTTGAGTATTTACTATTTCATGGCATTGCACTAAGTACTATATATATCTGTGTGTGTGTGTGTGTGTGTGTGTGTGTGTGTGTGTGTGTGTGTCCTTTTGCTTCTAGTTAAATCATTCCACTTTTATAAATAGAAAATCAAGGTTCACAGAGATTGTTGTCACACCAGGTTAGGTGGCACATGACTTCTTGAACCTATGTGTATTTATCTCCAAGCATATGTTTTAATCTTCATGACACTGAGCAAACCTTTGGTTAGATTAAAATTTTCTTCTGCCAGATGAAGGCTACACACTCCCCCCCCCCAGGAGATTTTTCTACTTCCTTAAGGATTTTTAAAAATTTTTTGTTACCTAAGTTTTCGTTTATTGAATATAACTTTCCTTTACTCTTGCATTGGTGATATCATCTGCAAGTGTCAATTCTTCATTGTTAAAAGTATAGATTTTTGTAAATCATTGCTCCTTTAGACATTAATAAATTGAATCACGTTCTTCCATATCGATTTCTTCTTCTCTATTACACGAGGATATTTGTGTCCTCCCAAAATCCATATATTAAAATTCTTACCGTTGAGATAGCATCAGGTGGTGGGGGAGGTAATGAGGTCATGAAAGCAGAAGTCCCCTGTGTAGGATTAATAAAATGAACCTCAGACAGCTGGTTAGCTCTTTCTACCATGTGACCAGGAAGAGGCTTGTCCCCCGCACCTGGTCATGTTGGCACTTTCATCTGGAATATTGGCTTCTTTAACATAAGAAAATTGCACAGCTGTTTATAGGCCACGCAGTCTACCTGTATTTAATATTTGATTGTTTGCTTGTTTATTTGTTTTGGTAGGACACTTCTCCCAGGATCATTTCAAAGAGGATTTTTGAGTAAGAAAACTTGTTTAAACTTTGTAGGTCTGCATGTTTCTTTATTAAAGTGGTAGCTTTTCTGGCCAGAAAATTTTAAGATATAAGCTCTCTTCCTTCAGCATTTTGAAGATACTGCTTTGGATTACTTTTGAGAAAACTGCCATAAATCCTACTTTACTTAGGGTCTTCTATTTCTCTGTGAAAGTTTTAAATTCTCACTTTGCTTTTATGCGCTTCTCTTTCATTATAATCTGTCGAGTGGATTACTTTTGTTTTCTTACCTTTCCTCTCAAAGGGCTCTTGATCCGAAGCTTTTATATCTGTAATCCTTGGAAACTCTTGTCCATGTTTTCCTTCCTGTTTGCTCCTTTTTTGCTTTCTGGGAATTTCATCTCATAGATTTTGACACTTGTTTCTGTTTCACGACTCAACACAGTCATCGGATCTGAGGCAGCCTGACCATTGCCCTTCCTGCTATTTGCCAGGAAGTTTCGTAATTCATCTTTCTTCACGGTGCTAATGCATCTTTGCACTTCCGCAGTGCCCCTACCGTAACTCAGTTGTCCTTCTGGCTGTTTCTTTTTTATAATCTCGAGAGTTACATTTTCATACTCCTACTTTTGAGCTAGTTCTTCCTTTTGCTTCTGTACGACCTCAGAAGCTTCCCTTATCTCTCGGAGAATGTTCATTAAGACCCCTTTACATTCCTATTGTCTCTCATAAGCTCCACTCTCCCTACAAGAGCTTGTAAGGTTAGTTCTCTTTCTCATTTCAAGCTCAGGTTCCTCGAATATTTCATTCCTGGGGAGTACATCCTTTATTCCTTTGAAGGTGTGGCCCTAGCTCTGGCTTGGTTCCCTTCAGACAGGAGAGGTGACAGAAAGATACCAGAGGTGGAACACATCTGGGCTCCAGCCTGGACTCACCCAACCCATGCCAACCACATGCCCACATTCCCTGCTGGTCTTCCTCTTTGGGGCCTCTTCCCAGGGCACCACGTCAGTGAAGGAGTCGCACCGTGTCGTAGCTGCCTGGTGCATCCAGAGAGGCCAGGCCATTCGCCTTCCCTTGCCCTTACCCATCCGCCCCCAGAAAAGCCACCTCATGGGTTCAAATTCACTTGGGTTTTGTGAGAACGAAGGATAAACTGGCGTGACCCCCACGCTGGACTTTCAGGTCTAGCCCCACCCAGGAAGATGTGAAGAAAAGAAAGTAAACATTTTTCATTGAAGAGAACTTTATAAATTTTCTCTCGCCTAATATTTTTGTGTTTCTTACCTCCAGGAGAGCTCTCTCACCAAAAACAAGACCAATCTTCTCTTTATCTTTTAGAAAGTTTGTGTTTTGTTATGCTTCCGAGACCCTTAACGGCTACCTCCTGCAGTCGGTCTCAATGGTGACTGACCTGCGCCAGTGCAGAAGGCACTGGGGTCAGCAGGGACCCTCATGGCTGAATGCTCTGTTGCGATCATCTTGAAATTCTGAACATTTTTACAACAGGAAACCCAGGATTTTAATTTCTGAGAAGCCTCAAAAATTACTTATCGGTTGCCACCCATGGTCCCTCTAAATATGTCTTTAGCAGCGTATGTTGGACCCTCAAGTTACTTAAAGCTAACAAAAGTGAAATTTATAGGGACTTCGTGCCACAGCTATCTCTGCATGATCTAGTACTGACAGACTATATCTCCAGCTTTAACAAAATTTCAATAAATTATTCTTTAGAGAAATCAGGATGTTTCCAGAAAGCATCTCTTGGTTGCTATAGCAACAAAGAAGTAGTACCTGTATAGCACCTAGCTGGAGTTATGCAGGCAGGTTCTCTTCAAGTAAAGGTCTGCCACCTACACCATCACCACCTTTTTTTTTTTTTTTTGTAAATCTGAATTTGGAAACCACAATCTTCAGTAAATGAAACATCATGTTTTGTTTTAACCCCAAATAATCTATAGCTGCATGCAAAATCCCGTACATATGTCTAGAAACATTTTTCCTGGAAACAGGCTCCGTAGCTTTGACAAGACTCTCAAAAACGTCCAAAGAAAAGGCTAGAAATTATTTCTCTGTGACTTTGAAAAAGACTCAGTTCTTCCTAGAAATAAACACACACAGAGCACAGCTCATAGTAGATTTTTCTCACCAGAAACTATTTTTTCATCCTGAAATGTGATTTATGAGAAATCACTATTTACTAATGAAGAACATTTAAGGTTAACATGTGCTTCCTATTGCTTGTTTTAATATTAGCTTTTTTAGAAAGATCAGACAGCAAGTAAATTTGCTCAAAATGGCTCTATTCTTCTTAACTTTATTACTGGCTGTCTTTTCTAATTGCAAAAATCTAAATTAAAAAACATTTAATTTGCCCAATAGCACAGCCTACATGAAAGACGTAATGGTTTATCAGGACTTTTCATTTATGCTAATTATATGCTATTAGTGTGCTGTTACTGAATACTGAATAAAGCAACCAGAGACCGTTGATGTTCATTGTTTCTGTTTTCACTGTTTTTCTTCCCAAGTTCCCCTCTCTGCCCATCCTTGAACAATCTCAGCTTGGTAGTTCATAGCCCCAGTCAGCTGATTGCTTTCAACAAACAGAAGAGATGCAATTAATGGTGGAAATACTCCTATGTCACCTTAATCACTGTCAGGGTCAAGGGTCAGAAATGTACAATAATGGCAGTCTGCTGCATCCGCTAGCATTAGAGTCCAGAGCCTAGCGAAAGCTTACAGAAGAAAGGATTCAAGCAATCAACACACAGTATACAAGAGCCAATATTTATAATGTGTTGTTTTCCCGGTGATGTAAGTGCTTTAGATACTTTCACACAACTTTTGCCCAGAGTTATCATCACCATATTTACATATAGGGAAACTATGGCATGGAGAAATAAAATTATTTTAATATAGTCCGTAGCAAAGCTAGGACTTGACCTGGAAATTCGATCCCAGAATTCAACTACATTAGCTCCCAGATCACACCTTATTATGAGAAGAATACAAGAGCTGTCTCAGGTCTTGTGCCTTAGCTTGTGTCATTGCAACTGAATGTAATAGGCTGTGTTGCACACATGATATTTATTTCTTATAGTTCTAGAGGCTGGGAAGTTCAAGATCATGGTGCTAGCGTGTTCAGTTTCTGATGAGAACCTTCTTTTTTGGCTTGGAGACAGTTGCCTTCTGCTTCTACTTCAAGCAGAGAAAGAGAAAGAAAGCAAACTCTCTTGTGTCTCTTCTTATAAAGTCACTAATCCCATTTACGAGGGCTCCACCATGATGCCCTACTCACCTTCCAAAGACTCTACCTCCTGACGCCATCATATTGGGAGTTAGGACTTCACGAAAGTTGTGTAGGGATGGGTGGAATAAAATATTTGGTTCATAGCATCCAGTTAATAAGATTCCAGCTAATAACAAGCAAATTAAAGTATGTTCTCAGTCTGTGCTAATTTATCCTAGTATGCTATAGGGTTTTTGAAATAATTGAAATAATCTAAAAGGGCTCTGTGAGGCCTCAGGAAGTGACAATTCAGGGAAGTAGACTTTTTCTTTCCCGTTCAGGAATGGGGAATCTTTTTTCTGCTAATGGCCACTTGTATATTTGTAATATCATTCATAGGCCATACAGAAACATCAACTTAAAAATTAGCCTGCTATATTTGTTAGAACATTTCATTATTGTGTAATTAACTACTTCCTAATGTGGCAGATCATATAGCCCAGAAGCTAGAGGCGCCCTTCCCCCAAATCAGCCCTTCTGTGGGCCTCTGAGCCTCTAGCCAGTGTCCAACCTGTAGTTGGGATTTAATAAACATTTGCTGAGTAAAACTAAATTAAATGCAACTTTGCACTAGCCTCGTGGCTAAAACTGAGCTTCTCCCCCTGCAAAAGGAAGAGGCTGATCTCCATTCACAGTTCTTAATCCTGTCCGGACAGGAGTCTTGGAAGAACTTGTAAGAGATGTTGATACGCCAAGTCTGACCCAATAATTTTGGTCTGAGGTAGGTTACAGGCTTTGCTACTGTTTTATTTGCATTTCCAGGGATTCAAATATGAAATCCGAGTTAAAAATCATGAACCAAGGATCTTCAAAACTTTGTTCTAGACACGCAAAATCAGCAAGATCACACTGAAAATGGCTCTTCCCATCTTACATAGAGGGGCACATAGGTGAAGAATATTTCTTATAAAACAATAGCCTTATTAAAGAGCATGGTTAATTTCTTACAAACCCTCAGATACGTATATTGCAGTTGGTTTCAGGGCTTCTGCCTGGTGGAAACCCCGATGTGATCTAACAAACCCCTTTCACCCACTACAGCTGTGTGTCCTGGGAGGGAAATTTGACCAGTGTGCTTGAACTGAGCTAGTTATAGTGTAGCTGTTGAATTTTCCCATTATTTTTTCCTTGCTGAGGCATTTCTAGTGGAATTGCCACTGTCATCTTTGACAGCGTTCAAGGAAACATTAGAAAAGCAAGATTCAAACTGAAGTCAATGAAAAAAATCTTAATTTTCCTTTCATCTGATTAGATTCTCAAATTTGGAGAAAGTTTGAAGAATGTGTAGAAATATTCCTAGCTCTGTATGTTTCAAAATGATTGTCTACATGTCACTTACATAAGCCTGTCGAGAATGTCATATGATAAAGGGTCAAAGCATAGTCACCTGCCACTTTTGGCCCATCCCAGTTTAGTTTCCTTAGCATATACTGAGAATTAATGGAAATTTTCCTATAAAGCAAATGCAGTACTGGTCATTTTTTCTCTATAGATTTGAAATTTTAACTCAATTTTTTACTCACTACTCTTCTTTAGATTAAATTTATTTAAAAATCAAAGAGCTGTCTTCGGTTATCAATTCCCTTTTCACCCACTTCACTAGCAAGAAGAGTTCAAACCTAAGAACAAATATGTGTGCATGTTCCACACTACCCCTGCCTTTTTTGTGATTTTTAACTCCAGTGAGATCCTCCACCTCGCTTCCAAAACACCTGCTAGGGAATTTCTAAACTGTTTCTGAAAACAAACAAATCTCTTGTGGAACAGATATATTTATCACATTTGTGTAATAAAAGATAAACAATCACTACAGTGGATAAAAACATCATTTTAAGCCCTTGAATAAATATATGTATAGATACAATGTTTCTGCATGTTATCCTGTGTTGGAGAAGCACTGTTGCCTCCCCACTGGAACCAGAGAAGCCTGAGCACAGATGTGGGTTCTCTATCTTATCCTATGTATGATCTCGAGTAGCTTATTTGTCCTCCCACCATTTTTACATCCGGTTCTATAATAATCATAGTACAATAGCTTCACAAGCTACTGAAGGGCTATACTGCGACCCAAGAAATAAGTAGAGGAAGTAATTTCACAAGAGGATAAAAATTAATGCCAGAAAAGTCTACTGAAATTATAGTAAGTGGAAAACATGGAGTTGATTGATGGGTTTTAACCGATGGAGGTGAATGGTAACACGCAAGAGAAGGAAGCCTGAGGAAGTGAATCAAAGAGGCAGTAGGAAATCAGGAGACGAAGAGGGAAGGAGCTCGGCGCTGCATTTATGAAGAACAATTTTAAGATGAGAGGGATTCCCGTATGTTTGCATGCTGCTGTATATAACCTAGGCAGGCGTTTACACTAAGGAAACTATAGCCACAGCCGCAACGCCGTTGTGTCAAGGACAGAACACAGATTCACTGGGTGACGCTTAGGTCGTGGAAAGGACAGACTACCTGTTCCCGTAAGAGGTAAAAAGGGTACATGGACAAAAATATGAGGGTGTAAACAATTTCGTGAGGGAATTTGTTCAACTGTCTATCAGTATCTCCTATTTTTTTCCCAATGGAAATGAAAATCCTAGCGTGCGTGATGGAGAAATTGTGTCAACTTATTATAGCCAAGGAATGTCCAGGGAAGAGCTTTCCCTGAGGGCCAGGAAGCGGGGCCCTCACTGGCAGCACGAACTAAGAAAAGGAGGGAGGAAGAGATCGCAGCCTCTTCCTAAAAAGAAGCTCTGGCCTCACCTTCAGCCAGAGAGGCTTCGGCTTGCTCCCAACTTGCTCGGGTCTCCTATCTCCGCCTTGTTTTCTTGGATGGCCATCCACGGCAGGCTCACAATCATTGCCCTGCAGTCTCAGACTGGTGTCTTTCTGGCATGAGCCTGAGCTGCTATCGGACCCTCCAGCTCTCCTACATGTGCATGGCAGATTTGGGTTATCTCTCTCTTCAAGCCCTCCAAATAAATTCCCTTTATCTCTACAAATTCTATTAATTCTGCATCTCTTAGAACTCTGATGGGTACACTAGGTCATCAGCTAAGAGTGAGGATGAGTCAGGAGGATGGAGCTTGGTAAGACAACTGAGGGTAATGGTGGCTAACATGAGGAAGAAACCAGATCCTTGAGGGAAGCTGTGGGTAGGGGGCAGACCATGCGATGCCGTCGTCTCAGTGAGCACAGGTGTTACCAGAATGATCTCAGAATGTGTGATGGAAAGAAATAGAATTTCCAGTTACATAAGTCGTTCATGCTACAGGGAGACTGTTTGGGAGGGGAGCAGCTGACTTCCAAATGGGGGAGTAGTGCACGGTATCATATCAGAGATGTCAGAACCTGTGTAAACTCCAGGCCAGAGTGGTGGGATTATTTGAGTCAAATAAAATGACAAAAATGGCACATGGTAAATACATATATAAATACACAAATATTCATATACAGACGCATTTTCATACTCAAACATCCATGCATATGCAAACCACAAAGGTACATATCACGCCACAACCTTCCTAATTACAGCTGAATTATTTATGATCTCTGACTCCTGTAGTGAGTTTAAACTAGTTTAATTACTGGGAACACGACCACAGATATTGATGCAGATATAGAGACAGAGCTGGAGATACAAAGCGAATTTCCCCTTTATCCCTTTCTTATCAATTTATCTTTTACCTCTCTCCTTACCACATATAAATCCGAGCCACCCTGCACAGCCTAGTTCTCAGTGAATCAGCAGGCTTGTTCAAATGCTGTTACTTCTCAGGTGAGTTTCAAGGGAGGGGGGAATTTGGGAGCAGGGGTTGAGGAACTGTCACAGTCCTCAGACCCAGCTGGGATTGGGACCCTTATTTTTCTGCATCATGCGGAGACAAGACAAGGAGGGGACACGGCCCTCCACCACCAGTGTGCGGGGTGACACTGCAGTTCATGGCTGATTAATAGATTGTGGAAATGAATCAAATAGGCCCTAACTAGCACTCTTTTTTAGGAAGCAAGGTCATAAAGTGGAATGCATTATGAAGTTATCAAAATGCATTAAATGTATGAAGGTAAAATTTTGAGGATAATGCAAGCTTACACGGGATCGTATATAAATGTATATGCATGAACACATTCATATTTATATGCATAAGTCATGGTACAAAATTTCTTCTTACTATGAGTCACAGTCAGCAACGTTTAAAAGCAACCACCGATCTCCTCTGACAGCTGCGGAAGCCAGCTTCTTCTAAAAAGAAACGGATTTCAGGAATGATCTTTTCTTATTTTTCTTCCCATGTCATAGTGGATATGTCCATCTGCTTACTGAATACCTCACCAACTCCTAAATTCAAGTTGCTCAAAAATAATACCACCTTCAGTCCACCGCAGAGCCTCGCCCCAGCACAATCGCATCTCTTCCATACCTACCCCTCAGTCATGCAAATCCTCAGAGTTCATCAGCTGCCGGAAGGGTTAGATTTTTCCTTCATTATTTACCTGAATTCCACCACCCTGACCCACCCCAGCCCTGGTACCTACCACTCCTGGTACCAGGTGTCTCTGCCTACCATCTTCTGAATTCTCTGGGCCATACACCACAACCAAATAAATCTTCCATATCACCATGGTAGTAAGAGACGCTCTGCATAAAAACAGTCATCAGTTCTCCAGAATCTATCAAGTAAGGCCTAAATGCATCTTTCCAGGCTATTGAAATGTTGAGGACTGCAGCTCAGAGACCTTCGCTATATTCCACTGTCTCCCCAAACCTAAAAGAGTGATTACATGCAGTAGTGTCTTAGTTACTTCTTCGTTGCTGTGACCCAATATCCGACCCCCATAAACTCAGGAAAGGAAAGGTTTATTTTAGCTCACAGTCTCAAAGGTCACAGTCCATTCAGGGGTGGCCAGCAACAATCGAAGTACATGGCAGAGACGTGCAGGCAGCTTCCCCAACAAACAGGAAGCCAAGCTGAGGCTAGTTGAGACTAGTCCCCGCCTCCAGGAGGGCAGGTGCAGCTATGTATCCTTTCAGGTCTCCACCCAGTAACCAGTCCCTCCTACATCCAGGTGTGGCCACTACACATCATGAATCCTAACTGAACTGCAATCCACCCCTACAGACCAGACCCCAATCCGCCAACATCACATGGTTCCATTAAAATACATGAGACTTTTGGAGGACACTCCAGATTCTAACTACAAGTAGGAACGTAATGGATATTTGAATAATGAATAACAATTGGAAAACAGCATTATTTGACCACCTGTGTATAAAAATGAAAATACAGGATAGTTCTCATGCATTAATAATTACATTAATCAGAATGCCTTTAGGTAATCCAAAACCTCAAATTGTTGCATAGGCTATGCAAAGATCAACTGGTACCGTATTTCTAACTATGTAGATAATGCCAGTCAGTCATTGCAATACATAGAGGACAACAGTATTAAAAATGAGTTAGGAGGTATGTTTATCTAAACAAATACAATGACTTTCAGCCCATTGGATTAGCACTGTATAGTTTTTCCTTAAGTGACTTAACTGAAATCATGATCATTTCTAACAAAGGGCACAGAATCAAGATTTTGTGCATATAAATAAGTGACTGTGAAAACTCTGGTTCAAGCCGCTTCCTCCATATTTCTCATATGAATGTCCAAGCTATGAGAAAATGATGGACAGGAAGGCCAAAAATTATTTCTACTCCCATAAAAATATATATTAAACAATAATGGGAAAATAATCTCAATGCACCCACTCCACATGAGAACTGGACTGAAATCAAAACTGACAGCTTAGTCCCAAATGCACATTCAATCGAACAGGAAAGAACATCAGCAGAAAATAATTACCCATTATGCTCACCCTGTTTTCAGTGAAATTAGCATGAAAATATTTCCGGTTGTTGTTGGAGGAAATTTTAGCACCCAGGTTAATCTCATCTTTAATTATAAAGAAGCGGTGCACACATTTTTTTAACATGCAAATTCAATTGTATCTTAGCATGGGGAAGGCTTGCCATCGTGGAGAAAATCACTTTCTTTTTGGAACAATGGCACCAGGTGCTAACAAATGAATTCCTATTTTTAGTCGTAATTTAATTCTACTCACAAAGGAACGTGCAAGAAGGAAACAAAGATAAGGGAAACTCACATCTAAGTGTTTGGTTTTAGCCTAAATAAGTATATCGGTATATACGAATGTTTGCATAAAAAGAATTCTAATTTAAAAATATGTTATCCCAGGATATTTAATGTTTACACGGCATTTCCCAGTTTACGAGGCATGTTAAAGCTAGCGCCATACTCTCTCTTCTTGAACTAGCAAAATGTTGATATGGGATCTGTTGGGTTCGTGTGATGTTAATATTATGATGACGTCAATAATATGATGCCAATATTATGATGTCATCAGAAATGATGTCAGAGAAAAGCACTTGTGGCAGAAATTAAAGTGTTATCAATCATTTGGAGTGGGGCTTGGTATGAAATTGAATAGGAATGGTGTTGAGTGGCTAGGCCCTTTCCAGTTGGGTCTGCTTCCTTCTTGACATTAACTCTTCTGAGTTCAATGTCTCACACACAGCAATGGCACTGGGCATTGTCATTATGGTTGCTTTTTTGTTGTGCTATAATTATTAATGTCCATAGACTAAGTTCCGCCATTTCTCCCCAGGTGGCCTGTCTGGGTGACTTCCTAAAGGAAACAACACAGCACATTGACCCAATGTTATGGGTAGATCCTGGTTGCCAGGGTCAAAATAGTTCTGCAGCATCCTAACTGCACATTTGTAGGCTTTACTTAACATCGCTCTGTGCATCTAAGAAAGGGATAATATTTCTTACCTTGGAAAATTGCTTTAAGGATTAAATGAAATAGCACACATAAGGTAGTTCATAGCAGGCAAATAGCAAGTAATCACTTGTTTGTTTTCTTCTGAGTACAAGGTCAAATCTACCGATGGAACCACAGACCATGTGTTTAGAAAGGAAGACAATACTACCGTAGAGAAACAACAGGAACTTGTTGATAATTATAGAGACTTTCGCAATTCCATTGAGTCTCACTGTATAATCTAGGATAATTGCCCTATTTTGACGTCAGTTGACTAGCAAGCTTTATTCCATCTACAACCCTAATTCCCATTGCCATGTAAGTTAACACATCCTCAGGTTCTGGGGACACAGCACCATCTTCAGTGCAGGGGGTAGAGACAGCTGCAAGAGTGAATATTATTTTGCCTATTGCAAAAGTAGATTAATTTGTAATAAGAAAAAATAAATATTTATAAATTATTCAGTCATCATTTTTTATCTGACCAGTAAGTCTGTTTTGTTCAGAAAAATTAGGAAAGTGCTCTCCCTCAGGAAACAGTACCTATATCCAGTAAAACATTGTCATACTATATTACTGATTTCGTTAAAGCAAGAGAGTATCAAATAAAGTATATAATGTCTTTCATATGGAATAAATATGTTAAGCAACAATGATTGTTATACAAATGGCATCCTTTCAAATGCAGTACACTTATGCAGTGTAGGAGCTGGTCTGATATGTGCGGTAGTTCAAAGAAGAATTAAGAGGACAAGGTCATCCCAGATATTTTCAGTGCATTAATTTGTTCAATGTTTTCAATACCCTACTAGGTAATGACTAATGTTCTCTTTAATTTAAATAAAACTTCAAGCAATTGGCCTGATGTTATAAAGCTAACAAGTGTCGGAATTTGAATCATTGCTAATGGTAAAAACAAAAACAAAAGATAACCAGTGTTGGCAAGGATGTGAAAAAACTTCAACAGAGTTCGTGGGAATGTAAAACAATGAAGCCGCTATGAGAATCAGTGCGGAGTTATGGGTAGGAATCAAAAATGGAACAATGGTATGATGAAGCAATCTTCCTTCTTGGTACATACCTGAAGGAATCCAATTAGGACCTTGTGGACACGTGGATACTCCCACATTCATAGCAACATTATTCATAGTTGCCAAAACCATGACAAGTCAAATGTCTATCAAATGTCCGGATGAAGGTATCACAATGCAAATGAATGAATAACAAAATCGAGGTGTATAAATATGGTGGAAGGTTAGTCTTGAGAAGGAAGGAAGTCCTGCCATGGGGAACATGGATGAACCTGTAGGACATCATGCTAAATGAAATGAGCCAGTCACAGGAAGAAATCAACTGTGTGATTTCACTTATATGAGATGTTCAAATAGCCAAAGTCAAAGCAGAAAATAGAATGATGGTTGCTGATAACCAGGGGAAGGAGAAAATACAGTGCTTTCTAAATGAGTATAAATTTTCAGTCATGCAAGATGTACTAGTTCTAGTGATCTGCCTCACAGCATATTAGCACCATAGTCAACGTTACTGCAGTGTGCACTGGAAAGTTTCTACCCTTTTAGTGGCATCTGTATGGTAGTATATGCTAACATAATACTAATGGCTTCCCATGAAAAGACACAGGAAAAATAAGGGAAACAATGGATATGTGTGTTACTTTATTGACTTTGTGGATGTATGCTTACCTTCAAACTCGTAAGTATATGTAGTTTTTGCATGACAGGTATACCTCAGTAAATTTGTCATGTTTTTAATGAAACAGGCTCTCTGTAGGAACCACCGGCAGAGGCACTGGACCCCACACGAACACTCGGGTTTAGGAATTCTCAGTCTTCCCATTAAGCAAGTGATCCAATGCCTCTCATCCAACACCATCGTACCATGCTACCACCACAGTCTTGAAGCTTATTTAAAATAAAGACCATATTTTTTCTACTACTCTATCACTATTTTACAGATTGTCACAGTGACAAAGAGAAGTAGGTAATAGGAACCAAAACTACAGGTAGTTAGTAAACAAGCTTTAAAATTTAACAAATAAGCACAGAACAAATATTTATTCTGATTAGTTAATGTGAATACAAAGCAACATTTATGAAGTATCTTAGAATAAGGAGAAAGCTAAGATACTTTTATTTTCTTTTTCCCCATAATTTTAATTTTTTAGTATGCATTTCCAATACATAGTAATTACTTTCAAATAATCACATTCAACTTGTAAAGTTGGTGCGTGTACATATTATATTTTTAAGAGCTTTCAATATTTGCAGTAGCTCCTGAGCAACAGAGATATTGTCATAGCTTTTTTGGACGATAATAGAAAAGAGCCAGAAACAAACAAATTTTCAGGAATCTTGATCCAGAAAATTTTTCTCCTAGGAATGAAGACAAATAATTTTCCAATATATAAAAATTTTACATGCACAAGATATTTATTGTCAAAAAACAAAAAAAATAATTTATAACAGTAAAATGATGTTGTGTATTCATTAATTAAAATAATTCTAAAGTAAATGTAGAGATAAAAGAAAAGTTTATGACTTATAGTTTGATTGAAAACAAGAATAAAAAGAGATACATATATTTTATGATTATAGCTAAAAAATATATATTTCTATAGAATTATACCACCACATTTTCTAGATTCTAAAAGACACGTTTTTAGTATATCAACAGCTATAAAATCAGGGTTCATCTTACAATCAGTCTAGTCTCATGTTTTTCATTGAAGCACTTTTTCTTAGTGGTAAATAAAATAATGACAGATCAGGAGATGGCAGTAGATGAAATATACAAATATGAAATTGCTGCGTTAAAATTGAGAAACTCTAAGAACTTCAGCTGCCTATATTCAAAATGAAAGGTTTTTCAACAATAACTTTAAAATACAAATAAGCAAATAGAATTAAACAGCTTTGAGGAGTAATGGAAAATTCTAGGGAGTTGTCTTAGTTACTTTTTTTCATCAGTGTGACTCAATACCCACACTTGAAAGGTCACAGTTTCAGAAAGTCACAATCCATTCATGGACAGCCAGCAACAGTGGAAGCACATGGCAGGGGCTGAAGGGGAGTCAGCTCCTCACGGCATTGCAAACAGCAAACCAAGTTAAGTCTCACAAGGAAAGAAGGAAGTTACATTTGTCCCAATGATCCACACTATCTGGATCCAACTCCAACATTCCACCCCTCAAAGGTTTAGTCCCCCACCACATACAAGTAGTATATAACCTACCACATACCTATAATCTAAAATCCAGTCCACGCACCTGGAATCTATAATCTACCACATGCCTGTCTTCCACCACACACCTATAATCCACCACACACCCAAAATCTATCCTTCCAGACCAGGGCCCCATCTCCTAACAGTGCATGTTCCATAGATAATCCATAGGAACTACAGGCATGAGGGTTTTGTGGGACATTCCAAACCCAAACCACAATAAGGTCTATGAAACTGTAAAAAATTGTCATATTAAACCAGACTTGGTCATGCATGCCTGTAATTGCAGCACTCAGGAGGTGGAGGCAGGAGGATAGCCACGAGTTTGGGGCCAACCTGAGCTACAAAGTGAGTTCAGAACCATCCCCGCCCACAAAGTGAGGTCCTGTCTCTAAATAAATAAATATAAATACATATATACACACAAAAGAATCATCCTACACACAAAAGAATCATCAGTGAGTGAGCCTTCTTTTAAGAGGAAGAAGATTAAAAGAGGTACTATCAAAGAAAGAATCTATTTTCATCAAGGAGGAATGAAGCGAAAAGGGCTCCAAAATGGTTTCTAATCTACCATGTGATTTTTCAAGATAGAGTTTTCTTTTATACTCAGCTTCAAAAGGATCAAAAATCCTGTATCATGTAGTAAAATTAGAAAATGATATATAATAACCTAGTAACTTAGTGACTACCTTTCTTATCCTCTTTCATTAAAAGTTGTTCCAAATTAAGGCATAATTAAATTTGACATGAGAGACTTAGCCTTCAAGTGGCTTTAATCTTATTTTTAAAAACATCATATGTAACTGAAACATTAAAACCATGATGTAAGGTCACTGTGTGTCAAGTAAAATCTTTAGTTTTCAAAATGTAAATAAATGGCAAAGAGTATAAATGGAAAAAGAGCAATATAAAGAAATCAATAAATCTCAGTGTATTTAAACCATATATATACCAGCATTTTGAGTGTTCTTAACCAAGTATGACTAAAGTGAACAAAAAAAGACAACTACTCCGTAGATTATTTTCTAAGAGCAAATAAATAAGATTTATTTAGATTGAACTATGGCCAAGAGTAGGATGCATTTTCTAATACTGCTTTATCCTGTCATTCAAAACATTTGGAAGTCCTAATGCAAGAAGAAAATTCCTAGATCATGTCCCCTCATTTGACAAACTAAGTATTTCATACCAATTCATTTGGTCACGAAAAATACTATTTATCTCTAAACAGACCTTTTGCACTTGCTTTATGGTCAACTTCCAGAAAAATGATCTCGGGACTCAGTTTCAACTGTTGACTCAATTTAAGTTCATTAGTCATCAACTATATACATAGCAGTAAGGACATTAAATAAATTCTCTCTGAGGATGGGGATCAGGTAATGTAAGTGATGATTCAGCATAAAACATGAATGAGGTCAACTAAAAATTTTAAATGTACCCTTGATTAATAACAAAAAGTTTCTCATTAGCTCATGAAAATTGCAATTGCAATCTCTACAGTTGATGCATCAGATCCAAAGTCTACTTAAAGAATGAGCTATTTATGGAGGTATGTTGAAAAAATAGTTTTCTATTTTTCTCAGCACTTTGGTTTTGACCCTCAAATCAGGCCAAAGCGAATAAAAGCATGTACTTGTCCTGAATTATATTGGCCACTAAAATGGAGCTTATATAAAAAGTGTCTGTGTCATTTACTGAGAAGCAATGCTAGAGTCATACAGCACCAGCTGCCCTTCAGGGAACTTCCATGTGAGCAATTTAGTTTAGACTTTAACCTGGTGAAGTATTTGTTTCTCACCAAAATTAGTATGTCGATTCTCTCTGGACATTAAAACTATGCCCCAGACCAGTTTTTGTCTGCTCGTTGGGTGCCAGAGAATGTAGAACCCAATATGGTGGCCATCCCCACTAACTACAAAGACCCACACGATGTAAATGCTTATGGTTTCCATGTATCTCCCGTCTCCTACCTTGTCTTAACTTTTCTCTGACTCACATATGTTTGTCCTAATCTTAACTATTTTTTCCTCACTCTTATTTATATGTCTCTATAATGTGTTATAGGACGAAGAGTAGTCACGTAAGTTAAATTTATACTTAACCTAGCAGTCCACAATTTTATGTGTCTGTGTGTGTGTGGGAGGTGGATGTGTGGGTGTGTGGTGCCTCAGGTGAAGAATTGATGTTTGGAGTCACCAAAGGACATAACTCTGAAGGCCATTTCACCTTGCACCACACCGGACAGACTATCCTGCTGCCATAGAGTCTTCCCAAGCTACAACGAATCAGATTCTGTACAATAAAGACTGGAGAATATCATTGACTGTGTGGTGTGGGAAACATTGGTCAGGTATAAAATCCTTTTTTTTTTCTTTACCCAAAGCAATTGGCAGAATTCATATCATGAGTCTTCCTGAAGATCATTCAGCTCTTGCCTCAGCAGACCACTGAAGCAGTCTTCACTAAAGGTAGCAGAAATATCAGTCCACTCTTCTGCCAGAAAGTGGCTACCTAGAGCATGAGTCCAGATTATAAAAATCACCTGCTGACGTTTTCAGTTTGGTTAAGGACACTTGAAAAGTTAATCATTGAATTCTAGTCAGTTAATAAATGACTGGTGCTGACTTTCCCATAACAACTCAGTAAGGTAGTACCAATTTAGTAAACATTAACTAAGTACCTACAATTTGAAAGCTACTGTCCAGAATATAGTATGAATAAGTTGAAAGCCCAACACTTAAATTGCTTAGAGTAGAGTGAGGAAGACTAATCTAAGACTTCAAAATCATGCAAAATTTACGCAAAGCTCAGAAACATTTGTTGGATCTCGTTCTTCAAATATAATACCACCAAGTAAAGAGTGCTTCCGCTTAATGAAACTAAGGAAGGCTTCATGGAGACCATGAATTTTGTGATAACACTGTAGCCTTGCATGTAGCCCACAACAGCTTTGAATACAACCCAACACAATCTCATAAATGTTCTTAAAACATTATGAGATTATTTTGCAAGATGTATTATTTTATTTGGATCTCAAGATAATTCCTCTTCAGTCAATGCAGCCAAGGCAAGCCAGGAGTTTGGACACCAATGGCAGTGTACTGACGTGACAAGCCGAACGAGTAAAACAAAGAAATGAGCAAAAGGAGGAGAATATTCAGGAAAGAGCTAAAACTTAACCCACTTGGCTTCCCATGCTTCAACGCAGAGCAACGCTAGGGGAAATGTCAGCATCGTTGTTAACTCATTGAAATATTCTTGAACTCCCTTCCCCTCCCCCAAGAAAGGCAGAGTGACATTAGAAACTCCTTCAGGGGTTTTGTCTGGAGCCAGAATGAAGGATGAATGGGAGCCAGGAAGAAAGAGGTATTTGGAAAACGAAGGAGAATGGGGGTAAATTCTGTATATAGGGAGTACTTGCCTAATGACTTCCTGACAGAAAATGTCCATTTCTTAGCTTTTAGGTACACTGTACACAGAATCACACACCCAATTAATACTTGGAATAATTCTCTAATGAAACCTTGTTTTGATGGTGCTCCACAGAAGAAAGTATCCACGGCACAGAAATCTGTGGTCATGAGATAGTTGACTAGCTCAACTGGTTCAATTGGGGAGAAATCAAAGAGGATTCCCAGCCTTGTTTTTGAATTTGTTTTTCTGGCAACCAGATCAACAAGGGGCCTACTTTTCAGAACACTATTGAGTGGAAATGTTTAGTTCTGCAAATCCAGCATTTGCTACCAAAATTATAGCTGAATTGGTTTCCCTTGGACACATTAAGTGCTTCAGTTTCAAGGCCTCGCAATTGAAAGGCAGAAAAACCTTCAAAATGGAGGCTTCTGCTGCCATTGGGACAGATCTGAAATTCAGGCCTTGCATGAAAAAGTAACCAATTTCCAGCTCTTCGACTTCCTTTTCCTAACATACCAAATAATTCTGTTAAAATGGAGTTAGCTGCAGTCATGATGCATATCTAATTCAGCAACTTCCTGTTTAAAACCTACTTTGCGTGCATTGTTCTTAAAGCATTTTACAGTTACTAATGTATGCGAATGCATCTGCAAAGGGACAGGGGTCATTTCTGGATGTTGTTATCCACAGAGAGCCCTGTGTTCCATACCCTTGCACACCTCATCCCAAAGTCTGCTCAAGATACAGCCCCTGAAGCTTATTCTATTACATACGGGAAAATAGATATTCACAATCTTCCAAATTCCTCCAGTCAGTGAGCAACAATTATTTACTTCATTAATATTTAAGGTCTTTTTAAATGTCTCGAGGAATAAAAATTTTAAAATTTGTCCTTGGCCCACCTCACACACACACACACACACACACACACACACACAGAGAGAGAGAGAGAGAGAGAGAGAGAGAGAGAGAGAGAGAGAGAGAGAATGTAAATATTTTTAACTTTTTGAGTCTCTTATATAAACGTTATGAATCAAGTTCCTATGCTCACCTACCCTCAAGCCATTTCCCTCCTCCTTCCCGGAAGTAAATCCAATCAGCGGCACTATTTAACCTTCTAGCCCATTGCGATACTTGAATACATACAAATATACCCATAAAATACATTCTTTTGCTTTTCTCTTGCTTTTCACATTGAAATAAATTGCTCCATAAAATTACATTTTCTGTAATATTTTCACTTAATATTATGTTTTAAGTTCTACCCCTGTTTATATAGAGAAATTGTATTCAATCCACTTACCACTGGATAGTGTTCCATTGTATGAAGAAATTCATTATTCTTTTAGAATATTTCATTATTTTTTCATTTAGATTGTTTCAAATATTTTCCTTTCACAAACAACACTGCTTGCAAAGCAGCTTCTTGCTTGCGCCGTTTGACAATTTAAAAATAATTATTTTTTCAAAGAAGGGCTTCCTTAGGATAGGGCTTTAAAAGTGAAATATATGTAGTTCTATTTTTTCTTGAAGCTGTCAAATTCCTCTCCAAAGTGGCCACATCATGTACACCCTACTTGCTATTTCAGTGATTTTTATTTTTTGCTACTCTGATGGATGAAAATTGTGACTAATTATTGCTTGCATTTGCATCTCCAAGATTAACTTGTAAGACGGCCTGCGCAAAACTATCATCTCTGTGACAAGCTGGAGATCTGGCCTCGGCTGCATGAAGATGGCAGTGTTGTCAGCATCCGTGCCTCGGCAGGAACTCGTGTCCTGGGGGGATGACATCGCGGCTCTCACGAGTTCAAAGAGATGCTAGACTAAGTTCACCAGTCTCCAAATGTCCTGCTCCACACAGCGTGTCTAACAAGCCTTCTCCTGTTGCTTCATAGAACACAAACGAAAATGTGCTCCCTGTGTGGATGTAAAGTGAAGGGCAGTCCAAGTGCGACTGTCTACCCAAGAGTCACAGTCAAAAAAACAGTCCCAGAAACTTTCTGTTCTGAGCAGAAATCTACCCAGCCTCACTGGAGTAAAAGTTCGATACAGGCCTCATTTATAAATAAATACTCTGTTAAACATCTCCCCCCTTTCCTTCTTTTTCTGACCTCCCTCTTTGGATCCTGAAACCTTCCTCCTTGTCCTAGGAATTCATGATAAAAAAAAAAAAAAAACCTAGCTGGAAATCAGAGGATGTTAGTCTTGGGGCCAGCACTGCAACTAAATTTAGACAAGCCTTCGGCGGCTTATTTTTCTGATAATTTTTTTTCTTTCTTAAACATGATATAATAAAATGATGCTAAAGACCAAACTGTAATGTGTGATGGCAATTTACGCTGTCGCTTTCTTTTCCCAAAGCTCTACCTAAGCCCGGATTTTGACCTTGTCCAGCCTCCAGCTGTCTGTCTGTCTTTCTCTCTCTCATACTTACTCTCACAATTGTCACCTGCTGCAAGGTGTTTTTTATTATTTCATTAGTACGTTACTTGGGAGGGGACTGGCCCATCTGGAACAGGAGAGCCAACCCTCAGACTCATCCACTGCCCTTTCAAACGTCCTTCTCCTGCGTTCATACCTAGGCTTCTGGTCCCTTTTTGGTGTCATTTTGCCTGATGCACTGCTGGTAGTCCCTATCAGGGTAGCAGGATGGACTAGAGAAAATCTCTAGAGACCCTCCCATTCTTTCCATCACCCATGGCACTTGGTTCTTCCTCTGTTGTTCACCCTCTAAAGACCTAGAATTCACACAAACACCCAGAAAATGAAGGAAGATGTGTCTAACTAGGGAAGAGACATGAGAAAAGAAGGCCCAAGGAAACATAGCGTATGCGACTGACTGTGATGAGCTGGCCAGGAAGTGTGTTCAGAGCACTGTACAGATGTACAAATGCAGAAGCGTTTCAAAGACGAAAGTCTGTCTATTGGAGGAAAAAAAAATACAGAAAAGCACAGGAGTGGGAGCTGTACATGCAGGGACACAGAGTTGGTCAGTCAACTGCCTATTCAAGGGACTGCATCTTTGTGGGGGGGGACAGAGGTGGTGTGTAAGTCACAACAAAGCATTCAGCACCTGAGACAGAGGAGCAGTAAGTCCATAGAAGGCAAGAGAATGGAGTAGAATAGAATGACCTTGACTTTAATATGACCTGTCAAAGATTAGACCCTGGGCAATTAACTCTGTCTTGGTCTAGTTGTGCTAGAATGTGAGAATTAAAGCAGCTGAAATTACTTCTCCCAAGATTACTTCTCCCAAGTAGCACATATTGAAGAATCAAAAGGGATTTGGAGGAAACGTGTGCCAACGTCACCTAGGGATTCTAGCTATCCCTCATTGCACGCCCCCCAAAAAAATTTCATCCCCTCAACCTGCTTGGGTGTTCACGGCATGTGAGTAGTAATACGTTACTAGAACTCCAAAAAAATTACCTTCATAGCAGTCATTACCCAACTATTTAGCCAAAAAGAGACACATGACTGTGCAAATCCATGTGCAGCATTAGTGATAATTGCTCCAAATTGCAAGCTGCCTCATCCTTTAACAGAAAAACAAAGAGTGATGCGCTCATAAAATGAGATGCTACTTAGCAGTTAAAAGCAACAAGTGTTGGTGCCATGTAACAACTTGTATAAGTGACAAGAGCATTGTGCTAAATGGCACTGGACTCAAAAGTATCGCTACTGTGGACTTCCAGATACGTGTCCTTATGGGAATGACAAATCATACTGCCACATGATGTGGAGTTAGTGCCCCCATCCCTCTTGCCAGGGACCGACATTGCTGCTTCCTATGATAAAGAGAGGACAAGAGCTTGTCTGATGGGCCAAGGTAGGGTAGGTGACCACCTAGCAGTACAGTGAGCAGAGGCTATGCAAACAGTACTCAAGGAAAAGAAAGAGGATCAAGTACCTTTCCTCAGGAGACGAGGAGCCATGACAAGTGGTTGCTCTGTCTATTAAGGAAAGCAGTGTTTAACCAGGGTGAAAATTGTGGGAAGACAGGGCTGAGAAGAACAGCATGAGAAATCTGAGGTGGGAGATATAGGCCTGGAGAAGACACTGCAACAAGCATCTCCATTTGCTGTTGAGTCTTCACGCTACTCTTAGGTGGCAACCAAGCTGTGTGTAAAGAGCCTCTCTGGCAAAATGAGTCAGGAAGTGTACAAAAATCCCCCAGACCTTCAGATGTTCTTTTGTGTGTATGTCTGTAAAGTTAGGGTATAAGAGGGTGGTACACACACACATACACACACACACACACACACACACACACACACACACACACACACGCTGCTTAATCCCTGTCTCTTGGTGCTCACACTCTTGTACTTCCCTTTTCTATGTGTGTAGGCAGAACACAAGACCAATAAGATACGAACTAGGTGAAAAGATATCCTTCCTGTGATGACATTGTGTGAACTCTCATCTCTTTAGACAACTTGCTTCAGAATTTTACCTCCTTGCTGGTTTTGAAGAGGCACATTGCTGTAAGTTTTACAGCCACAAAAAGTGGCTAAACCAACCACCTGAGTGATTTCTGGATTGGACAATTCCCCAGTTGAGCTCCTACACAACTAAGCCACATGTTGACCTACAGAAACTATGAGATAATAAAAGTGTCTTGTGCTAAGCTCCTAAGTGTACAGTAATTTGGTACCCAGCCTAGAAAGTGAATGTACGTGGGTGCATGCCATATGTGGTTTCCTAGTTGTTCAATATGTGGGAGAAGTATTTTGACTTCTGCATATGGAAGAAAGAAGGTTTATACTACTCACGTGCCTTCAGTTCCCTACCAATTTCCTTCCAATTGACCTCCCTGTAGGGAGGAGACGATGCTCCTGCACGCCTGGACCTGCAGCATGCCAGCCAGGCTGGCCAATGACGGACAAGACCCTGGAGCTCTGCCACCATCCTGCGCACCAAATCTTCGTGAAGAAACAGTGAAACAACCCACAGGATGGTGTTTAACGGGGCGAAGTTCCAGAGCACACTCCTTCCTTCCGAGCTAGCATGACTGCATCTATTTCTCTCTGCCTGCTGTTTCTGATTCAGCTTTATCCAAATCACTTTTACAGATTACTTTTCCCAAGTCAGCCACTCGCAAGTCCGCATGGCAACCAAAATACATTTATTTTCAGTATGGATTGCAGAGGTCCTGCATGATTAAGGCAAAGGGTTCTTTGTACCAGATTTCCTTCTCGTAGTGGTAGGACCATTTTGCTTTCTCTTGCCATATAACATAGACTCATGCTCTACCCAACATGCTACCTCAGCTCGACATTGCCCAAAGTAAGCCTCCTTACCTCTGAAAGTCAATGTAATGCCCAGTGACACACCCTCATGGGACTGCAGCGCTCACCTACTCAGTACTCGTCATGCCTCCAGCCTTCTCTGGTCCGTATGATCTGGCTTAGGACAAGCCTCTCCCGACAGCCTCTTTCTTTCTAAGCTATGGTCACAGGAACTAACGTGAGATTTGACTTCCGATTGACTTGCCACTACCTACTGGCACTGAGAGTTTGGTAGCCTTATTCTTAACACATTCACTTAAGAAAAAAGGGAATAAAATACCTTTGTCTAAAGTAAGTAAAGAAGAGACTAGTCCCAGCCTGAGAGACAGGAGACCCAAGTGTAAACAGCTTCGGTGTGGCAAAGGACAGGAATATTCAACCTCTGCTTCTGTGTCTCTCTAGTACCTGAGAGCCTCTTCCTTCATTAGATTATCGTCTTAGTTATTTTTCCATTTCTGTAACTCAATACCCGACATCCACAAATTTAGGGAGGAAATGTTTATTTTAGTTCACAGTTTCAGAAGGTCACAGTCCATTCAGGGGCGGCCAGCAGCAATGAAAGTACATGGCAGAGGCAGAGGTGGAGGCAGCTTCTCACGACATCACAAACAGGTAGGCAAATTGAGACTAGTTGAGACCAGTCCTAGTCCCAGTCCTAGTCCTCAAGGCAGGCAGGATGCAGCTTATACATCCTTCCAGGTCTCCGCCCAGTGATTAGCCCCTCCTGGATCCAGGTGTGGAAGGTGTGGCCACTACACACCTTTAATCTGAACTTTCAAGCCTATAATCCACCCCTCCCGAGTAGGCCCCAATCTACCAACAGTACACATGGTTCCATAGACAATCCATAACATTAAAATACATGGGACTTTTGAGGAACATTCCAGAGCCAATAATTATTAATTTAATTGCAAATATTTATGAGATTCTCTGTAATAATACGATACATGTATGCAATGTGTAATGATCAGATCAAAATAGTTAGCATTTCTGTCTCCCTAGACTTCTTTTGATACATTTTTGGCTAACAAGTCAAAACTGAACATAGCTTATGGGATGGTGATGTTTCAATACCTATCTGCAATGTGTACTAGTCAAATCAGAAAAATTAACATTTTTGACTCCTTATCAATGCTTTATGCATACAGCCTTCAAGCTCCTCTCTTCTAGTTATTCATAAAATGTACAAAAGGTTACTCTGAACTAGAGTTGCCCTACTGTGTTTTAGAACAACAGAACATCCTACTTTTTGCCTTATGAGTCTTTAGTCTCAACTTGCTGACAGTGTAGTCAGCACTATTTCTTCTTGTGGCTAATGTCGTCACCTCTACTTATCTTCACTTTGTCTCTTCAAGGAAGTAATGATGAGAAGACCTTTGAAATCTGCTTCGTTTCCTCTGAGCTCCACACATTTTCAACAAAAGCTTCTCCAAACGACTATGGGCTCCATGGAAGCCACTTTAGAGCCCATCAGAGCCCAAAGTTAAAAGGTCATATTGTGTAGAACAGTCCTCATAGTCATCTGGGAACAATAACTAAAACATATAAATTACAAGCCCTTGATGGCTGGCTGCCGTATCCATGGAAACAGATGTTGGCTTGGCCAAAGTGCTTTATAATGATTATGATTAATCATCCTTGAAATCACTGTTATTTATTGGTATATAACTGATGGAACCATGTTGGAAGGGCTATATTGTACAGTTTCGCAAATTTCAGTTGTTAGAGCTAGTTCCCTTGCTATAAAATAGGGAAAAAAAAGTTCTTTAAAATGTACTCATTAAATACCAGTCAAAGAGAACCAAAAAAAAATATATATACAAGACATCGCTTGGAATAATGGTCAATAAAAACATTGTGCCAACACAACTCACTGTGTTCCAAATAAATTTTCTTCCATGCTTGATTAAAACTTGGTGCTAAGAGTACTTAACTAAGTGGGAGCTTTTCTGTATGAGTTGGTTCTAAATCTTGTTCACAATTCTGCCTCATCTGTACTTACCCTAAAATCGCAAACCTGAAAATGACTGAGTTCACTTATTATTGGCCTTTCTCCAGTCAATCTTCCTGTCACTCTATGGTTCCATCTTTGTTAAGTCATAGACTTTTTGAAGTTGTGTTATCTTGCACCTCAACTCTAAAGTGGAATTTATTCTAATTCAATCACATATATAATTGAACTATAGGGTTTGGCTAGGATTTGGAAAGAGTCTTTATTCAACTTTGTTTTAGGCAGAGCAAGAGACCATTGCATGGAATTGGGGCTCTTGGGTTTTCTGAGTCCTTTTAGAACTTTCTCAGACTCTTCTCAGACTCTCCATTCCTACCTTGACCACTAGGCCCTACAGGTACCTATCAGAACATACATGACCTTGACTTTCCCTCATGTGCAATGACATATACCTGCAACTGGAATACTAAGGGGCTTGCCAACAGGCCTAGAGGCCACTGTGGGCTGAAACGCATTCCTCATGCTTGTTTTCCCAGAACATGTCCACACTCCTCCAACTCATACAGCATTGTTTTCAACGACAGTAGAAGACTGAGAAAGGGCCAAAGCCTCAGGTGTTGTTAGTACAAGTTTTTTTCTAAGCGTGTCCACAGAGTTACTGCCATATCATTCTTGATCTAGTGCCACAAATAAGTAGCAATCCTTGAGCCCGGGGCTAGGCTCTTGGACAGCTCTGGATGGTTCTGCACAATGCTCTGATTGTGGGGCGGGGCCACTGGAGGGAGTCGGAGTGAGTGCTGAGTCTGCTGCAGCAGGATTTCTTCCACGAACTACGTGGAATAGCCACTGCTGATCTGCAGAGAATGCGAGATGTGCACCGGCCACCGCCACTGCGAACTCCTGCCCTACAACGGTCAGTGATCCTGCGGGATGACTCAGAAGTGTGGTGCAGCAGGGATTTACCAGGAAGTCTTGGTTAATTAGAAATTGATACATACAGCAAAAATATTTGAAGAGAGGAAAGATTCATGACTATTCTACAGTAGTTGACTAACTGGTCTTTCTATACTACACGACAAAAGAACAAAGCTCACCTTGTTTGCTAACTATTTATCTATGAAGGCAAAGAGGAGATTGCCCCAAGGAGGCATGTGAGACTTTTATATTTTCAATCCAGAGAATTGAGAGTTCTCTCAAGAGGTAATTTGGTCCACTTCCCTGCACCTTGCAGAACCGAGAATTACTTTTCTCTCTTTTTAAATTGCTTCAGAAAGAAGATCCCCTGATCTTATTTCAAGGTCTTCTCTAGCCATTTATTATAAAATATAATGAAGAGTAGTGCCTATTTGATATAACTTATCCCAAAGGTTCTCAACTACCTGGGGGCAATTTCGCTTTCCAGGGAAATATATAGTGATAGTCAGAGTCATTATTGTTGGTCAGGAAGGCAGGTGTTACTATGTCTAGTGGTAGAAGCCAGGGACTTTGCTACGACTCCTAAAATGCACAGGGCAGCCTCACACAGCAAAGAATTATCCAACCCAAAATGTCAATAATGCTAAGGTTGAAAACACTGATGCAGACAACCGGAGTGACTAAATTACTTCTCCTCAAAACAATTAACCATAAGAAAAAAAGATTCATAGTTTGAATAATTGGATTAATCATTAAAGGAATCTCTGTGGACAGTGCCTTGGCTCCAGAACACTACATTTTCAATTTTATTGAAGGCTATTACTGGTGATTATTCAAGTAAAGCAAACAGGCATTTTTAAAGGGCCCACCATGCAGGCAGACTTCTCCTTTACAAGGATAGCTGTTTGAGAAGTGAGGAGTGATATTCATGAAAAATACTCCACGGGTGCTTTAGAGAAGTAAGCAATCCGTTCTGCTTGGGTATTAGGAATTTTTTTACATGAGAAGATGACTTTGAATTCTGAGGCTAGTTATGATTTATTTTCTAGTAAACCAACTTGCCTATAGATTGAAACTCTCAATTTAAGCAGCAGCAAGCACTAAAAATGTTACAGTCACTGTTTCATTGTATTCGTCAAACAAGCCTATGACGTAGGAATTTTATCTTTATCCTACAGATGAGCACGAATTCTAACAGCAACGATGACTCCGGGGTGAGGGACTGTAGGTAACCATCAGGCCACACAGCCTCTGTGAAAATACACCAAGCAATTTCATCCAATGATGTCATCACCTAACTGTTAGCTGTTCACCTCTGTAGGAAGAAGCAGATGGTCTCTAATGTTCTTCCTGACTGTTTTTCAGAACAGTCATGTGAGATGAAGTCTCCACACTATGGAAGGCAAACAGATGCTCAAGTTTTCTGTAGAAATGACGCACTAGTTTTCTGAGACATTGACTCTATTAATAAAAGGCAATTTACCTTAGTCCCTACTCTCTAAATGGGGCACAAGTGAAGTCCCTGTCACTGCCTCCCCAGGGTCTAATCATTTTCATCTTTATGAAATAGAGAATATATAAGTAAATATATGAAATATTTATAAATACAACCCAGGCCTCGTATTAATTTCACGTATTCACTCATTCAACAAATAGATCCTGCTGAGCTACCCTATAAGGGACAATGGGTTGACTATTTGGGATGTGGCAGTTTCCCAGTAGCCCTTAGCCGTTCTAACATGGAGGCTTGAAGTTTATGAATGCTTGTTATCACTGACTTAGATGAGTTATTGGCATAACTTTTCACCTGAATTTCCAATGTACGCCTAATCCCACAGTGAAATGATTGGTGTTTTCTTACATCTGTCCATGAAATATACGTGTGCAAGTCTTGTGCAAGGCATTGATTGAATACGCGGAAGGTCAGCACCTAACTCTTTCTGAAGTGTCTAAATAACATAATATCTAGGAAGCCAAAACGATGATATGGTGATTTTCATACCTCCATGACCTTGTACCTTTTGTTTTGAAGATCTTTGGAGTTTCATTCTAACATATAGTCAAAAAAAGAATATATAGATTTATACATAAAATAAAATACACTGGTCTGAAAGCCATTAAAAACATCTTAATTCATATGAAATGCATCTTTTTCATGTTTTAGTTTAGAGACCTTAGTTGGGCAGTTTTACTATGTCAGTTTAACTGTGACAAGGAAGGTGGGTTTTGTTTCGTTGGGGGAAACTTCACATCCCTAACAAAAGCTTCTTCCTACTTTTATTTTTACTGCTTCCTGTGACTCAAAGCCACCATTTTCTCTTCCCCAATCCTTACAGCAGTGCCTTCAAACACTTACGTGAAGTTGTTAATTGAGATATATGTATTTATTTTTCTACTTTGATCTACTGTTTTAAAAAATTGAAGTAACTTATTAAAAGACACAGAGAAGATAGCCAGATAGCATTCATTAAATCTAGGGCAAGAGAAGAAAACAAAAGAAGGATGGAAATGAGATAATTCAGAAACGAGTCAAAATGTGTCATAATAACATGAATGGACACATTAGAAATTTGGTCCAACATTTTCTTGCAGCTTCCATGATAAGAGAAACCTTCACAGCGTCCTTGAGACATCAGCAACCCAAATTTCATCAGGAAGTCTTTTTCTTCATACTCGGACCAAACGGGAACATTCCCCAAAGTCCTCATCCGTAAGTGACGTAATGAACAGCCACCGTAACTTCTTTACAACTCACAGAGCAAGATAGATGAGGCTGCTGATGAAGGTGATTCTGGGAAAAAGACTTGTGACACATTTGCAGATACCAGACAGGGAGGAGGTAGGTGTTCAACTGAAGAAGAAAAAGAGATAGCAGAATGGCCAAAAGAGAATATGTGATATCCTGACCAGCTTTAACTCAGATATTTAACTTAGAACATTTGGAGGTAAGAATTTAGCAATCCTTTCCAAATAATATTCCTCCCCGCTCCTGATCCATATCGTGATAAAGTGATAAAAGGAAGTAGGGAAGACTTGTCACGAAGTGTGGTACACGGGCCGATGGTGACAATTCTCTGCGCCATGGAGTTTGCTCTCCAGCGTTTCAGCAGACTCCAAGGCTGGGTGGCGCTTCTCGTGCTGGATAGAAGTCGAAGATCCAGAGAAAGCATGCACGTGAAAGAGAGGCAGGCCACTTCCTCACCAGAGAAACAGAGAACAGTCTGGTGGGGAAAAATAAACCCTGATTGTTCTTAAAGAAGTGTTCTGAACCTACTGCAGATCTGCCTGTATAAGCAGTTAAGGCCTCAAAGTTATTAGCTGAACACAACAAAATACCCAGCCTGGCCAAAATAAAACATTAACATAGTACTGAAAAAAAATTTGCCTTGAGCAGAATACTTCCTAGCGTGCATTCCAAGATAAGACCTTGTGAAATGCAAGGAAACAGGAATGCGTCTTACGACATCGTTGCTTATTCATAAGCCAGCTGAAAGAAGAGAACATCTAGGGGGAAAAAATTAATTTATTTGGGAAATAAAGAAGAAGAAGAAAAAGGCTAAAAGGTTTAACAAGGGCTTTTCTTTTGGAGAGTAATTGGCCAGTGGGGTCAGCGGCCTGCTAAAACCATTCCTCACTTGAAAACACACACACACACACACACACACACACACACACAATATTCACGTTAGGAGGAATGTCTGTGCTACTCATCTTGATATCAGGAGAGGCAGAAGTCAGCTCAACCAGATCATTAAAAATGAAGTGATAAAAGAAAGAAACACGCACATAATCCTTTCTAAGCCCACAGGCAATGGTCTACTGTGTCAGAAGACTGTTTCTATTGGCTCTGATCTGAGTAGAATTGTAATGGGGTGAGTTTTGTATAAACATCTATACCTGGGGCTCTGCCGAGCCTGCGCTCACTCCTCAGGCAGCCGAATCTCACGCACCAGGATAAGGAGCAAGGAATTGGTTCAAATGCAGGAACAACTTCTGGTTCCTGCTGTATTTCTCCAGGAAAGGATATCAGTAGCCCCCGAAAGAATCTTTGTGTTTTTCTTTGCTTCCTCGTATAACGAAACTTAGAATTTGACAATCAAATACCTGGTGTACATTTTAAGGCTGGCTTTAAAATAAAAGGTGACAATTTGGGATAGGGAGGGCTATCTTTTTAGAATATGGTATACATTTTATTATTTATCTAATCGGGTTTAATTGTGATTACAGTGAAAATAATGAAGGAAAAGTGGTGTGTGGGCCCTTGAATAGGTTGGGAGGAGAATAACTCTCTGGAATCCAACCACTCTGCCACGGGCAGATTTTGATACAAATTATGTTTTGGAGACTTTTAAGAAAGTAATAACTTTTAAATAAATATGTAATCATATAAGGTTCCAGCTGGTCATGCAAGCTTTTTTCCACTAGGTACTTCATTAACCTCACTACAGAGGTTTTTGGTTATTCACTATGACACTCCATGGAAATGGGGAACTCTCCTAAGACTTTCAACAACAAGAGGCCACCTCACACACTTGAAGTTCACATACAACTTCAATTAGTTCCCTAGGGCTGCCCAAATAAAGTCACTTATTTGTGTATGCAGAGACTTTAAATAAATAAAGTCATCCTCTGAGATACCAGGGGTTAGGACTTGTCATGTCTTTCTTGAGCATGTAGTTCAACCCATCCCACATCACTTAGTCTTTAGGTCCGAGGAAGAGTCTTTAGAACATGTGCCTTAGGCAGTAATGAAGAAACCTTGACTATCTAACAGCAAGAGATCCTGGGGGATAAAAAAAGAAGACCCTTCTGTTCTCTGCCACAAGAAAGGGACAATTCCATCTCTCCTTGAGGAGTGACAGCCAACAGTGGCATCTGCCTCTCTGTTCTTTGGAAATGGGTGGTCCTTTGGGCCTGTGGCTAACTGCATGGTACCTGGAGGTTGGGTACGCACCCCCCCCCCCCTGCTACCCATCAGCAAATCTCTTCACTTCCAATCTGTGGTCAACTAGTTTTCAAAATGGGGATAATAATAAAATTCACTTCACAGGGATATTGTGAGATTTAAATGACTCAGACATATATAAAGTGCTTGGACCAGGAGTCTGGCACATGGCATCACTGTGTTAGGGTTAGATATTTAAAGGTTAGATTTTTTTAAAATGCAGAATAATGCTGACTTTCTGGGCATGAAACCGATTATCCACAAAGCTAGACAATCCCAGAATGCCGCTAACAACTTTTATGTCATATCCTCTTCACCCTGTTGCAATTTCTGTCTTCTTATAACGCCTTTTCACAAGTAAGAATCACACCCAAGCAGCCTTTCAGACCACTTTCTGCTCTGATTGGCACCTCACTTTGCTCAATTCTAATGATCTCCCAAAATTGGAAAACAATTGCTCCTGTACTTTTACCTCTGAACAACTTGCTTTCTCTGGTTTCTGTAACAAGTTCCTCAAACCATGAACCATGCTTTCTAATTCATCTACATTTTTAAAAATTCAGAGCAGTGTAATACACACAAACAGGTACTGAACAAATCCCATGTAATTGGAAGATAAATATAAACTAAACTTTAAGAACTAAAAACAGGATCTTTTATTGCAAACAAATTTTCATATCTGAGGGACATTTTTCTGAACCATTCTTGCTCACAAATGTTCAGAAAACTCCTGCGAGGGCATAGAATACAAAATCTGAGAAAAGATTATGGCTGAGAAGAATTGGCTTTGGGCCTAATATTGCTTTATCATGGTTCTGGCAAGTAATCAATAGGAAATTCTATTGCATAGACAGAAATCATAATTGAGTTTTCATCTGGCCTGTGCCAAATCTGTGCCTATATGAAATCCACGATTCTGTTGCCAAGACACCTTATCAGTCCATATGCAAATAAGCCTTTTGATGAAATCAAAGAACAGTGGGATTCAGATATGTTGACGGCCTAGCCTGGCCAAGCCAGGTAGACAATGAATTCTTCCATTGGTCAGTGACTGGAGAGGGACTGTGGAGGGAGGCACCTCCCACGCCAAGCTTCTCCTTAGGTGGTCAAGGGGACCCAGAGGGGAAAGAGCATCAGCCATGAGGGTCAGTCTAAAAACTTATGCAGAAAAATATGTTTCCAGAATCCTTGAAGAATTCAAACTGCATTGGGACACCATTCGCTAACAGTAGAGAAAAGCTGCATGTTTAGAACCTCTCAAGGCAAAACAGAGAAAGCACTAGTAAAGACCATCTCCTCTAAATGTTACTCAAGAGGACAGAATTTTCAGACTTCCGTCCTTTCCTCAAAGGCAACTTTGATTCAATTTAAATTGCATAAATTTAATTGCATGCTTCCTTAAGAGCAGGCGATTAGATTAAGATGCGTAACTTTGCATAGCTGTTTATAAGAATCTGTAGTTTTTAAATGCTTTTGAATATTTCTTAAAATATTCCTTTTTGCATATTTTTTCAGCCAACCTCTAGAGCTGTTTTTAATCTGGGAGAAAAATTTACCTAGATATTTGCTCAACAGTCCAGACCTTCTTTTCCCACACAAGATGCAAACATAGAAAAGATTTTTATCTGTATTATCCACTTGACATAATTTGAATCTTTCATGGCCCCCGTGGCCTGTACTTTTGAGGCTTGGTCTCTAAGGAGCTGCTATGGTATGCTGTACAATCTTTAAAAGGTGGGACCTAGGGGGAAATCTTTAGTTCCCACTTGGAATGCATCTGTAAAGGGGTTTGTGGGATCCCAACTCCCTCCACTTTTTCTCTTTTGCTTTCTGCCCATAAAATAAGAAATTTTTCCCCATCGCATGTTCCCGCAGGCCCAAAGCAACAGGCCCTATGGATCAGGGGCTGGAACCTCTGAGACCATGAACCAAATGTATCTTTTATTTTTTGAATGTTGATTTGAGTATTTGCTGCACTAAGGGAAAGCTAACTAAAAGCTAACTAACACACCATTACAGTAGCCACGTACATTCAAGTTAACCAAACATAATTAGAACAAAAAGTCATTTCCCCCCACATTCTAGCTATGATTCAGTACCACATGTAGCTAGTAGCTACCACAGTATCTACCAGTCTTCACAATTACCTCGTTTCATTTGTGATCACAAAGTTATGATCTTTACGTCGTCATAGAAGGATGACCTCTTTTTCCCTCATTCTCCAGAGAATCTCAATCCTGTAGTCCAGGTTTATGAACACTCTGATCTGAGCATCTCTAACTCCCTGCCCCCTGCTCTGTTCTTCCATGCTACCCTAATCAGGACTTTTTCTTTTTGGAGTCTTTGATACTCCAGCTATTTAGACTGCTACCCAGACCTCAGGCTCCTGGAAAGAGTTGTTCCCTACTCCTCACAAGTACATCACTGATTTGTCCTGCTACAAACTAAGAAGGTAACTTCTTAATAATGATAAATACTCCCTTCTCTCCCACCCCCCAAAATCCACAACACCTATCTCCTTGAAAATTTGCTTTTTAAATAAACAATGCTACAATATTCTTTTTCATCAAGAATATTGCTCCTTTCCTTTTCTGCAATAGAATGAAAAGCTTTAAAGAATCCAAATTAAGAGATTAGTAGACGAGTAAAAAAAGTGTCTTTTGAAATTAACTCAGAAGGTAAATAATAAAAATGTTTACCAATTTCAAAATATCTTACCAACAAAATTTCGAATAAACACTATTACAATCAAATTGTGTGGAGTATTCACTTATACATTTCTTGAAAGTTTAGGCAAAAAATAAAGTTTTCAATGATAAAGAAATAAAATAATGCTTAATCACTGTTTCCAAAATTGTATTCTCTGATTGAAAAGATAATTTTATAATTACTCATCTAATAATCATGTGTGTGTGTGCATTATCTCCATATCACTAATTCATATAAAGTTTAGAGAGCAGAAAAGGAAAGGAAAGGAAGTCCAAAAAGGACCAAAAAAAAAAAGGGGGGGAAAGGTGACAGCAAGGAACGCCTTGTTTCTAAGACGCAGTACAAAACAGGGTATCCACTAAGTATTACTAATCTACTTGTGATTTGTTTAATCTGAATCAAAAATCACAGAAGCAATGGTGTTCAAAATAAAGGTTAGCACCACTTGCCTGGTGAACAGAAGAGACTTTGTGAAAAGGGTCGTATTGTTCCAGTTAGCTACAAGATGCTTGATTACAAGAGATTGCAAACTAAAATGCCCACAGGGATGAGGTAGACAATACAAGGGAAGAACGTGGGGAATACCAAAAAAAAAAAAAAAAAAGCATTTGCAATGACTGGCAAAAGGCTTGTGTAGGAGGATGTCTTGTATAACCTGGCCATCTTTTCAGAGTCCTTCCTGGCATCTCACCACCATAAAATTTTGAGTTGGTATTCTGTTTTTTAAAACTGGCACAAAAGATAACCTCAAAAATTTTATTCCAGCTTTTCGTCTCTCAGAGCCAATGATGCTTCTCAACTTTTTCTTGAAGTTATGAACAACCTGCAGTAATCATCAGTTGAAGTGGAGGTATGAGGAGCTCCCTGTCTCTTTCTACAGGGAAACACAATCACTACAGAAAAGTTTTTTGTTTTTGTTTTTGTTTTTTTTTATAAATCACTGGGACTGACTGATGCTGAGGTCATCCGGTAAATGGAGAGCCCTGTGTTGGGAAAAATTACCAGATCTCTGTAGGAATAACAACTCTGTGACATTCAAGCCACAGCATGCTTCTCTGCACATCATGTCAGAGTGGCAGAAGCTGTGCTCTGGGTAGGGTAGATAAAGCCAAAAACATGGGATTTTCTCTCCTCCGAGCTCAAGCCTCCCAAGAGAAACAGGCCACCAGTTTTTTTTATATTCTTAGCTCTGGTGGCAGATGCACAGGGGAAAGATCTGGACCTCGCTTCCTCCACCCAACCCTTGCTCTAGTTACCGCCATGACCAAAACGGCAGCTCCTGATTGCTCACCTCGACTCATTCACAGGTAAGAGCTTCCACACCGAGAACATGACAGGCCACCACTCCAGTCCAGCCTCTCCGCTAAAGCAGACACATTGCTCAGAAAATATCAGGCCATTGTCCTCCCCTCCCCCTCTAAAGCTTCAGCGCAAATATTTTGTCCAGAAGAAGAAGACCTCAAGAAAAGAGAGTCCTGAACATCTCCCTAAGGGACTGACTCTAAAGCACAGCATGAGAAAGGTCAACTAAAAACAAAAACAGAAACAAGGGAGTTATAAGCAATTAAGACAAGGTCAGAAATTATATCATAGAGATAAGGCAAACTTTATGCCAGCTAAAATTTTTCAAATAGCGAAAATCAAGCAAACAAGCGCCTTCCCAGAGTCAAAATAAGCCTCAAGACTGATCTCAAAGATGGCCTTTCTTGAGGGAACCAAATTCAATTGAACCAGAGTGAGGTACATCTGTGATCCGGGCATTGTGGAAACAACAGACCCATCACTTAACAATTTGTGAAACATGATGTTTGAATACTAAGCCAACGAAAACAGAACGGATGGGAACTTAATAGTGAGATCAGAGGAAGAGTCTGCCAAAGATAGTGGCTAAAACTTTTGTTTTCCCAAAACCAAACAAGTGACATGAATTATACATGAAAGATAAATAGAATTCACTAAAAAAATCCAATACAGTCACCAAACAAATAAAAAGAAACAATGAAAATTCTTCTGATAAGTTTGGAGAGACAGAATCAGCATCTAGCACATAGAGTTGCTCTCCATATGTTACCTCAAATATCTAATTCTCAAAAAAAAACAACAACTTTAAAGAAAAATAGAAGTTTGACTTGTGAACCAGAAAAGCATACATGTATTATTTTTCAAAAGGAGCGAGCATTGAATTAGAATACAATGACTTCAAAACAACTACTTTAAGTATGCATTATTTCCCTTAAATATGTAAGGAAGTCACACTTTAAAAAGTAAGAGAACGTGTGATAACAGTATCTCCTCAAATGAAAATAGTAAGAGATACAAAAATTATTTTAATAAAAAAATGGAAATCGTGGAGATCAGAAGTATAATATACAGAATAAAAATATTACTACAGAAGCTTAGTAGTATGTTCCAGGTGAAAATAATCTCAAAAGTAGATCAATAGAGGCTAAATTCCTCAAGAACAAGACATCCAGATTAGACAGAAGTAAAACTATTTCTATTCACAAATAACATGATTTTTGCATATAAAAATCTTAATAATCTACTAAAAAACTATTAGCACTAATATATATTCAGCTCATCTCTTACGTGTGTGTGTGTGTGTGCATGTTTGTGTATTTGTGTATGCATGTTTGTGTGTTCATGTGTATGTGTGAGAGTGTGTGTGGTACTGAGGACTGAGCTCAGGGCCTTCACACTGAGCTAAATCTCCAGCCCACTTCTTTGTTTTTTTTTTGTTTGTTTGTTTGTTTAATTTTGAGACAGGGTCTCACTGAGACACTAAGTCACCCAAGCTGGGCTGGAACTTGCAAGGTTCCTTTCTATACCTCCTGCCTACTTTTCCCAGAATGCCAGAATCACAGGCCTGCATGACAGGGCCCTGCTCAGTTCATCTTTAAAAAACTAACAAAAATAAATTTGCTTCCTTCATGTCTTTAATACAGTGCATGAAAAGAAAATACATAATCTGAAGAGAACTGGTTCCACAGTTTAGAAGTGTTCCAGTCTGCGAATAGCAATGAACAACAGTGCTGGCTTAGTGTGGATCTTTCTGTAGCTTTTTAATATCCCCATCTTAGGCAACAAGTCATCTGGCACCAGGTAGGATAGGAAAAAGCGAGAGGTTCAGAAGGTACACCTGACCAATGATTTATGCAATCAGAGGGCCTGAAAACAAGAATTTCGACATTACCAGCAAGTGTATTTACGAGCACAGTCACAGAGGTTTGCAAGCAACCTGTTAAGATCTATATATGACTACTATGCATATGCATCCTGTTCATTTTGTATGTCACCCTGAATGAGACGCAGGATTCCCAGACTGGTGACCAAATGTGATTCAGGGCGCACCTGGGAGGGTGTTTCTGGATGAGATTAATGTTTGGATCATGGGCTGAATACGGCAGCAAAGCAGGAAGGAAGGAATTCCAGTACGTCCTTGAGAGTGGGCTTCATCCAATCAACTAAAGACTTGAACTAAAAATCTGAGGGAAAACTTCCTAATCTGCTTGGGATGGTGAGCCAAGACATTGTTTCTAGTTTCGTTTGGTTTGATTTTGTTTTTTTTTTTTTTTTCCACCATCGCACCCAAATTGAAACATCAACTCATTTGAGATCCCAGGACCAGTTGTTTTCAGACAGAACCTAGCACCTTTGGCTTTCCTGGCCGTCAGGCCTCAGACCCGGAGAGCCAGGGGGTACAGATCAGCTGTCTCAGGTCTCCAGCGTATTGACTACCACTCTTGGGATGCCTGAGTTTCCTTAACTAGAGTATATTATTGGATCTCTCCTGGAAAACACTGACCAATGCAAATTTTTAATTTTGTATTGCTCCATCAGATTACAATCTTACAACAGACTATAAATAACTCTTGATGTTAATATGTGAATTATAGTAAGAATAGTTTACATCACATAACATAGTGTTATGCATTTCAAAGTATTCTTCATTAAAATAACATATGCAATATCTTCAAAGACACGTAAGCTTATTTTGGCTTCCTTATAATTTTTAATCTCCAACAGCCTTTTACTTGACAGTAATGGTTCCATTTTCTCGTAGCTTGGAGAAACTCTGGTAGAAACACCTGGACAACGAATCTGAATATTTAAGTTACCCATTAGTTTGTGTTACCTTGATTGTTCTTAAATTCTTCTTAACTTTGAATAATCGAATGTTGATGCTCATCTTTTCTACATTTATTTTCTAATAAGATTTTCATAAGAATCAAAATGAGGGAAAATGCCTCTTAAAAAAGACAGCACACAATACTGACAAAATATTATCGTGTTTAGGTAATTGCATCTTATTAATTTTTTAGTATTAACTAAAATCTCCCCAATTAGAATAGAAAGCTAACTTAATGCTCAAAAGAGATAGAATATAATCTATGGATTAGAATGAAATTTGTGTCTACTGAAAGTACACAATGCAAAAAAAGACCCACTGGGTCATTTTCTGCCTCTTTGTACATCACTGTATAATATGAGATGAGAAGTAAACCTGTTACATTCATGCATCAGATGAACTACTAAATTAATTTTATATAACCAAATCTGATAAGAGGTAGCATTGTATATTGACAAAGAAAGTCACTCCAATTTTACATAAATAGGCTACACTACAAATGTTCATAATATTTGCATACATTACCACTGAAGAAAAGCCTATCTCACAGGAATCCCACTGCCTCCCCAAAAATTCAAAATATGGGGCTGGAGGTGCTAGTTAATATTTTAGGCCAACTAGGAGAAAAGGCACTTATAAACAAGACTATTGAATGTAGGAACATGAAGATAATTGTTCCACTCCATATTTCAATACCATGTCATCTGGAGAATGGAGCGTAAGTGTAAGGAGAACTTGGAGAATTTCCAGAGAAAAGCAGTGAAAATGATTAGAGTTGGAAAATAGGGTCTATAAATCATGACTATAGGAATTGGGAGTTATTTAACCTGAGAGGAAAAAGTTACATGAATGCACTAGCATCATATATCTGAAACTCAGAGAGGGTGAGATCTGCCGTGACCCATCCATACAGCTGTACAAGCAGAAAGAAATCCAGAAGCAACAAAGATATTTTCAAAGTAAGATTCTTGTTTCTGTAAATAGTCAGCTATCTCTCGCTTTCAAAGCAACCAACAGCAGCTCCAGGACAAAATGGGCACCTGGCTAAGTGGAGAGAGAGGAGTCGAATAGGATTCTAACCTCTAGTTAAGGGTTAGTCAACACCTGAGATGTTGCAGGGTATCTGGAAGTCAATCATCAAAGAATAGGCAGTCCCTGAACGACTTCGAGGACAGATAGTGCAACTACATTTGCCGGTTTGGGGTAGAGACGTGGTACTTCACAGAGGCCTTCATGCTATGGGTGACCTTGCTGGACAGAGGAAATAGGAAGTCATTAGTATTTGACATAGAAGTTAGAGCGAGTGCAGAAATCCAGGTAAAACACAGTGAGATTCTGTAATCACTTAGCATTCGTAACGGGCCATGGGTTAGAGGAAAAGCACACCTTTCTATTAGGCCGGAAACCATTAACAGTAGAAAGTTCTTTGTATAGATTAATTGGGTGTAACTATAACATCACACAGATGTAAGTACACACACGTACAGATACGAAAGTTATTTGCGAGTATAAATAAGTTTGAGCTCATCCTTTATTTAATAAAGACTAAAGGCACCTCGACTCTGTTGGTTGTGGTATATTCTCCGCTGTGAACGCAGGAGATCTAACCTAAAATTAAATCATTTTTAGTTTTTTGTTTTAAACTAAAACAAAATGCACGACATTCTTTTTGTACTGCCAGAAAGGACTTTATGCGATGACTCCTGTAGTAGACTTCGTCATTTCTTGTTGTGTTTTAATTGGAACTCTTTTTCAGCCCTTGAATCAATCTAACTATACTCAAAAAAAAGAAAAACACAGCTTATTTGGATCAATACACACTACATATAGAGACAGACAGCCTGTTAAAGTCCAGGTAACAACAGAGTAAGTTAGGAGTCAATGTGGGAGGGTTATAATGAGGGGCGATGTTAAATTTTTAATTTATTTTGTTATTTTACTTTTTGTGTGATTTATGCCAGCCTCACAAAATTACTTCTAAATTTCTACACTTTAAGAATCTAGAATTATCTCAGTCTTAATTTTCTGCCTTAATTGTTGACCAAAGTGAAGAAGGCTATTTTTTTATCTCTGTGTTGACATTACAGTTGGAAAACTTCACAGAAAAATAACTTTTTCTTGGGAAAAAAAAGCACACATCTTCAAGAGATCTTGACAGTACTTATAAGGTTCTCGGGCAATCTCCTGACTTGAATTGAACACAAAAGCTGAGGGAAAACTTCCTAATCTGCTTGAGATGGTGAGCCAAGACATTGTTTTTAGTTTCGTTTGTTTTGATTTTGGTTTTGGGTTTTTCCACCATCGCACCCCAATTGAAACATCAACTCATTTGAGATCCCAGGACCACTTGTTTTCAGCAAAACCTAGCACCTTTGGCTTTCCTGGCTCTCAGGCCTCAGACCCTGACAGGGCGGACATATCAGCTGTCTCAGGTCTCCAGTGAGAGAACCTCACACCTTCATTCCTATCTCACATTTTCAAAATGTTCTCATTTTATTCTACCACGGCACTAGAAATCATCTTAAAATGCGATATTGGAAGATGATCTCTCCTGGTTTTCATGTTCCTGTGTCCTCGCTGTAAGTGTCTCCGATGTGTTAGGTGTGGGCTGGAGGAACGGCTCAGAGATTAAAGCACCTGCCTAGCAAGTGCGAAGTACCTGAGTTCCATCCTCCAGCATCACATAAGCCGGATGTGGGGGCACACGCGTGTAATCCCAGCAGTAGGGAGGCTGAAACAGGAGGACTGCCATGAGGCCAAGGTCAGCTTGGGCTCCATAGTGAATTCAGGATCGGCCTGGACTACAGAGAGAGACTCTGTCTCAAAAAAAAATAAAAATAAAAAACCTGCCCCTTTCCCCTGCCTGCTCCTCTTCCTCTCTATGCAGACAGCTGTGTATTCAATGACGAACACACAACCACACCTGGGGGCTGTCACAGGCTTGTGATTACTTCGGTGCCCTGGCTTGTAGGAGGCCCTGGAAAGCCACTGAAAAGCAGGGCAATTGCTCAGCCGTTATTTTAGCACGATCCTGGATTCCCCATATGACTGACAACAAGTGAATCCCCAATCGAAAAGGAGGTGCCGGTCTTGCTGCCCCGCCCCCTTTCAGGAAATTCCTGAGCTTCTTTCGTTGAAAAAATGGATGAATCGAAAGCAAACAGCAATCGGCACTGGCACTGGCGAGGCTGTGGCGGAAAAGGAGCGTCCTGCACGGCTGGTGGGAGGATAAACTGGTACGATCACCATGGAAAACAGCATGGAAGGCTCTCAAAAGACTGGAAGTAAATATCCCCTTCCATCCAGTGATACCTCTTCTGGGAATTTTCCCTGAGGAGTTAAAGCGCATAACACAGATACATATACACCCATGTTCACAGCAGCATAACTAACAATAGCTAAAATCCGGAAGACCCCAAAATACCCATCAACAGACCAATGGATATGCAAACTGTGGTATTTATACACAATGGAATACTATGCATCTATAAAGTCAGATAGGTTGGAGGCTTTTATAGGTAAATGGAGGCAACTTGAGACCATCATGCTTAGTGAGGTGAGTCAGAAGCAGGTGAAATATCAAATGTTTTCTCTGATATGGGTAACCCAGATCACAATTATTTCATAGAACTTATTGTGGAGAATAATGGGAACTGGAGGAGATGGGGATCAAAAAGAGAGAAGGGAAGGATTTGTAACTTGGCCACGATATGTGTGTGCACAAAATACTTAGGATCAATGTAAACTTTATATTTTGCACCTATATATGTATATTAATATGTATATCAATAAAATGAGGGAAAATAAATAAATATAAACCAAACGCTCAAAGCATAAGCTTTTGCACCAGTCTGAACACATGTCACGTGCAGGCAAAGAGAGAGAGAGAGAGAGAGAAATTCACTCTCAACAAACGCTGACCAACACATTAGCAAACACCGATGCTTTCTGAATACACAGAGGAAATCATTGGAGTTCGGAGACTGGCAGGAGTTGTGGTCTTAGTACCCGAGCAGGGAGATCCACACGCTAGTGTCTGCAGGAATGGAGACTGGACGTAGCAGAAGCCCTCTCACCTGAAGCAGCAGAGGAGCTAGTCAGAGAAAGAATATAAGCTCGTGCCCCTCTTAAAAACTGAATCAGGCTCAAATGGACAAATGCATATGAATAGGTCACCAAAGCAAGGAGATCCCAGGTCAGAAACAGGATCTGGAGAGGAAAGGGGGCAAAGTTAGGAGAAGGATGCTTAGGCAGATCACATGTCTGGGATTAGGTATGTCCGTAGTGGCTCCTTGTGCCCAGACGAGCTGGGATTTTTTAAAGGTGATGGGTCCCACCTCAGAAGAACTTGTCCCCCAGAGGGAACGGGTCGAGTTTGCATACATCGGTACACTCTTAACTCAGAGGCACGTGCTATGGCTGCTACTCAAGTTAGACTCTTCCGGGATAACTGGAAAATGGGAGCCAAGTAGCTCCGTCCCACATATTCAGGCATTAATCATTCAACAGCCTTGCAGTTGGTTGAATTTCAGCAGAGAAGCCAGGGACTCGTGAACAACTGTGGAAACACATGCGGAAGACTTATGGAGTCTCCTGCCATGTGTATATCCACCCACTCTTAGTCCAGGCCGGCGGGGGGGGGGGGGGGGGGGGGGGGGGGGGGGGGGGGGGGGGGGGGGGGATCTGTGAGTCAAGAAGAAGGAAGCAGAGAGGCCTTTAGGGTAAGCTGGGAAATTCCAACAACAGCCAGAGCAATGGTAGTACCAGAAGGAACAGAAAGATGGAGGACCAATTGGAGGAGAGACAGCAGCAGTGGGGAAATCTTGAGTGGCTACCTATCCGAACAGCTGTGAAGTCTTCAAATGACCCAGATATGAAGATATTTCTCTCAGACCAGGCTGCTATGCATTCTCTGGAATGAATAGAAACATGAATAAATTAGCATCCTCTCCACTGAGACTTAATCGGCTCCAGCCTGCCCTGAGAGTCCAGAAGTTTTCCTTAAGCACAGATCATCAGAGAATAACGTTTCCAGTGGGAGCATTCAGGCTAGGGAGCCACACTTGATCTGATTGGTTATTGAGGATGCTTCACTTATGCTACCCCAAATTTAATTGGCTTAAAAGAACAAAGGCTCACTTCTTGCTCAACTGGAAGTGGGCATGGTGCTAAGATTCCATTAATTGTCACTGAGAGACCAGACCAAGGAATAATTCGGGTTTTTTGTTTTGTTTTGTTTTTTTCTACCAGACTTGCTTTGGAAGGAGTAGATCACAAGTAATGCATGAGCCCTAGCACATTCAGCCTCTAAGGAACATTTGCCACCTCTGCTCGCTCCAAAAGAGGGTTAAATTGATTCCATGAAAGCCATTAATGATTACTCAAATACACACTTCGGTAGGACTAAGGTGTCATGATCCTTGGAGGGACAGGAGATCTGCAAGGATCATGTGTCTGAACAGCTCAGTAGTCCGGTGGACATGAAGCTATCAGGAAACACTGTCTCCCTCAATCCTGACTTCCGTTGTCCTTTTGACCTGGAGATAGATTTCCGGTGCCAATTTCTATGGTACCAGAATAATAAGGTCCACACCCTATATTCCAGCATCTGTCACTAAGCCACCTTTCATGGCCAAAAGAGCTTGCAGAGGTGATTAAGGAAAACATCTTCAATTACAAAAGTGGGTTCAATGGAATTAAAAGGGCCCTCAGAAGGGGGATAAAACTGTGAGCCACAGAAGTACTGACAGAATCAGAATAAGAAAGAAATTTAAAGATGCTACGCTACACCTTCAAGCAGGTAGACCTCAAGCCTGAGATGCCCAGCCAATAGGAAAGCTACTTCTTCATTCCTACAAGCTCAGGTAGCACAGCTGCCGAAGCATTAGGACCACTTAACTCCTGCTTCTACTCCTTCCAGTAGGTTTTTTGTTTTGTTTTGTTTTGTTTTTGTTTTTGTTTTTGTTTTGTTTTGTTTTTGAATAAAAAAGACACCCACGTCTCTAGTCAAAAAGCAAATAGACAAATAAAGTGCCACCCCATTCCATTATATTTGATGGCGGAGGAAAGGACCACAAGCAAAGGAATGCAGGTGAAATTCAGAATTTGAAGGAGGAAAGCTGGTGGATTCTCCACTAGTGCCTCTGGAGGACCACACAGTCCTGCCCAAACCCTGCCGGCCCTAGGTAGAGCATCCTCAGACTCGGAACTCCAGAATGAAAACCTTTTCTAGCAACAAATGGAAACTAATGCAACGCCCTGGAAAATGCAACGTGTGGTGTGATTTTCATGTGTGTGGTGCTGTGGCATGCGAGATGTGTTATATATGACATCGAGTTTCACATGGAAGAATCGGAAATGGGCAGAGTTTGTGCAGATGTACTGCTGCACAGCTTCCGTGCTGGTACCTGATGAGCTTGGATTCCACACCCAGCACTGACCTGGCAAGGCAGGACGCTCCGCATCCAAAGGTGTCCTTAATAAAAGGGACTTACTTGGTCCTCTTGCTTAATTACATCTGAAACGGATAAAACATGTTGCGGTTTGAAAATGAATAAAATATGTTGTGATTAGAGTGTTCCCCAAAACCCTCATGTATTTGGATGTTGTAGATTACCTTCGATTTTATGTGCTATTAAAAGCTGGGACCTGGTTGGGAGGCAGGTGGATTATAAGTGTGTAGTGGAAGAAAGGCGTCCGATAGATTATGGATTACAGGCCTGTGGTGGATTAGGGGAGTTCTGTCGATCACAGTTCTGTGGCACATTACTGGGCATGTGACCTGAAAGGGGGAGATTGCTGGAGTTTAACCCGGAAGGGGAAGAACACTGAGGCTAGACCCAGAAGGGTTGAATTCCTGGGACATGACCTGGAAAAATATACACTAGCTCCGCCCTTCCTCACTCTCTGAACTTCCTGTGTTGCCATGCCACGAACAGCTTCTGTCCATCTTGTCCTCTGCCATGTGCCTCCTCCCTTTCCAAGCTGCTCCTGAGTGACGAAACTGTGAGCTAAACAAATCTTGAGTCACATCAATGAGAAAGTAACCAAGACAAAACACAATCCCACACACAATATAATACCAATTTTCGTTTACTCCTTTTCCTCCTGACTATCCTTACCACAGTCCTTCTCTCTTAGCTTTAACTCCTTTTGATTTCAGCGGACCATAGCAACAGAGCTGTGCAAGGTACTATGGGTAAAAACACTTTCAACTACAGAGCGTTACATTCCTTGAGCACTGGAATAGCTCCTGAAAAGGTAATAGGGCCAAGCATACATCTGAAATTTAGCTGTGCTCTCCAGCTTCCCTCTGATCTTAATGGCCAAACACCTCTGATTCAGATCCACTCATTGCCTCTCAAGACACATCAGATCACTGCAGGCATAAACTAATTTATTCTCTTTCTGGCTGCTACTCATTGGCTCTTTTATAGTGCTAGAATAGGGCCAGTCCCTCTTTTAAATAACAAATCTTGGAAAAATTCAAAGTGTTTATGACGTTTAAGGACAAAATAATTTCCCTTGAAAACAATGGTTAAGACACACAAGGAGCTTGGCATGAATCCCTTCTTCTAATTAGTTCATTTTCATCTGAAAATAATGAGATGTTTCTGATGAAGTGGATGGAAGAAAATTAAGACCTGGACCACTGCCCCATATTATATTTCTGAATAAAAAATTACCGCAATGTAGGTCATAGGGTAATGAAGGAGAGGAAGGAGCACACAGGCCCTAGAAGCCAAGAAACGTGGACACAGTCCAGGAGGTAAGCAACTCAGCGTTGTTCTTGACTTGCTAATCCATTCTCTCTCTTTACAACTAGATAGAATCAGAGAGATTATCTTCCAGAAGTATCTTCTAAAATAAACCAGCTTGCTGTCATTTCATATGCAATTAATTATAAATCAGCCAAAGTAAATTAAAGCAATTATCTTTTGAAAAATTACATTTAATTGACCCAAATCTGTATTCTCCAGTCGCTTTCTGCTTCAGCTACTTTCTCATTGCTTGGACAGAACACTGACATTCACAACTTAAGAAAGAAAAGGTTGGTTTTAACTCACAGTTTAGGAAGGTCTCTGTCCATTCGCGGGTAGCCATTAATGGTGGAAAGGCATGGAGGAGGTGTAGCTGGAAGAAAACCTATTCACTTCATGGCCATCAGGAAGCAGAGTTAATGAGAAAGGGTGGAGCTCACATATGCCCATCTAGGTCATGGACCGAAGATCTGCCCTTTCAATCAGGCACTGTCTCTTAACAGAAATATTCTTGGATACTTCACAACATTCAAATACATGAGGCCTTTTGGGGGAAAGTCCAGACCCAAACCTTAACACTTTTCCTTCCAAATCCACTCCAGACCACAGTTTCATGTCTCAGATGACTGACTTCTATAGCAGCATCATTCAAGATCACTTGCCCTGTGGCTTCTGGCCACACGGTTACACTGTGAAAGACATTTGCAGAAGATAAAGAGGTGGGAGAAGTAATACTAGGTTGCCAAGTCTTCCTATTTAGACATATTGATTCTGAAAAGAGTTTAAGATAGACATAATCCAGTTTTTCTCCTATTGTCCCAGTTATATCTTGGTTCCGGTAACACAAATTCTTATTCTTATCCTTTTAGACCCCAGGATTTCCTGTTGCTTCTTTTCCCTGGGTGTTTCAACATCCTTATTTGTTTCTTTAAACCACCTTGCCAATCTAAATAGCTCCTTGGATGAATTCTCTTTAAAATTCCAGTTGAACATCCCTTCTCCTTATCGTAAGAAGATATCATAAATTGACCTAATGTGTATAAACCAATGAAAACAAATATGGCCACATTAAATTGACAACTCAAATAAGGCAAATGGATCGCTATCAATGATGTGATTTTCCAAAACTTTTAACAGCAGTATTTTGCTCTTCAAATCAAAATGTACTTTTTATATACCCACTCCATGAAAAAGGAGGCAATTCTTTCCATATTGTTTCCTTTGCAGTTATTCAGCTTTATCAATAGGGAGGTAGAGGATTTGCTTCCTGGTTCCAGTATGTTACTCTCTGCAGTCTCCTGTCTGATGGCTGATTTCACAGTGCCAGCCTTCTCCCTCTTCAGTGCTTCACTAGGGTCCTGGTCCCGGTCCTGCAGTTCAGGACCCAAACCTGGCAGCACCTATAAGCTCCTCCAGTACCAGAATCCTGTACCATGACCATTTCACAGTATTCTCCTCTTGTGTGAGGAGTGGTTACCAGCACCAGCCAGCCCACAACTCCTCCAGCATGGCTTCCACTTCATATCATAGCAGAGAGCCTATGGTAAACACTTTGTAGTAGAGGCTTTTCTCAACAACTAACTTTCTGAAAAGTTCTAAAGAGGAAGGGGGAATTTCCAGGGAGGTCTGCCAGTACAGACCATAGCGACTTCTTCAGCATCCAATGAGCCAAGGGATACCCATTCCAACAAAAGCAGACTCAGCATGCCCCACCTAGGTGGTGGCTTTCCATTGTGTATTCCTTCTCAGCTCTAGGGACAGGGCTGATCTTTATAGCCAAAATTCTATATTATTTACAATTCTCTTCTTACTAACTCCTCTTTTATACTAATTCCACATTACAACAAATAATGCTTTATATTAATTTTTTCCTGTCTAGGTAATTTCTCTTTCCTGATTAGGCTGAGACTGATACAAGGGTGAAAAACTCTTAATAAATTTTCTGAGAAAAAAACCATTTCTCTCCACCCACGTAGTATTTACATTTCTAAGAAACTCTGTGTTTATAAAATGGTACAAAATGAATGCCTATGTGATTACATATAAAGTGAAATCAGATTTTAGACTCAGAAAATTATAAGGTTTTACCTATTTTTTCTTGCTCTGTAGCCCACACTGGTCCTGAACTCACTATGGAGCCCAGGTTGGCCTTGGACTCAGAGCAATCTGCCTGCCTCAACCTCTCGAGTGCTGGGGTTATAGGTGCCTGCTGTCATACCCAGCTTATATGATGCTGGGGAATTGAACTCAGGTACTTAGTGCTTGACTTAGAACTTTTCACTTTTGTACTGAGATGTCATTTACAGCCGACGCGCTATACAGATTTTGGACAGCAAATGTTGAGCCACTATGCCCATCCAGTCCCTGCCAGTGGGATTTCCAGTGATCTTACAACCCACAGCCAGCACAATTTGAGGTAGCTTCTCTGTATTTCCAATTATCCTTCCATATCTGGGATATAAGGTATGCTGTGCAGGATTGTCCAAGTTAGTATGCCCTATTTGGTATTCCTGGCTTCAATCCATTCCTGGACAGTATCCAGCTCAGTCATTCCCATGAGCCAAAAATCACCTCACAGATTTACAAATTGCTCCTCTGGAAAAGGCAGTACAACTCCCTTTTTCTTCTCTGCTCTCATTTCACTTTCATTATTATTATCATCATCTAACTAGGCACAGAGTTGTGCAACTAATCTCTACAACGAATTCATCAGCTTTCATCTATTAAATTCTCATTGCTCCAAATATTCTTAGTATTCTTAAACATTCTGGTTCTCTGTTTTTTAAAAGCCTTTGTAACATGTTGTTCCTCTACATGGAACCCGTTAAGCCTTAATATCTCCAAACTCTTCTTCACTCTCTTCAGACCCCTGCTCAAATGTCGTCTCATGAAAATGTCCTTTTCCGGCTATTCCATTAAAAAAAAACAAAATCTTACACCCATCCAGACCTTCTTCTCCTTCATATTTTACCCTACTTTTTAAACATCGTGATCACTGTCCATAACAATACATAACGATCTGTTCTTCTATGTATCCCCTCATTTGCATTAACTTTCATAAGGTCAACGACTTGATCCGCTTTGTTCACTATTATATCCTTAGACCTACAACAATACGTTAGCTATACCACACATCCAATGAATGTTTATGGTCACAACTTCACTCATAATGGCACACGCCCAGTAATGTTACTTCCCCCATTTCTCCAAGAATGAATCACTTTACTTCCTCCTTCCACCTTCTTATCCAAAAATTAAGTTTCTCTCCCCCACCCGGCCAAAAAAAACCCCTCAGAGTCATGAAGTCCTGTTTTAGAATTTCAGATAGTATTGCTATTAATTATACAAGGAGACGAATGAAGAACAGTATTCAGATGAGAATCTGTGTATTTTCATTAAGTTCACTTAAGTGTGGCCTTCACATTGGCTTAGAAATGAACGACAAGAACAGACAGTGCTCCTGACATGACATGAGGCACTTGACATGCATTCTTGTATTTAATCTGGCCCATCATTTTGAAAAACAGAGAAAACTAAGGCTATTTTCTCTAACAGAAAACTAAGGCTCAGAAGTCTTAAGTAAATACAATAGAATTCAAAATCATGTCTGTTTAAGTCCAACATCTATGGCCCATTTACCAAACTTTCAGAATAAGACAAAAATATACTGTGTATAAATGCAATTTCCAAGAATTTGAGTAAAATATTTGAAGTCACAGCTTCTAAAAAATCTCATTTTTTAAGAACTTTCATGCCATGCTATTTATGATTAATATTTAAAAGCCAGTAAGAAATAAAGTCAATTCTTCCTCATTTTAGGTAAATTATGTCTTTGGCATACCTTCAGTAAACTTTTGTTTAAAATTGGTTTATTAATCAATAGCACCTACTCTAGCTTAATGAATTGCTTTGTTAATATTATTGACACATTTATTCTGCCTTCCTAATTATCATGCTTTAAAACAATCAATCTCTTTTGTTTGACCAAGACCAAGGCGAAATTATTAGACAAAGAAATGCTTCTGTGTCCCTCCTAACCCTTTTGTTGTTGCTGTTGTTAACATTTGGCTAAAGAATTGAATAATGAAGAGCAGATAGATTATCAAGAGAACTACATACTCGACAGTGGGTCTGACTCCTTAGAATCAGTAACCAGAATCAAAGTAAGTCAATATTTATTTCAATAGTCAGTATTCCAGCTCCAGGCTGGTCATTAATGTAATCCTTCCACTGTCACAGCAACATATGTACTCTAATTCCACAGATTAATGGGTCTCCCTTCATTAAGGCATGAATTCTGGCATCTTAAGAGCTTTGGGATGAAGCTATATACAAGGGTCTAACTGCAGGTAAAAGCTGTAAAAGCAAATCTATCAGCCCAACAAAAATTATGAAGATCCTTAAATATACACTTTACTAATTCCATTCACTTACTAACATTTTTATGTGATACCAGACATCTCAAATTTTGATTATGAGATTTTAGATATTTACCAATAACCCAAATATGTTTTTGTTCATTTTTCCAGATCTGTAGTTATTTTTGACTACCTATTTTCCTAAAACAAGTTTCTTGAATGTTGACTGTAATAAGTACTTTTCTGTCTATAGCCATACCATCCTGAAGGCATCACGTGTCCTCTGTAGTAAGAACTTAAGAGGGAAATAAAAAATTTCATTCCAGGAAATAAGTAGAATGAACAAATAGAGTGAAATAGGAAAGATCTTCTTGGGAAAAGATGTAAGGTTCAAGGTGGGTGGAACATAACATTCTGGAGAGGATGGATAGAGATGGAAAGATCGCCATCTTTATTTTGTTCTGTGGGTAAATTTTCAGGTCAGGGATCAGAAGGCAGCTAGGTTTGTGTATCATAGTTCCTCTAATACATAGTCTTTCTCTTGAATCCTGCTAGCTTTGCAGTTCGTCTCACTCTCAGAGATGTAAAGTACTTCAAAATCCAACCATTTGTATTTGGGATCAGTTCCAAGGAAGGTTTGATTTCTGGGAAGAAAAACCTGGATACGTTCCCAGCTTCTCCTCAGTGAAGCCTTCATTCACAGCACGCTTCCCTCATCCTCTTTGATGTGAAATTGCAGAACATGGGGTGTAACCAATATTCAAACGTAAGTAAAATAAACCCATCCAAAAATAAGTTCAGATGTTCTCACAACGTTCCTCGTTTAGATTAGCTATGCCTAAGTCTTACTCACTCTGTAAACTTGAGGAGTCATCTTCTTGGCCTTCAGAGCTGCCCTGATGTTTGTGGATTGGCCCTATGCAAGAGTGTCTGCCTAAGGTGACAAGTGACAGCTACATCCAGGGCTGTTCTGCTCACGAAGCTGTGAAGCCTACCAGAAGATGATGTCCATCCTCTACTGACAGCATCTTTTTTCCATACAAAGAAATTACTTAGGCTTCTGAAGGCCCTGGAGCCCACCAGAAAAACAAAAAAAAAAAGACAGGCCTGTACTGCATATTCCTATTTCAGCCATAAAGGATAATTTCAAAGGAGATGGCTTGCTTTGGAAGAAAATAAGGTAACTCAAAGTCAATAACAGATCGCGACTTTTCTATAAAAGTACTGTAGTATATTAAAATACCTTTCTGACATTTGACAAGAAGAGAAATGATCACTATTCCTAATTATTGGCAATGCAGTTTTATTATTTAACATTCTTGGGAACGCTTATATAATTGACTCTAGAAGAATTACAAGTGAATCCAAGTCTACTTGCTGTTATTTCACCATAAACTGAATGTATGGATTTGATCAAAGAATATTTAGTTTCCATCGTGTTGTTTCAATCTGATACAAATCCAGCAATTGCTAAATTTTAACAGACTTGAGTAGAAAAGTATCTCAGAGTAGCAGTGTTCTTATTAGTCATTTGTCAGGACGCTTGAAATGTTTCATAATTTTAGGTGATATATATATATATATATATATATATATATATATATATATATATATGTGTGTGTGTGTGTGTGTGTGTGTGTGTGTGTGTGTGTGTGTGTGTGTGTGTGTGTGTGTATCACCTAAAATTATATATATATATATATATATATCCCCAAATAGTAAAGGCAGCCTTGGTGCTGTAAACAGGACCGTCTCTGGCACTGAGTCAAGGGAGAAAGGGAACTCTGGTCCCGTTTCCTTTCTCTGTGACCGTGAGCTGGTCAATTTACTACTTCTCTGACCAAGTGTTTTCTCACCTGTAAAATACAAGAATTGGACTAGAAGATCTCTCAGGTTCTTTACTCTCAAACTTTATGGCCAAATCTACTGTTTGACAGCTGAAAAAGACGGGGCTAATTTTAATGCATATTTTCTGTCTGCATATCTTGCATATAACTGACTGCATGAAGGGTCAAAAAAGCGCCATCTGCTGCTATCACCAATTACACTGAGAAGCTGCCTCAATTTTTTAAAAAACAATTAGTGAAAAACAGAAGTTGGCAAGAAATGTGTTGTAAACAATATCCCTCCCATACATTTATTGAATAATTCATAGCCACCAAAGTGCCACTGAAATATAATTTTTAAAGCTGCACTTTTTCTAAAATACCTGAATTTTTGGATATGAGTAACAATGGATTTGGTTGGCATTGCTTTGATAATTACAGTGTCTAAAGATTCATGTCTTAGATTCAAATTTATTTTATTCTACTTAATTTCCCTTGAATTCATTTTGCTCTATTATATTAAGATGAAACATGTTCCATAGATGACTATCCCCGCTATTATCTTTTCACATACACATTTTTTCAGCTCTATTGAAGTACAATTGACAAAAACTGAATGAATTTTAGACATGCAACATGCCATTCTGATCCGTGCATGTATTATGGGATGGTGCCCACAATGGAGCTAATTAGCATCTCCCTCTCTTCCTATAATTATCATGAAGAGAGGGGACTAGAAGTTTGCTACCTCAGCAAACTTCAAGTATAGAATACAGTGCTATGAACTGCAGGTCTCTGGAACTTATTCATGCTTCAATAACTGGACTTTGTACACTTTATGTTACCATTTTTCCCACCCATCCCAGCCCTTGATAACCACAACTAGTTACACTCTGATTTTATGAATTCAATTTTTTAGAGTCACATATAATGAGATTATGCAGTATTTGTCTCTATATGGCTGACTTCTTAACTAAAAATTTATAATGTGCTGAATTTTAAAAACCTTTATTTTTGCCATTCATTCAATAATTATCTAGGAGCACTTTCTACTGTGTATTATGTACAGTTCAAAATACTTTGTAAACACTCAAAATGTGATTATATAAGGAAATAAAATGGGATTGGAGGTGTAGTTCAGTGATTAGAGCGCTTGCCTAGGAAGCACAAGGCCCTGGGTTCAATCCCACTGCACAACACACTAGCTGAAGACGGTGGCACACACCTGTAACCCCAGCGCCGAGAGGGTAACACAGGAGGATTGCTGTGTGTTTGAGACCCACCTGGGCTATGTAGTGAGTTCAGGACCAGCTTGGCCTACAGAACGAGACCCTGTACCCCCAAAAAACAAATGAAAACTAAGAATAATAAAAAGAACAAAATTGGCAGTATGGTTTATGCATTTTGATTTTTGCCTATTTAACCTACGTGGGACAATATTCCTTTGGACTGTGTCTTGAGAGTAAATAGAGAAGTGCAGATGATGTACTCATGGCAAAATGCAATGGACTCGATCGCTCCGCAGAAGTTTCTGTTGAGTTCTCCCACCCACCCCTGTGTGTTTATCTTCTCGCTCCCTCTCTCCTGCCTCTGCCTATTCTTGACATTTTCATTTACTCACATTTCCCACTTTATGCTTAATGACCAGAAATCTCCTGTCAGCAATAAGTTACCAATGGTGATTGGCCTACCAGCCATTAAACTCATTATTCACATTGGGTAGATTGCTACATTAACTGTGACATCAGAGGTATCCTGTCTAAAGTGGATACCGACTGGGAGTTACAAGCGGAAGATGTTTGTTGGGTGGTATTTTTTTGTGGAGACGGGGAGGAGTAGTACTTGTGAAAGGTAAGAAGGCAGAGATAGCAGGGCGTAGACGGAAAGATTGACCCATCTTGCTGGTCTGACAAAGGCTCTTCCAACCCAGCATGGGTCTACAGACCAGTCTTTTACTAGGCACAAAAGGCCAGACCCTCAGACCGCTAGGCATGGGCTGACCACTGCCTCCGAGGAGGGTGACCTCAGCCATAAAACTGAAGAGCAGCCTGAGGACACTGAGCATTAACGGGAATAGCATCGGATAATTTCACTCCCTCTGAGTGAACAGCCAGTTCTTCCTTCAAACGAAATGTAAGACAAGCACATGAAAGGTACTCACAGCTTATAATCTCAAAACAGAGTCCTGACAAAGGGAAAATAAACACTCCAAAAATCAATACGGGAATGGGGTCAGGAAAAGAGCTGCCTAAGCAAGATGTAGGAAGACTGAACAGAAGCCCAGGACCTCCCTTGGGTATCTTGGTCACGGGGTGGGGGGTCCCCAAAAGACTGGGGAGAGCTGCAGGGAGTGAAGGCAAGGTAGGTGGGTAGTGAGTAGTTAATTAGTTATTTGAACCATCTGACTCCTGCCTGAGGCTCGTTCCTTTATCCACCCCATCAGAGTCTTGCAGAGCTGGTTGTTGCCTGATTTCTCCAACTTCAGTGGCCTTATCTGTACAACCTCTTGACAAGGCTTTAAAAACTAAGGCTAAAAAGAAAATTCTGACAACATAATAAGACTCAGAATCTGCAAATTAATATCTCATTGTTGTTCTTGTGAAGAACTGTTGATTTATTTTATCTTTGCCCAAATTCCAAGGAGAGAGCTAAAATAAAACAGACCAGCTAGGCTGGTAATGGCACACACCTGTAACCTCAGCACTTGGGAGGCTGAGACAGGTGCATTGTTCTGAATCCAAGGCTAGCTTGGGGTACACCAGTGAGTTCAGGACCAGCCTGAGCTACAGAGCAAGACACTGTCTCGACAGAAAGAAAGAGAAAGAAAGAAAGAAAGAAAGAAAGAAAGAAAGAAAGAAAGGAAGGAAGGAAGGAAAAAACAGCTAGGTATATTGATTAAGGCTGACTAGAGCTTCAGATATTCACATATCAACTCTGCCACTTAGGAATTATGACATATTCAGTAAATTATTAAATTCCTTCATGCTTCAATTTTACAATTTATAAAAACAAGATAGTAACAATACCTACTTTGCTAAATTTTTGCATGGACTCAACTAATTAGTATAGGAAATGTATTTGCTATAATAATCTCAGCCACTTTGTAAGAGCCCAGTAAGTACAGCTGCTAATGCTTATACTTATACTTTATGAAAATGTTGACATATTTATTTTTAAAATTCTCAAAAGCAGAGAATGCAAAATATTCTATTTGATTTACATGAAAAGACTAAACAGTTCTGTTTTTGCAATATTCAATCAATAATCTACACTGATCCATACAACCAGTCGAAATTCTATATTATGCCTACAACAGACAATGTAAATAATTTTTAGTCATCAGTGGTTGTATGACTGACTGCTGCAAGGAGAAAATCTCCAATCAAGTCCAAAAAAAATCCCAAACTCTCTGCTTGCTCCTATTCAAGAGGCAAGAGTTTATGCATTCAATTATAAAGCCATTGATGCAACTTTTTCTTGGCCTACCTACATAAGTCCACAGGATGAATTAAGATCTGACAGGCGACCTTTCCAACAATCTAGGTCTTTGGCATCATGTAGGCAAAAATGAGTAATTGGTTGACCTCAGTATTTTTTTAATCCAGATGTTTGGATTTCCTGGAAGCCCAGCCCAAGTATTGGATTGATCTTGGAAAGGTATTATAATATGAGCATCTCAAAATTCAGAACCCTCTTTCATAAAACCAATCAGCAAAGGACTTGACATATTTAATACCATAATTGCTTCTTGATTCATTATTCAACTACATAATTAATTGAAAAAGCACTGAAAGGATTCTAGAGATGCTATATTCAAGAAAAATATTGGCACCTGGGCACAAAAAAAAGAAAAAATACTAAATAACACTAATTATTTTGGAGAAAGACTCCAGAGTCCTACAGACTTCATTTCATGGCCTGACCAGGAAATGGAAGTTACACTGTTCTATGGGTGAATCATCTTAGAATGAATTTATCCATTAATTTAAAAAAATAAAAAACTATGAAAGTGTTAAGGCCAGTCCACAAAAAAAAAATAAAATAAAATAAAATAAAATCTGTTTAACTGGCAGTGAAGTTGTAAACTATTAATCAACTCCCAAAACTCTGCCTGGAGTTTTCTATGTCCTTATGTTTTAGGACTTTCAAAGACTTGGTATCTTGACTTCTACAATGGTCTAGGCCACAGGCTTCCTCAGCCGTAAACCCTGATCTCAGCTCCATCCCCAGAGGAGCTGTAGGGGGTCAGACCCAACAGAAAGATTATTGCTAAGCAGCTTCCACTTCCAGAAAGCCAGTTTTAAAACATGTGGTCGCTGCCTTAATTTCCTCCTGGCTTATACCCTCAGAGTCTAATTTTATAACATCCAATATGTCCCACCTTTGATGTCTTTCTCGTATAGATAAGACAGTAGATACTCAAATACCAAGAGGCCAGTCTGAGGAATTATAATATGCAATTATAAACCCTTCTCACTGCATAAAGTAAATCTTGAATTTCAAAATATTTTTAAAGTGTATGCATTCATTGCCTGTCTTCATTCATTCCTTTCCGGGTCATTCTCTGATGGAATGTGTCTATTCTTGGAGTCTCCCTGACCCCACCTCCACTTCCTGGCCCATTCCATGTCTCTATTCTGTGCCTCTATACTTCCTCACACTTCTCTCTACAACTGCCCTTATCAAATTGAATTTAACATGTCTACTTACATACTCGCCTCCTACAACAGGTTGTGATCCTGTTGAAGGCAACAACTTTGACGTATCTGTCTTTTTATCCCTAACGCCCAGGAAAGTGCTGCTATATAGTAACTGCTCAAGAAGCTTTTGTAAATGCAGAAGGCTCTGCAAAGTACCCAGTATTACACTAGATGTTTCATAAATATTTGAATTTGTAATGTCATAGAGCAAATGCAAATATTTTTAAACAACAAATAGTGTCACATTTCATTTTTTAAAATAAACTCCATGAGATCGGTATTAGCATTACCAACTTAGACAGGTGAAATCACATAATCAGAAAAGGTCAGAACTAGAAGTAGAATCTGGGGTACAGAAACTCCAGAGCCCAGTGCCTAACAGTATTTCCCATTGTTTGTTTGAACTATTAATGCTGAAAGATACTATATTCACTATTTCCCTGAAATATCGTTTGTTCTCGTTCATTGGTAGATAAATGTAAGATTTTCTTCCAATTGTCTTGTCTTAAGAATCAAGTCAAGAACACATCTTTCTACTGATGACATTAGTCGTGTAACTTCAGTGTAACTCCTCAGAGACGACTCCATGAGAAGTCTCACAGGCCCTTCAGTAAGTTTCATGGGCTGCACAGGAATGTCTATCTTCTCTGTTACTTATCAAATCTGTTTTTTTATCAGTTCTTACAAGAGCCTGGAGATGAGGTGAAGATCCCTCTGGCCCTGTGGATAATATCATCATGAATCAGTAGATAAAATATAGCCTGCATACCCACGTGCAAAGCACTATCATGTGTAATTTTTTTGGCAGTATTTTATTTTCCATTCACAGGCTCCAGGATGAGAGAGGAAATCTGAATTCATTAAAAATGACAGCAGAAAAAGAACCCCAAAAAAGCAGAGCTCATGCATCTCCAAATGGGAAAACAATGATCAGAGTCCGAGTTTCAGGACCCTCGTGCCTTGCTCCAGGAAGCCAGAGAGCGTCCCGTCAGAGAGAATCGAGCTTAACAAAGGACAGGACATGGCTGCCAAGGAGAGGAACCAACTCATAGAACTTGGAAGGTGACTCCAGGACATATGGCCACAGCGTGGACTTCCAGTCAATCCCCTGGCCCAGCTGCAAAGCTCCAAGTTGGCATAAAAGTAGGAGACACCTGGAAAAGTAAAGCAAAATTCAAAGCACATCTCCTAGTTAAGAGGAAATCAAGCATGCTGTTGGCTAGGAAAGGAAGGATAACCTGGATTGCTGCCTGGAACAGAAGTTGCTCTCACGGTGCCTGAGGTCAGACTAAGCACTTTTATCCTCCTAGGTGCAAGTTAACACAGTATATTTGAACCATGAGATCATTGTTGTTAGAACAGACTCACCATATCTACCAGTTTTTAATCCTCTAAAATTTTACCTCAAGATTCCTCCTCGGGATTGTGTGACCCATTTGGGGAATATGAAGGAATCCACATATTTAGATGGCCTGTTGACCTCATCCAAAGGTAAGACCCCACCCCTGTCGGTATTCCAGATGCCAGTGACAATTTCTCTGTTAGTCTGTGTCCAAATTCAGAACTCAATCAGAGAAGCTGTTTCTACCTAGTTACCCTGACCCAAGGCAAACATAAAACCTTGCTCTGTGCAGAGTAAATGCTATTCAGATTCTGTAGATAAATAAAAATACAATTCCTTGTGAAGAGAAAAATTCTCCACTAGTGCAACAGTAAGCACGCGCAGGAAAATACGTATTCTCCCTTTTCCTTTTTTTTTCTCTTATTTTTTCTTCTCAATAACATTTTAAAAGGCAACAGGTTGAGAAAGGCTGTGATTAGCATTATAATACAAATGCAGCTTAAACTGGTACAAATTCAAACAAGAAAAGAAACTCTGTAGCCAGAGAAGAAACAATAAAAGGACTCACTTCCATAAAGACAGGTGGATTCAGAGCTTTTGTAGGTAAATGGTGGCAACCTGAGACCATTATACTTAGTGAAGTGAGTCAAACACAAAAGGTTAAGCATAGCATAGTTTCTCTAATATGAGAAACCCAAAATATAGGCATTTTATAGAACCAAATGGGTGAGATAACGTGAGTTTGGAGGGATGGGAAGGGTGCAGGAGGGTCAGAAGTAGGAAAGGGAACTGTGATGTTGATGCAATATATATGTGTATAAAACACACAAGCTCAATGTAATATCGCATAGACATGGGGGGGGCAGAAAGAGAGAGAAAGGGGAGGAAGAGGCATATTTTGCTAAAATATGCCAAATCTACTACAGGAAGCAAAGTGCTTATGGGCTGAAATAGAAAAAAACAAAACTTCCTGAGTTGCAAATAATAGCAACCCAATTTAAACTAATTTGTCCAAAGCCAAGAGGACTTATCGAAAGACTTCTAAAGAGCTGCCCCAAGAAGGATTCATTCAGCCTCACCTCAAAAATGGAGCTGGGATCGGGTGTCTTCCTGACCAGCTGAGTAAAACTTTGCTTTATGTCTTTCCTGGGGAGAAACAAGTTTTTGTTTCTCCCAACCACTTGGTTGTTTTTCTACCTTTCTGATTCTTCTCACTATAGATCATAAGTGCACAGAGTCCATAAACTCACAGGGCTGACCATAGCTCTCTGTCATACTCAGTTTTGTACTCTACAGTACAAATACTCAGACACTCAGAGAGGAATATTGCCCTATCTGTTTCTCTGGGCTCTCACTCCAGTTTCTATTAGACATTGAAATGGCTCACTAAATCAAGCAGTCCCAAGTTGGGCTTGAAGACACTAATGTATCCATAATACCATTATAATAACTGGTTTTAGGAAATGTAACACAACATTTCTGTGACATCACTAAAAGATGTTACAGTGAAAGAAGATATTAAAACTGAAAGAGAAAGGTTAAACAGGAACTTTAAAATCTAGACTTTAAAGCTATGCATTCTACCTCTTCGTGCCGAGAGGACTACTGCTAGCCTCAGCCCTGGAACCAGGAAGTTGCAACTGAATCCCACGTTCAGTATTTCTCTGGGCCCACAAGTGGGCCACCCTGTGGCTGGATCTACATATACACGTCTCCTGTCTTTTTGCTAGATTTTTCTATGAGTGAAAGGGCTTCTGTGGAACTCAAGAGGGCTAACTAGCTACCCACCCCATCTGGCCAAATTCTAAATAAACTCACTTTTCCAATTCTATAAGGTTTTTTTTTCATATTCTTGATGGTGGATAAGTGAATGAATCCAGACAGTAAGGGATCGTATTCAACTTCTGGCTAGTAACAAAATCTTAAGGTTTACATTTTTGAAAAATACAGCAGTTTGTAGATCCATGACTGATATAGGAAATACACATTAAAAATTAAAAAAAGAAAACAAAGAAAAATATTAAATCTATGTGATGTTCATGTAAAAGAGATAGACAGAGTTGGGTATTCTGGAATGTACCCAAAAAGAGAAGTTGCCGGTAAAGAATTGATAAAATAAATAAATAAATAAATTTTTCAAAAGGATGCAGGATTGGAGAAGACAAAGCTCAAATCATGAAGACCAAGTCTCAGCCAAGCCAAAGTTGAGGACCTAAGCATGACTACCTATTTGGGGAGCCCCGGATGGCACAGGACCGGCCAGGCCCTCTACCCCTGCTTTGCTTCGTTCGTGTCCTAGGACTGCTCAGCAAGACTAGTACCTTGGTTTGAAATTTGAGGTTTATCCTGAAGGTATTAACATCAAGATATGGCCTACCTGTACTCCTGGCAGCTGAACAGCTAATTCTTTCCTGAAAAGAGATTGGCATAAATCTACCTTAACAGTACACAAATGTTCAATGATTGGAGAAAAAAGAACTCTGCATTCCCATCAGCAGAGAAACTATTTTTATTTCTTGCATCCTTCCCTATATTGAAAATGATGTTATATGGGCAAGCTCTTCTCATGGCTGTTGTTAGATTTTTTTGATACTATAAAATATGCATGACATTTTCTTACAGTCAAATTTATTTAACTTTCGTAACAATGGTCGCACAAAAGAATAGAACGGAGAATGACATTTGTCATTATTTATCTGCCCAAATCCATTTGTTTTCTTAAGAAATGTTTCAGTGTTTAATCTGGTAGAGCTGCCACTTCTGCCCTTCGTGCTTTCAATAGAAGAGAAAGACCAGCGGATTTTTCTGCCCCTAAAAATTCATATGTTGAAATCATAACCCTCATCGCCTCGGAATGTAACCATATTTGGAGATGAGATCTTTAAAGAGATAACTTGATGAAAATAATGTCATAAAACTAGGTCCTAATCCAATCTGACTGGTGTCCTTACAAGAGGAAATGTGATACATACAGATACATACAGATACATACAGTGAGAAGACCATGGAAAGACAGTAACAGAAGGTGCTGCCCACAAGCCAAGTACAGGAAGCCAGGACAGCTCCTTCCCCACTGCCCTTAGAGAAATCAACCTTGCTAACACCTTGATCTTGCACCTTTACTCTCTAGATCTATGAGAAAATAAATTTCCATTGCTTAAACTACCCTTGTGAAGTACTTTGCTACAGTGGCCCCGGAAAACGAATCCATCTAAATCTCTGCTTCCCATTATGAAAACAAAAATCCTTCCCACACATCCACATGTTCCCAAGTGTAACACATAAGTTCCATGTTCAGAAGGCAACATGAACATGCTCAGTGTTATGTCATATGCTTGTATAAGGTTGATGAGATGAAACATGTCATCTCTATAACCAATACACAATAATAAGAAACGTGAGGGGAAAGGTAATTGACTCGCTAGGGTCACAGAAGTAGCGGCACAGCTAGGGATTGTTCACAAGACACAGCAACGGGGGTGGCAGCAGTCGCATTCTGCTCTAGCTGTCCTGGCTATGCACAGCTTCCTGTGGTCTCTGACGTTTTCAGATGACATCCTGACTCCCATCTGTGAGCATTCCCCTCTCTGCCTATGTCCTCCAGTAAATCACCCTTTTGGGACTGGATACTGTGAGTTTCAACCAAAAAAACCTAAGTAACACTGATCTACCCATTACAAAACCAGTTTGGCAGCAAAGCTTAGGGTGAAGAAATTGTTCATTGTCAGGGCACAAACATAAAAATATAATTGATATATCTTAAAAAAACAAAACTGTAGAAAGCATTCCAGAAAGGGTCAAGTTTCCTTTTTCAATGATCCAAGAAGCAATTTCTGAGACATTACTTCTAAAGGCAGCTTCCCATATGTATTCCACTACATAAAACATACTTGCTTTTTAAATGTTTTTACTATTTCTTATAAACTAAAAATGCAGTATGTTTTGACTTGCCTTCTTCATTTGATTTTTGCCATCCAAGCAAAAATTTGTCAGACTAAGACTTTTGACAATACATTGTGGCATTTAAGTTGGGGTGGGGGAACAGAAGGAACAGCTGTCCTATTCATATTTTGAGAAGGAGGAACACAAAATGACCTCTAATTTCAGCAATGCACAGACCAGAACTCAGCAACAGAAAATCGTATTGTTTCAAAAGCTTAAGTTGACACAATGACATGTCTCTTAAGTGAATTTAGTATGCTTAAAGAGCTTTACAATAATAATGTTGATTAATGGTGTGGGGCTACCTAGAAATATCTCCGTCTGGGCAACTTACCTTAGTATCTTTCCAGCAATCTAGACCAAGAGGTAGGACATATGCTTTTCAAACTGAGGTGGCACAAAATTGAAGAGCAGAAGACTATTAGAAGTACAAGTTATAATGTTAATGGCATTGATTTACACCAAATGAAAGTAACAAAGGTGAAACTTTCAAATTTCTTTAATTCAGTATCTAAATCTTGAATTTAGTACAAAACTCCAGTGGTGATATATATAATTTTCAAATGCCCAAGGCAAATCATTCCAATGAGCAACGTCTGAGGAACATAAAGGACATACAAAGCAATGCTGTGTTTATTTTTATCAAACTACGATGTGTGTATACATGTATGTGCATGTTTGTGCACATGTGTATATAGATGCACAAAAGAGGAGCCAGAAAGATAAACACTATTTTGCTGGATGGTTAGTTCTAGAAAGAGGCTGAGAGGGTGAACAGAGATGAAAGAGTCTCTCTTGATTCTGTGTATTTACCTATGGCATGAAACTTTCGCCAAAACAACTCATTCATGTATTGAGTTGCATAATAAAAGATTGATTGACCAAATACTAACTGTGCAAGTTAAAATTACTAAACTTCACTTGATTTTTGCAGCTTCCAGAACTGTGAGAAAAGTTGGGTTCTAGTGTTTAATCCACACAATCTGTGATATTTTATGAAATTTTGATATCCAAGTTACAGGAAGAATTAATCTGTGGCTCTATGGAGCTGATGAAAATGTGTCAGGAAAAAAAAATATAGTTGTTACTCAGAAGAAGACACTATTTGATCCGTTATAAATTCAAAAGATCATGAATTCTGAAATGTGCCACTCTGAAGGAGTTTGTACTACACCGGAGGCCTGACCCCAGACCCATAACTCTGAAAGTGAGTGGGAAAACTCACATAGATTGGCAGAGGGAGGGGAGGTGAAGGCCTGGTGTAGCAGAGATACAGAAAACTTTGAGATCTGAGGCAAGAATAAGGAGGCATGCTTCAGATTTTTCTGGGACAACGTGCAAAGGAAGAAACATTCTGTAAAATTGGCATGATTTTTTATATGTGTGATTTTAAGTTTCCAGATGCCTTGATACCCCATACAGGCTACTGTGCATGACATGTCTCTAAGAAAAAGTATAGGTATATAAACATTAGTTCACTTTCTTTGTAATCAAAGATAATACTACCAAGAGAACAACCTATTAGTGTTTATAGATACGGACTTTTGGCCGTCTCTCTAGGAACAGCCATTTCCTGGCATGTTGCTGCGGGGAGTTATTGAGAGCTGGATGGATTCCCAGGAAAGTATATTAGAATTTACTCTATTTTCTCATTGAAGTCAGGCAATTGCAATATATAGTATAAATTATACTTTCATTTAAATTACAGGTTTTCCTGTAACCAAGAAAAAATTCATTTCCATTGTAATCTTCACAAGTCTATCTATAAATCCATCAATTAAGGGAAAGTTTTGCAAAGATTCTCAAATATCAGCATGACATTTTGCAATACTCTAGTATTACATTTAATTTGGCTTTATCTCAATGACTACCCTACATAAGTCATTTTTCTAGTTAATTGTCTGCAACTCCTAATAAACTTTATTTTCTTTGAAATTTTAACTGCAAGTACCTCTTAAATGGATCAAGCATGCTTCCACTCGAGTAGACCAACGTAAACTATATTTTAACACTTATTTCATGATGTTGACTGAAAATTACATATTTGCAGAAGCCCCAGTGGTGGTCCTCCATAATTCAGATTGTAAAGCCCTCATACTCAATACCTTAGAATGTGATTATAGTCTGAAATAAGTAGACAATTAAATTGAAATGAGGATTGCCATAGTTACTTTTTCACTCCTGGAATGTGGTAGCCAACATATACAACTTAAAAAGGTTTATTTTAGCTTACGATTTAAGGAGAGCTCAGTCCATTTAGGGATGCCTGGCATGGTGGGAGGGTCCAGCAGAGAGCAACTGTTCACGGAATCCCCAGAGGAAGAATTAGGGCCTCCAGAAGAAGCCAGAGCAAGAGTGTATCCCCTTCCAGACTGCATACCCAGCGTCACGCTACACACCTGTAGTCTACCTCACGCAGGCCATCTGCCCCTTCTGATCAGGGGCCACCTCCTAGCAGCACATGAAACCCATAGGTAATCCACAACATCCACGCACACTAGGCTTTTGCAGTTTTCCTCATCTAAGCCATAACATCCCACCCCTGGCCCCAAAAAGACTCACGTGCAGCTCTATGTGTAAAATGAATTTAATCCATCACTAAGAGTTGCCAAATGATTAACAGTCCTAGCACGGCTAAAAACTCCAAGCCCAAACTCTTCTCTGAGACTCAAGATGAGTTCTGAGCTGTGAACTCCTGTTTAAAAAAAAAAAAAGTTAAGCACCTCCAACACACAGTGGCCTAAGGCCAACTGTTTTATTTTGAAAGGGAGGATGAATAGAAGGACAGGAAGCAATCAGGGGGGAAAAAATCACAAAAAATGCAGCAATGAAAATATTAAATCCATGTCCAGCACCTGGCACAAGCTGCAGCAAGACATGAGCTCCAAAGGCTCAGGGTGGCTCCACCCACAGTCCCTGGCCTGCCTCTGCCGATGATCCGCATTTCTGGCACCTCCCAAATTCTGGGGTCACCACTGCGCTTTCAGCTTCCTTTTCACTTCTCCATGCACTGCGTTCAGGAGAAGCTGCCTGGCCACCAACGCCTACATCTGAAATCCGGGTAGAAGCCTCCATGACCCCACAACTCTGGCATTCTGCATGTCTGTGAAGCCAGCACCATGTGGATGCCGCCAAGGTCTGCCACAGGCTTGAGCGGTAGACTGGCCCCTTGCGCCATCGCCCATTAGCCTCTGAGTTCTTAGCGGCTGACCTCCTGGGACTTTCTTTTCTAGGTTGTCCTGCAGGATGCCATGGGGCTGTGTTTACAAAGCGAAGTCTCCAGTCTTTGCATCCTTGAACTGAGTGAAGGGTGGAGTCTTGCTGATTCCTGAAACGCCCCCTAGGCATCTTTCCTGTAGCCCTCATTCCAAGTACTTGCCTTCTTCTTAATTCTAATCTCTTCAGCAACCGTGCTCCCTTTGGCTTCTACTTTGCAGTTTGGAAAACTGCAAACATTTTACATCTTTTTCCTCCATTCTCTCCTCCTGCTTTTCAGTGTAGAGCCAGCTCAAAGCAACAAACATCCCAGGTGACAGCTTGAACATGGGGCTGCCTCAAAATTTCCTCTACCAGTTTAAACAGTCCAATTCTTAATCTCAGGTTCAGGCAAAATCTCAGGACGGAGACAAACCACTAAAACACTTTTTGCCAGAGTGTGGCATGCATGGCTTCTAAAACAATGGCCAGTGGGGTCCTCTTTCCCATTTGAACCCTCTGAGCTTGACCTTTCTGATCAGCACGTCTGTCAGCATTCTGGTCTTCTGAGCTCTGACAGGAATTTTCCATCGAGCTTGTCTCACAAGTCTTCTCCAACGGACATCTTCTGCCTTTCCAAACTCCTCCCTCAAACCAGTTCCAATGGCTTCTAAATCACATGTTTGGATAAAGTCACAGCAATGACTCCACTTCTCTGGTACCAATTTCTGTCTTAGTTACTTCTTAATTACTGGGACATAGGACCCAACATCCACCATTGAAGAGGCAAGGTTTATTTTAGCTCACAGTTTCAGGAGGTCTTACCACATTAATGGGTTCCTGGAGATGGTGGGAGGGTCGTGTGGAAAACAGCTGCTCACAGCATCACATCACTACCCACCCATCCAGTAATGTGCCACAGGACTATAATCAAGAACATGCTTGTAATCCACCCCTCTTGACCAACCCCCCCCTCCTCATATCAAATGAAATCTGCAGATAATCCATATGTCCAAACACATGAGGCTTTTGGGGGACATTTCACATGCAAACCATAATAAGGATATTACAGTGGACCCTAATCAAGTCTAACTAGTATCCTTGTTTGAAGAAAAGTGTGTGTGTGTGGTGGGGGGGGTGGTAAATGTGCACACACAAGGAAGGAGACACCACGGATGTACACCCAGGAAAAAGGCCATGGAGGACAACTCAAGTAAAGGAGAGAAAAATCCTACCAGCTAACACTTTGTGCTTTGATTTTCAACCTGCAGAACTATAAGAAAATAAACCTCGAGTTTAAGCCACTCAACCTGTGATATTTTGTCATAACAGCTGGTAAACTAGTGCAACATCTTAATTCCCAGAACCTCTGAGTAGTACGTCACATGGAAAAGGAATGAATACTACTTTAAATGGCAAAAGATGCAATGAAGTCAACTTTGTGGGACAGGAAGCTTACCACGAATTATCTAGGTGGACTCCAAATATCATTTAAAGAATCCTGAAAAGACAGAAACAGATGGAACTAAAGATAAACACAAAAAGGAGATTAAAAAAGCAATCAGCTACACTTCTGTACTTAACAATGTGTAACAATGACAATATGGAAACAATTAAATTTAGGGTACATTTAAGTACTATAAATAAAATGAAATACTTCGTTATGAATCTACCAAAACAAGTGTAGGATCTACATGCTGAAAATCACACACCACTGATGAAAATAATCGAATGGCTACACAAGCAGACATGATGCAATTAATAGGAAGACTCCATGTAATAAAGATATGACTTCTCTCCCAATCTGACCTAGGGCTTAATGCAATTCTTATTGAAATTACAGCAGAGATTTATTTTATAGACAAGTTTATTCAGAATTTTATACAGAAAAGCAAAAGCTCCAGAATGACTGAAAATGATTTTTTTAAAAGGATGAAGTGGAAGGAATCACTCATATGCTGATAAATCTTACAAATCTTACAATGCAGCAACAGAGTTCCGCACTGTATGACCCTGGCAGATTGACAGACACGGATCAATAAGGAACCGACAAAACAGTCCCACACAACTGATTTTCTACAGAGGCTTCAAAGTGGCACAACGAAAGGGTGTTCAAGGTTCTTACCAGGTGTTGGCCAAAACTGAACCACGTCAACCTAAACTGCACTGATCATACAAAATTTACATCAAAATAGTCATGGACTCAATGTAAAACGTCAAACCATGATGATATTGGCGGTTGGGGGTTGAACTTGGTGGTTAGTGTTCTTGCCTAGAAAGCACAAGGCCCTGGGTTTGATTCCCCAACCCCACATTAACTGGGTGTGGTGGCCCACTCCTATTATCAGGAGGCTGAGGCTGAGAGTTGCTGTGAGTTTGAGGCCAGCCAGGGCTATATAGTGTGTTCAGGACCAGCCTGGACTACAGAGCAAAACCTTACAAAAGGAAGAAAGGAAGGAAGGAAGGAAGGAAGGAAGGAAGGAAGGAAGGAAGGAAGGAAGAAAGAAAGAAAGGAAGAAAGAAAGAAAGAAGAGAAAAGAAACACTTAGAAAAGAGTAACACAGGTAAAGTTCTTTGGTTCTGGGGCTAAGAGTTCTCAAATTTGACGCCAAAGGTATAAGTTATATAAGGAAAACCTGATGAAATGGACTTCACCAAGATTAAAAACTTTGGTTCTAAAAAAAAAATCTCTGTTAGGAGGATTACTCACACATTGTTTAGGAGTACTAATATTTGGGACATGGGTGTCAGTAGGAAGAAACAGATTTACTCAAGGTTGGCTCTGAAGAAGGTGGGGTGATAATGTCTCGCAACTCAATCTCCCCCGAGCTTAGGAGTACAGACAGTGAAGCTTCAAGCTTGGCCAGGTCTTCCTCAGAGAGGACACGTGCCTTTTTCAACCTTCTGAAGCTATCAGTTGTTACTAAGGTCAACATTTTTCCTGTGAGGACTTGCTTCAGAATTAGACTACTTGAGCGAGTCCTGCAGGTTTAGAAAGATAGAAAAACAGAGAAGATGCTAAAGTTATCTGGGAGAAAAGATGAAGGGAGCCCTGCCAGCCAACGCCTGGGAGAGGTTTCTCTGTTACAGGAGGGTGAAAAGACAAACTACAGATGGTAAACATATATTCACAAACCATGTATCTAATACAAAGACTTGTGTCTGCAATAGATAAAGATCTTTCATAATTCTAAAAACTAAACAGGAGCTGGGGTGTACAGCTCAGTGGTTTGAGCACTTGCAAAGCAACCACAAGACCCTGGGTTTGATTGCCCAGCCCTACATAAACTGGGCGTGGTGGCACACACCTGTAATCCCAGCAATCTGGAGGCTGAGGCAGGAGGGTCGCTGTGTGTTGAAGGCCAGCCTGGGTTGCACAGTGAGTTCAGGACCAGCCTGGACTACAAAGTGAGGCCTTGCCTCAATAAATAAACACATAAATAAATAATAAATACATAATCGAGCAACCAATCAATACAAGGTGACAACTCGCAAAATAATACAAACAAACGTTTCCCTAAAGAGGACCAAGAGCTAACAACTAAGCGTATGAACCTGGACTGGTGGCGTGAGTCCATAATCCCAGCACTCTGGGAGGCTGAGACAGGACCATCCCAGATGCAAGCTCAGCCCGGACGACTTAGCAACTTAGTGAGGTCCTGGCTCAAAATATAAAATATAAAGAGATCAGGGAGATAGCTCAGTATGGAGGCCCTGGGTTCAATCCCAGTACCTCAAAAAATACTTTTAGCGTCATTAGCCATTATTAGGGGTATACTAGATTTAAATATCACTACACACCTATCAGCATGACTAGAATAAACTGGGCATGGAAGTGTAGACTTAATCCCAGTATGTAGGAGCCTGAGGCAGGAGAAACATGAGTCAGGAACCAACCTTGATATACGTATCTACACCAAAGTGGAGGCCAAGAGACTGATCAACTTATACTCATGACTGAAGTATTAATGGTACAGCTCCTGGCGCCGTATCAGCGGGCACACTTAGAGTACTGGTTCTCATAAGCTGCTAGGTAAATCTGGTGACCAAGGATTTTCTATTTCTCCTTGTAAGTTCAGGTTAACATTCAATTTTACATTATGCTAGTCTTTCATCTAATGAGAACCACAAAAATTCTTTTGAATTTCTGAACATGTGAATACATGCACAGATAGATCAAGAAAATCCTACATATTTGTAAAAGTTGTGTTGTTATTTTAAAAATTAAATGTATCTACATGCATATGCACACATAGCTTTACACACACACACATAGCCTTACACATACACACAGACCTCTTACATTTTTTGTCCATAGGTTTTCTGAATTTGAAATATTAAAATAAAACTTCAAAATGTCAAAGACTCCATCAAACAAAATCTATTAGAAATAATAAGTAAATTCAGCAGGTTGCAAGATTCAACATCAACATTAAAAAATGAGCAGTATCGTTCTATACTAATAACAAATTATATGAAATATAAACAAAGAAATTTTATTTTCATAACCAAAAATATAATAAAATACTTAGAAATAAGTGTCACCAAAGAAATGAATGATTTCTTTAAAAAATCATATAATATTGATAAAATAAGAGAACACAAAAAATGGAAAGACATCCTGTGTTCATGAATTGAAGAATCACTAGTATTATTTTTTGTTTTGTTTTGTTTTTGTTTCTTGAGCCAGAGTCTCGCTCTGTGGCCCATGCTGGTCCTGAACTCACTATGGAACCCAGGCTGGCCTTGGACTCAGGGCAATCCTCCTGCCTCAGCCTCCAGAGTTTTGGGATTAAAGGCATGCATCACCATGCCCAGCTTTATGTCATGCTGGGGAATCGAACTGAGGGCCTTGAGCTTGCTAGGCAAGCACTTTAACCCAGGTGCCATTCCATCATCCCTGAAGAACCACTACTGTCAAAATATTCTTAACATCCAAAGTGATCTACAGATTTAGTGTAATTTCTATCAAAATACTAATTATATTCTTCAAACAATTAGGAAACCAGAAAAGGCCCTAAAATTTCTATGGAACTGCAAAAAAGAAAAAATCGCCAAAGAAAAGCTGAGCAAAAATAATAAAGCAGAAAACATGATACTACCTTACTTTATAGTATACTATAATACTATAAGCCTGTGATAATAAAACAGCATGCTATTGGCATAAAGCCAGATGCTTGGGATAATGGCACAGAATAAGAGCCTAGAAATAAATGCACACACCTAGCACTGCCGGCCAACTTTCTACAAAGGTGTAAAGAACTCACAGGAGAGAGAACAATCCTCAATGAATGGCACTAAAAAAGTTAAATGCTCGCACCAGGAGGGGGAAACTGGACTTCTATCACCCAGTAGGGACAAAAATAAATTCAAACTGGAAAAAAATTAAGAAACTAAAATAGCAGAAGAAAACTTAGAAAAAAATGTTTCAGGATGTTGTTTGGCTGTTTGTTTGTTTGGAGTTTTATGTTCATTTGTTTGTTTTTGTTTTATTTTGTTTAGTTTTTTTTGAGACAGGGTCTCACTCTTCAGTCCAGGCTGGCCTTGAACTCAAGGCAATTCTCCTGCCTCAGCCTCCTGAGTGCTGGGATTACGGGCATGCACCGCCACACCCAGCTTTATGTGGTACTGGGGAATCGAACTCAGGGCTTTGAGTTTATTAAGCAAGTACTTTAACCACTGAGCTACTTCAGCAGGATGTACAGGATGTTTGAATCAACAGGGAGTTTTTTAAAAATAAAGAAATAAAACTCTAAAAGCACAGAAAACAGAAGCAAAAATAGACAAATGGATTTCCATAAAACTAAGAAGCTTCTGCACAGCAGAGGAATCTTCAGAGTACAGACAACCTACAGAATGGGAGGAAATATCTACAACCTACTCTGACAAAGGGTTAATATCCAGAATACTCTGAAATCAATACCAAAATAGAAAATGATAAGAATAATCATAATGTTAAAAGGAGAAATAGACTTGGTTATACATGTGTCAAACGAGACCCATAATTGGCTAGCAAGTATATGAAAAATTCTCCATAGTACCAATTACCAGGGAAATATACATCAAAACCACATGAGCTACCACCTCCCTGGAAGACCAGTTCTTATGAAAACGACAAAAGCTAACAAGTGATGGTGAGAATGTTGAGAAAAGAGAAACCATGAATTTTTGGTTGAAATGTAAATTAGTCATAGAAGTTCCTGGAAAAAGGTTAAAAATAGGATTACCATATGATCCATGAATTCCACTTCTGAATATTTATCCAAAGGAAATTAAATTAGCACACTGTAGAGAAGTCTGCACTACCTTGTTTATTGAAGTGCAATGCACAATAGCCAAGAAATGCAAACAATGGAAGTGTCCATTAACAAATGAATGCATGAGGAAAATGTAGTATGCACACACCTTGGAACAGTATTCAGCCTTAAAAGGAAGGAAATCCTGTCATTTATGACGACATGAGTGGACTTGTAGACCATAAGTCAGGCACAAAAAAAAAATCAAATGCCACATGGTCTTATTCATACATGCAATCTTAAGAAGTTGATCTCAAAAAATTGAAACTAGATCAGTGGTTCCCACAGACTAGAGATGGCCAGAAAGGAGAAAAAATAAAGAAGCTACAATTAAACTTCTGTAGAAAGTTTTGGTGTGCACACAGTAGAATGGCTGTGGGTGACAATTACAAATTGTGTGTTTCACATAGCTACAAGAAAAAAGGTTTTGATACTTCATCAATGAAGAAACGACACATTGAATTGGGTTGGGATGTTATCCAATGTACACTGGTAGCAAAGCATCATACCTGCCACCGTTATGTACAATTTTAATGTTTTATGTGTCCATTTTAATTTATGTTTGAAAAAGATAAAATAGCAAACAAATATAACTTTATTCTTTAAAATTAAATAAATGTGCTTGGGTGTGGTGACTCACTCCTACAATACCAGTTATTCAGAAGTCAGAGGCAGGAAGATTGCAAGTTCAAGGCCAGCCTACAGAATTTCGAAAGATCCTATCTCAAAATAAAAATTTTTAAAAGCAAGGCTTGGGATATAGCTCAGTGTCAGAGCACTTGTTTGTCATCTGTTAGGCCTTGGGTTAAATTCCCAGCTCTGAAAAACTAACCAAATGTACTTGACTTCATGATAGCCTTCTAAGAATATAAATGCTTCCTATATTTAGCATCTTTGATTCAGTTTAACTAAATGACAATTCAAAGGTGTCTTTCCTGCTTATATATTCCATTCCTCAACATTATCCATATACAGATGTTGATTTTTTTTCACTAATTAAAATAAAACTTGAATCTCTTAAAGCCTGCTGCCAAGTCTGATATCAGTTCCATTAAACTAATCTTTTTCTAATCTCTTGAGAATTCATCCAATTTTATGCCTCGAGAAGAAGTCATAATTTGAATTCTAGATGGCACCTGGATGCAGAATGGAATGGTCTTTTGCTCCCTGATAAAAATTTGAAGCTATAGATAATGCTAGTCAGCATGCATGATTCAAGTGATGAATTTGAACATGAGGTAGCACCGTAACAATTTCTACATCATCCTTAGTTCTGCGATTTCAACTTCTGCCCTCACCTTTGTAAGCTGTTAAGACTTTGAAACTCATCATAAGGGACTTCAATACCAATTTTCTGATGTTAACAGTCCACAGAAGTGTAAGGTTCTTACTTTTTCATGCCTGGTGGGGGACTGTAAGGGTTCTACCCTTCCCAGCGAGTTTTCTCAAAATTAGCATTCACTCTGGGTCAATCCAGATAGCACATCTTGTGCTTCGTCTGCACTCAAAAATAGACATTGAATTTTCAGGATACCATATTTTAATTAGTCATCAGGAGTCTCTTATCTGGTTCCAGCCTGGCTGCTTCAGAGGCAATTGACATTATCAGAGCACAAAGATGATTCCCATTCAAAGATGATACCGACATCAAAGAATTGGTTTGTTTAAAATTCCAGATGAAGAACAACCCTGAGTGTTCAGCTTGGAAAGTGGAAGATCTCAGGTCCAGTTTGCCTTGGCTGTTGATAGGAACGTGTTAGAGGACTATTAGGAAAAACTTCAATGTTCCCTCTTTTCATAGGAGAAATAGCAAAAGGGTCAGCCACATTCATATTTAATCGCTGATCCCAAATTTCCATATTGCATCGTGGTTAGAGAACCCAAAAAAAGAGCAGCATCATGTCAACATTTCTTAGCTTGTTTAAGACGTGTGTGACCCCATAAAAGAAGCTGAAGCCCCAGTAGAATAAGAGGTGGGTCTTTCTTGCACATTCATAGGACATACCACCAACACTCCAAATATGGGAAGAAAACGAATAAACTTGAGTTGGCTTTGCATATTTCTTCTGTTGGAAACTGTAAGCAAATCAACTTTCTAATATATGATGTTAGCCAATAAGGTGACCTTGAGATTATCTGATGATTAAGTTATTACAAAAAGAAAAAAATGTCTCTTGAAAGCAAAATGACAAGCACCCAGCAAAAGTGCCTAATTAACATGTGTTGAATTGACCTGGTAGATTAAATTGGTCCAATGTGAATACTTCCAGCCAGCAGGGGTGGAAGCACACGGAAGAGGCTGGAGAGATGCTCAGAGCCTGGCAGACAGAAACCAAGTGGAGCAGGAGCAAGCCAATGTCTGGGACTCAGGAGAGGCTCTCCCAGGAAGAAGCTGTAACAATGCTTCTTCTCCCTTTACTTATTTCAAGATGCCAGTTGGGCCCCCACGCCCACAGTGGCTGTCCCTTCCTCACTTCCTGGCCCACAAGTCAATCACACACACCTGAAAGCTATAACCTGGGCACTCCTCAATCTGGACGAGTTGGCCCAATCCTTCCAAGTCGAACCCCAAGCATCCACTCCTTCCAGCCAGGCTCCTCACCCAACAGCACAAGGCTCCACAGTTATCCCATTATGTTCAAAACATGAGGCTTTTGAGGGACACTCTGGATCTAAACCATAGCATCTAGTTTAAAAGTCATTGTAAATACTCAAAACACGCCTAGAGACACAGGCAGACACAGTCCTCGCACAGAGTGCTGAATTATCCACGTCTTCCGTACTTTCTGTTTTGTTTCATTCTAGGTTTTCTTTTTTGTGGTTAAGGGGGAATGAGCCCAGGGCCATCACACTGAACTACAGTCTCCATCCATTTTGATTTTAAGTTTGAGCTAAGGTCTTACTAAATCCTCGTGTATTGGTTGTTATGGATTATCTATGGAACTGTGTGCTATTAGGAGATGGGGATCTGGTCTGGAGGGGTGTATTATAGATGTGTGGTGGATTATAGGTCTGTGTTAGAAGACAGGTATGTGGTAGATTATATATTATAAGCATGTGGTGAATTAGGGGTTTAAACCTGGAATGGGTAAAGCACTAAGGCTGGACCCAGAAAGGGCAGATCACTAGGTGTGGTGATTTGGATCTGGTGTGTCCCCCAAAAGCCCCACCTGTGGATACTATTTACAGTTGGGAGGTGGGGCTTGGCTGAAAGGGCCAGGCACTTAGGGCTTGACCTTGAGGGGCTGGTTCCGCCCTTCCTCCCAGTCTCTCTCTGTTCCTTGATGCTCTGAGGATGTCTGTCTCCTGGGCAGCTCTAGCTCTAGCTGTAGCCCCACCATGTGATTCCACCATTTTCCAGCCACCCACCAATAAATAGACTGAGACCTTCTGAAACTGTAAGCTACAATAAATCTTTCTTCCCTAAATTGTGGATGTTGGGTATTAAGTCACAGTGACAAAAAAAAAAAGTAACATACTGGGACACAACCTAGAAGGACATACGTTACCTCCTTCCTTTCTTCTGGGACTTAACTTCCTGTTTGCAATGCCATGAGGAGCTGCCTCCACTTCTGCCTCTGTCTGCTCCTCCACTGTTCTTGAATGGACTGTGAGTGACTTTCTGAAACTATGAGCTAAAATCAACTTTTTCTCTCCTAATTTGTGAATGTCAGGTATTCTGTCCCAGCAACAAGAAAGTAACTAAGATAGCCACCGCTCCCAGGCTAGGTTTGAACTGGGCCTGCGAGCTGGGATTGCAGGCCAGCTTACGGATTCCTTTAAGGGTCACCCTCGGGTAGTTTACTCAAGCCTCAACCTTTTCAACTCCTTTAGGTAGTAACCTTAATGCTCAGCCAATGTCTTCATCTTCTCCTGGCCCTCCCGGTTTATCCCTTAGTCCCTCTCTTCTCCATTTTCAATCTATAATTTTTCTTCTGATTCCATTTTTGCTTTTTTCCCCATTTCCTGGCCCTCTGTTGCTCTGGGTCTTTTTTTTTTTCCCCTCAGATCACGCAAGCAGTTCCCACCTAGTTCTTAATAAGATACCACCTTCAACACACCTTTCCCTTTTTCTTCCTGATATTTGACCTTCTCTTCCTTAAGAATTTTCCTTTGGGAGCTAGAAAAATTCATCTCCCCCTTCTTGGTGCTAGTGTATGATCCTAAGCGCCATTCTCCAAGGCTCTTTCTGGTCCCAATCCTTCCTGAGAAGATCTCTAATGTTTCCTTCAGTGTTTCCTACTTCTAGGTTCATTTGCTTTTTAAATCTAGCTTTAGGCTGACTTACTCTTGGAAATTCCTTTTAATTAGTTATGCTTGAGTCTGATTTTATGGGAATAGTCCCTGAGGTGAAGAACTGATTAACTTTCCTTTTTATGAACCAAATTAATAAAATCTCCACTGATTTGATTTGCCTGTAGTCCTTGATGACTCAACATCTTTCAAATCAGGCTCCAATCAAAGTCACATGACTTCAAACCACTGGATTACCTCCACAATGAGTCTGATATTTTAAATTCAGCCATTATATTCCATTCTTTCCCAAAACTATAAAAAGGAAAAAATATATCGTTACATTCTGCAAATTAAGTCTTCAAAGAAAATTAGGAAAGGAGCTGAAATTCACTTTAAGTAAATCACCTAAAGATGTTAAAACTAAAGACAAAGAGAGCATTAGGTATTATCAACTACATTAACATTTTTCCCTCTAAGCTTCCTTCAGAACCTCGCTCCTACTCTTTTACCAACCATTGTAATATTTTCATTCAAGAATTCTTTAGGAACCTCCCTCCTCCACTTTCCACACTTTTTTCTGAAAGTGTTAGTTGGCTCCTTCTCTCATGGATTTCAGCCAAACTAAAACCCAGACAACCCCAAACTCCAAGTTCAGGTAAGTCAAGCAGTGGTAAGAGGGCAGCCTACCCAGCAGCTCAAAGACTTGTATGTCTGAGTCAAAAGTTAAAGTGCAAGACAAAAGTGGAGGAAAAACACCAGATTTAGCCACTAAATATAGGAAGAAAAAAATGTAGACTCAAACCAACCACAGAAGGAATTTGATCTCAAAGACTTGCTATCTCTGAGTCTAGTCTGGTATATGGGACATATGTAATATACACAACTTGATGTGTCTGGATACAAGTCCATACATGAAAACAAATCATCATCAAATCTATGTCATAAGTATACATCACCTCCATGAGTTTTCTCCTGTCTTGCTTTACATAGTTTTAGTAGTAGGACTGTATGTGTGTGTGTGTGTTTAATGTAAGCTCTATCCTCTTAAAAATATTTTTAAATATACAGATGAAGGCCTTTCCAACCACATGCTTGCAATTGGACTAACACTTATACCCATAGAATCCTTGCAGAAACATAAAACTTTTTGAAGCCAAATGTGTTAGTACTGTCCATATTTAAAAATATTTCTGTATTTCCATGCATGAATTCTGTGTTTAACAATTATGAATTGGTTCATCAGCTCTTCATGGTAAGAACTTACATGAAATGGCTATGAAATAACATACTCTATCACCCAAAATAAATTCCACAGACAAGAATCAGCAGAAAACAATCTCAGTAAAATGAATAATAAAATATCTAGATTCTTCTAACCTGAACTATTTAAGTTGGCTTTTATGTTACCCAGATTGACTTTTTTAAATGCAGAAAATGTGAAAGTAAAAATGTTTTAATTTAAATAATTTTAGCACTTGGGAAGCTGAAGCAGGAGGATTGCACTGTGTTGGATGCTAGCCTAGGCTGCATAGTGAATTTAGGACCAGCCTGGGCTACAGAATGAGACTCTGCCTCAAAAAATAAATAAATAAAATAATTTTAAAACTATTATCTTATACTAAATATTTTATAGTCAAAATTTGGAACTTACAATCAGATCCCAAGGTCAAGAGTGCATAATTTTTAGATGTATGTAGAGAAAATATTTAAGCAAAACAGATTAATATGAGCCACAGAGATGAGCCATTAAAATAAAAGACCTCAACGAAAGAGATTTCTTTTTTAAGGTTCCTGAACTATCATTTACAAATCCTACTCACAAAGTCACGAAGTTCTTGATTACTTTAGTATCACCGTGTCTTTGTAAGTTGCTATAAATACAGTCTCTAACATTCTAGTTAGAAAATTATGGAGTCTGTTGTTCACTTGTGTGTAGGCTTCTTGTGGTGGAGGGGTCAGCCTGTTACAAACATGCGAGAACACGTTTAAGGTTTAGCGTGAAAATCACCAGCCTTTTGAGTTATGGAAACGATAAAGCTTCCCTACTCTGGAGATGACAGTGCCAACATGTATTTTTAGATATAAACATGTCACATTTCAGCATTTCACACAAATCTCAAAAAGCATGCCCTGGCTTCACACCAGAGGGGGACCCATCTTCGATGCCTGCCGTGGGAATATCACCGGAAGTCAGTGGCTGATGATGGTAAGTGAAACCTGGAAGGCTAGTGTCTCCCAAGCTAGGTCATGAGCAAAGTACAAGGACAGAGCCAGGAATCACACCCCATTGACATCGACATCTTCCACCAAGGCCACTGAATCCAGACAGATAGCTAATCCTCACATCCCCTGTTTCCTCTATGATGACGACTGTTTCAGGTGAATCCCACCAGACGATCAGGCTTATCCCAGACCACCTAAGAGAAATGGAGGAAACACAACACGAACAAACTCTGGATTCAAAATAAACCAGTTTCTACTTTATAGCAAGTGTTTTTCACTCTGGGAGGAGCAGGGTGGGGTAGGACACCTCACAGGTACTGGGGGTAAGAATGGCTGGGCAAGGCCCTCAGGGTCTGGAGACCCACCCACACCTGAGCGTGCAGCCACCAGTGATTTACCCACGGGTATGGCTGTGGCACTAACCCTCCAGCTTGTGGAACCTGGAGCTACCCTCTGGCACCAAGAGCATGCCCTCGGGCCTGCATGCAGATTCTGTGCCTGAGGATACTTAAGGGTGCTAAGGCCACAAGCTAGAGCAAGGGACAGGAAAGCCAACCAGCAAGCAGAACTTCAGCCAGAGACAGAAATTCCAAGAGAGAGAAGCAGCAGCTGCGCAGGAGGGCGGGTCCTAAGCATTAATATGCAGTTTCTATAAGCCTTCTTCCTGACATGGGCGGGCTTTTAAGTATTGCCACCACTTTTTGAGTCACCTCCAGGCCTGTAAGTGACCCCCTCACCCATGCTTCTGTGGGTAGCCCCTCACCTACACTTCTATAGGTAACTCCTTTCTCATACTCTTCTGAGTAACCACAATGAACTCATTAATTCACCAGGTTGGACTTAAGTGTCGTCATAACTTGGGCCCATCTGGAGTGAATAGCATTGGTATTCACATCTCCCCAGGAAAAGTCATTCACACAATTTCTATGACCATCACTGATTCAAAGAGAGGAATTGACCAATTTGGTAGAAACACAACAATCGAGGACTGAAATATTTTATTTACTTTTAAATACTCAGCCTTTCCCCTGAGCTCCTTATTTATGAGCACTAGATGCTAACTTTAGCCCTGGTATCACTACAGCGAGTATTTATAAATCCCAGAGTCGCTGCATGCTTCCTAGGCATATACACGAGCGACAGCCGGTTCTCTCTGACCATCTTCGGTTAGGAGGATCTCCAACCTTGAAATAGCCCCCAATAGGTCCCCCAATACTGTGCAGTAGAGGATCTCTGTCTCAAATCGGTCTTCAGCTTGACTTCTATGAGACAGTATTTTTAAGCAATTCACACATTTTGGGAGAGATTTTGCATTATCATTTTGTGAAACAGTTAATGAGTTTTCATTGTTAAGAGTAATTTGAAGTCTTAGGTATCAAAAGAAGGGCATGGTCCATTTATCTCAACCTGAATCTCTTTGTATCTCATTGACCCTCCTTCTAGAGAGCATTTGCCTTACTATCCACAGAGCAGCAAAACGAAACGAGCAAGTTCCCGTGAGCCAACTTGGTGTGACCTAATGTTGGGTGAATTACAAGAAGCACAAAGTTACCTGTCAATTTCATTTTACAAATATCTACTGAGCAATTAACAATTTCCCAAAGCATGCTAAACATTTTGAGGCACAAGGAGATCTTTTAGAGATTGTTTTTAACCTCCAGTTCCTTATGATCATGTTATAGTTAAGTCATAAATCAACTGGCAAATAACACAATGAGACAGAATGTAATTCATATATCCTAGCAGTCTCTGAGAACACACACACACACACACACACACACACTTTACACTTTTGGAATGTGAAAGAATTCCAAGACTGTGAATTCCATCTTATCTTTCTTCTTCCAAAAATGGCCCTCGCTTTCACAGTATACTGAAAACTTCAAACTCTTATGAAAAAAAAATTGATGAACATCCCCAAAAGAAGTAGCCCACTTTTGCTTTATATCCCTGGCAGTCATTCTGTCTTCATATATGAAGACAAGAAGATGGAAACTAGAAAGAGGGCATTGTGGGTTCAAGTGGCAGGACTCTGAAAAGCACGGGGAGCTATACAAATGTAAGAAATTGTCAGATGACTATTTTTGGGCAAGAATAAAAGGACAACATTAAAAGTTTCATTTTCTTGCTCTAAAAAAATCACAGTAGCTTCTGTCTACATCTGTAATAGAAAATTGACTTTTGTAGCTCCAAGATTGGTTACATGATTTGATATAAAAAAGTGGTCTTATCTATTGATCATCCTATGTGAATTATATCCAGTAAAAGCACAGCAAACTTGAACCCAAAAAAGTAACCATTATTTAATCTGTAAGAGTGTTCTTCAGTGTAATTATAATAGATGACGCTAGTGTGCATGAACGAATTAGCAGCCTAAATTATTACATTTATAACTGTACCAGTGTGCTATTTGACTGCATGATATTTGTTTACTAGAAAAATTCATATAGAACCCTATCCATGAGCTATCTCAGTGCAGAAACTGCAGCTATTACTAACCTGAATTGGGGAAAATCAATTAAAAGATCGATCCACTGAGGCTAACCTATCCAGGTAGTTTCATGCCCATATTGGTAAGTTAATAGGTATGCCACACTAGCCCCCCAATTTGGTAAAACAACAGAAGAAATATAGGTGAAACGGTTTTTTTAAAAGACTGCAATAAATTGAAGTAATAGATTGTAAAATCTTAACTCCAGCCTGTGACCCCAGCACTCTGGTAGACTTAGGCAGGAGGATCACAAGTTCAAGTCCAGCCTGGGCAACTTGGTAACATAGTGAGACTGTCCCAAAATAAAAAAAATTAAAGGGGGTAGGGGTGTGATGAGAAGGCCTTCAGTTCAAACTCGAGTACTACCAAAGAAGAAGAAGTAGAAGGAGAAGAAGGAGAAGAAGAAGGAGAAGAAGAAGAAATTTAAATTAAACTTTACCCCTTTGTATCCACCCAGGATCTTACATCCGTCCATCCATGCACACCATAGGAAAGGCAACAAGCACGCACACACTGTCAGCTTCACTTTTCAAACTATCAAACAATCACCAGGAATTGAACACTCACTGTAAGACAGTGTAGTTGATAAGCACTGGGTCTTCACCTGGTAGCAACCCTGGAGCAGCACCTTTCTAGGTGTGCCCAATTTATGGATGGATTTGATGAGTTGCCCGAGGTCATACTCCACGTCAAGACAGGCCTGGGATCTAGCTTCTCGTGTAAAAGCAGCATGCCTCATCCACTGTGACCAACTGTAATAACAAAAGAAGGGGCAAAGACACAGAAATGTCTACCACCACCTGCACACCTGCGGTGGACCACAAGCTCCCGGAGGGAGGGCAGCTTCAGCTCCTGCCCAGTCCTCCTTCAGCAGCACTGAGGCTTGTGGCTCTGGGATGCCACCTCAGCGACGAGAACAAGAGAGAAGCAAACCCACACATAGGTAGGTGTCTAGCTCCCTGCTTTGCCTCTGACCTTATGGAAAGTCTTAAGCAAGAAAGAGAATTATGACCTGGGCGACTGTGTGGATCCAATGAGGCAGCCCTGGTATGGTCAGTCCTGGTATGCATATGGGCAAACGTCAGAAAGGGACAACAACTCTTTCCCTGAGACCGCTCAGCCCCACTTCAGCCGTGTGGTGGCCTCAGTGAGTGCAGGTTTCAGACTCCCACCCCCCTCCCAACAGCACTCCACTCCCCCTAAGCTCGGGGCTGGAATTTTATGCGCAGAAGGAAAAGTAGTAGAACAGTTGAGCAGCCCTTGCTGTCCTTGCTTTGGCCATTAGGTGTTGGCAGAGCGGACCGCACAGGCTGCTGCTGAGATCTAGGAAAGGCTGAGGGAGGAGATGTCAAGGCGGGAGCTGCCTGAGCGAGGCTGTGACGTGCGCTGCAGATGGAGCGTCGGCCGGAAGGAGACAAAGCAAGCCCAACAGCCTCGCAGAGAGGCAGCAAGAGGCGCCCGGACAGATGAGTACGCTCCCTCTGCCAATTCCGCCCCCATCCTTCTCCCTCTAGGCCCAGCCTCTCACGCGAGCTTCCTAACATCGGCAGTACTGGGATGGCAGCCGAGATATGCTGTCGGTGGAAACGGAACGTTACTCTCCCAATGTGAGCTGGGATGAGAGCGCAGACTGCCCCCTCAGTGTCCCAGGCCGCGATATTCTCTGAGGCCAGCAGCGCCGCAGCGGGGTCTTGTCAGGGGGCAATGGGCTAGGTCTTTGTCATCTCAGTGCATCCCGGAACTGAACCAGCAACTGATTCCGGGAGAGAGAGAGGCCTAACGCTCTACGGTACATCAGGTGACTTCTTATTCTTCTGTCTTGAGACCCCCACACTCACTACCCAAACATCCCTCGCCAGGCCTTTCCCTGGAAGGACACTTACTATTGCTTTTTTATCTCTGACATTAACATCAGTTTTGATATCAAAAGAATGTGTACTCAGGAACAGCTTGGCATACGTCAAAAGAGCTTGAATCTTAGGTCTGTTTTTAGTGAGTCTTTCTATCTGCTGCATCATCTGAAGTCCCTGGACCCATCCTTAAGGCCACAGGCCACGTCTCCCCTCCCACCACTTCTGTCCCCCAAGTTAGAACTGGAGGACCTTCCCAGTGGCTCTCGGGAGAACACAAACAAAAAGTTGTCTCTCATAATGAACCATATAGTGGAGAGAAGGAAATCGTGCCGTCCAGGAGTGAGCGCCAGCCTACTGTCTATGGAACCCTTTTGGTGGGTCTCCCGAGATGCAACGGGCACCAGGAAACAGTTGTGTTTTGAAATCAGTGCATATCAGCTGAACTGGTAAAAAGGAAATGACGAATACTTGCTTGGACTCTGAAATCTTTAAATCACAGAATATGATCTCAAAGGTCTGTTGACCCAGAGAACTGCAGCTTCAAGTCAGGATTGCCAGGGGCAGGACAAGAGGATTGATAGAGGACAGGTGCTGGGAGAGACCTGGTGACCCTCCAGGGACAGACCAGAGGCTTAGCCATTCAGAGATGTATGGTGCTTGCGTGAGTGGCACGTGGCACGCCTGAGCTCTGCGCTAGTTGGAACGCTCCACCTCCCTCAGCAGATCGGAACGAGACTCCACAGCCCCATGGTCCTAGGGAAGAAGAGACCCCCTGGAGTGTGCTACAGAAAGCCTCTGTGGGACATCAGGGCATGTGAGTCCTTGGGGCGCAAGAGGCCCTGTGTGTACGGGATCACGTGGAGGCATAAGCCCAAAGGATTTTCATCACAACCCCAACTTTGCCCTAGTAAGACTAACCTTGGACGTGTTCTTTTCTATTTGTCTTTGCTGAAAATCAAAACTGAATCATGCTTCCACAATTGTGGGCCCTGCTAATAATAAACACACACACACCATTCTCCCAAGACATTTTGGCTGGAGGAGGCCTTACATAGTATCTATTCCAGGGACTGTCCAAGGTGAAGAACCATTGAAATTAACTTGACAAGTTGTTTAAAACACTGATTGCTAGGCCCCTCCATAGGCCTGAGGTGAAGCCAAGAATCTGCATTTCCAGGTTTGCAGGTCCTGCTGATCACACTGCTGGAGGGTCACACAATAAAAACTGCTGGCCTAATCCAACTCTAAATTCTTAAAAGAAGATAATTAAATTTAAAAATATTTGCCAAAGTGAAGAAAGGAAGAAAGAAAAGTAAAGAAAGAAAGAAAGTAAACGAATGTTATGCTAAATTAAATTCCAGATTGATTAAAGATGTGGGGTTTTTCATTTATGAATGTACTAAAATGTAATTCTAAATTATGTAAGAATTTGCAAATGACCCTGAAGATAGAAACAGTAAACAACAACAACAAAAAAAATGTGAGAACTGTTTAGGTAAAACTATTAAATGCATATGTTGCAAAAATGATAATTATTACAAAGTACACACTTTAAAAAGTATTTTGAATTCTATATGACAAATAAAATGTCATGCTGTTAAGATGGAAAATGCAAAGAATTGACCAAAAAAGAACAAACATCTTCAGCAAAACATGAATAAAGACATAATTAGGCAGTTCACAAAAAAAACCCACAAACATAAATATCAAATAAATGAAAGTAGTTACACAAATCAAAGAAAGAAATTAAAATAATTCTTTTCAATGATGAATTTGGCAAATAAAAATATTGCTATGATTCAGCGCCAGCACAGCGGACTTCCTGATGCTTGTGTTTATAAGTTGATGGTAGCATCATTCTCATATTCTCATGTTGGCTAAGGTGACAATAGCTTTTTTATTGACACTAGCTTCTATTACAACAAAACTGAAAATAAGCATGGAATTGCACATAAATGCATGTCGTTCTTGCTAGCATCAAATCCAAGGAGTGCTCTTGAGTACCACAAGGCTTCCTTGCAAGTGGCGACTCAGAGACTCAGACTTCATTCTTTCTCCTTTCATCTGTTGCCTCCACCATCTTTATCTTATTGCTTGGAGCCTCAAAATGGGACATACCACAGAAAATAGCATTGCAGGTGTGTATGAACCAATCTCGGATTAACAGGCACAATTTCCATTCATATTCTACCAACTAAAAATCATTCATGAAGACATATGAATGATATCTGAATAAAGCTATTCTTCTTTAAACACAGAAAGAAAATTTAGAGGTAAATAGTATTAACAAAACGCAAAGAACTGTCCAAAAAAGGGAAGAAAGTAACTTGGTCATTTATTGCTATTGCAAGGAGGTTGGGGCCTAAGAAGACAAAATAAGGCTCGCTAAGAGATGATTGTTAATCAGAAGAGGAGGAGGAGGAGGAGGAAGAAGAAGAAGAAGAAGAAGAAGAAACAGCAGCAGCAGCAGCAGCAGCTTCAATAAAATGTTCAAATGCCAAGCATCCAAGACTAATAGAAATACATTACAGAAAGTCTAGGTTGAAGTTGTAATGAATAAAAAATAGTACTCAAAAGATATTGCAATAAAAAGAAGGAAATTCAACTTTATAATATTATGGGAGACAAATGCAGAACTTTTTTTTATTCACAAGAAGCCTGGCTGGGTAATCAAAGGTGCAGCACCCAACCAGATCACCCTGTGTCCTTGGAGGCTGAAGAATGAGATTCCATGCAAATATAGACAGAGCCAACCCTTCCCAAGAAGAGAAATATCTTCCTCTATCATCTTAGAGAAACAAAAATTTTTGGTAAAATTTCAAAAACATTGGTAGAAAGAGAATTGATCAGATAGTTACCATCATTTAAGGAATATAACAGTTGATGATATCTAATGAAGGAAAGGAAGGTAAAATATGGGGCAAGTTTGGAACAGTCTTCATTAGAAACACAATCAGAAGAGAATAAATTAGCAGGGGTTGACTTACCACACCCCCGGGGTAGCACATAGCTGAACCGAGATAAGAAAGGTCAGATGAAGAAAACGGTATCTACCCCAACTTTTCTTCCCGTGGCTGAAAATCACATCATCAAGAAGTGATCAGAAGGCCCTCACTGGGAGACAAAGACATCGTTTTTTAACAGTTATTTAAATGATTTGATTTTTTCTAAACAAAATGTCTGGCTCATTCTTTGAATTATTTCCCACAATAAATGTTCTTACTTCGCCGCTAGTCATCAACTGTGTCACCCGGAAGAGTCAATGGATTTAGTAGCATACACAAAGCCGAACTTTTTTTTTTCACTTGCTCTCATTCCTGTGTATTTAATTCGGAAAAAAAGTGCCACACGACGTAATAATTCCCGGAAGTGCATTTATTGACCCATGGATGTTTCAATATAATATACGAGGCCTACAAAATTTTTATGTCACACGAAATAACCACTGTCCAATTTACTTCATCAACCCATGCAAATATGGTTCTGGGAGAGGAAAATACAGGCAGATGATTGGCCCAAGGGTAAAACTGGACAACAGACCAATCACATGAGAGCATGTTGGACAAGTCTCAGTTTCATTAAGGTCACTGTGGGCTTCAGGTTCTTGGTGGCCACAGGGGTGGCTGATACAAGAACAGTGCAAAAGGCTGTCCCATCCCAGAGCGACCAGAGCATGAGGTGAGCTTAACTTTATCTCAACTCCCTGACTGCCTGTAGGCCAAAGGCAGAACCGGGAGGACAACTGTTCAGGAGCCATGTGACTCATACAACATACTGGCTTCCTATGAGCTGAACCTGGTCCCTGCAGTCAAAATCCCAGCATTCAAAGCAGCATGAATGATGAAGCATACTTTTTTCTTTCCCCCAGATTTTAATACTCAAAGATTCTGACCCAGTCTCAAGCACGGCGTAGAAACATCTCTCAGACAAAGTCACGGTCACCAAAGTGGGAGGGGGGAGATACAATGGTTCCTAGGAGGACATGCTCAGTTTAAAATGGACCTGCAGTGAAAAGCGAATACTTCAGGGCTTGTATGTGGGCATAAGGCTTAATCTCTCTACAATATACTGGGAAAGACTCAGAAATTAACAATGTCCCAGCAAGCAAGATACATTTTAGGATAAAATTCTAATCTAAGTATCTGTTTTATATGACAATTTTCATCTCCCGTGAAAACCTCTTATATATTCTTTTGAAAGTGAAGTTAAATATCCAAAGTATTCCTGTCTCTGTTACTCAACAAATGTTGGAGAATTCGATATTACTTGAAAAGTTTTGACTAAAAGGCTGAGAGTTGAGGACAAACATCTATAGTATGCTGGAAAGGCTTTAGAAATCAGCAATGTTCCAGCAAGCAAGATACATTTTAGGATAAAATTCTAATCTAAATTAAGAATTTCTTCATCAATCAGAAACTGATAATCCCTTAATGTGTTAGAGAAAAAAACAAAAATTTTCAGAGCACTTGACTAACTAGGATCTTTATATCAGGTATAAGAAATACCAGGTGAGTGTTTTAGGATTGGCATGGGATCTCTCAAGAATTATTAACTCATGTATTAAACCATTATTATGTGCCTTCTAGGTTCCAGGCTCTGCAATAGTGGCTGTTACTGCAGAGGTAAATAGAATTACGTCTTTAAGTAGTTTACCATGTCCTGTGGGAGACCTGATAAAGAGTCAGTTTCAATAGAGAATGTTTCTAAAGTGGTCTTTCTGAATTTATCTATGTAAAGATTTCTATAGTAAGCAGAAGTTGATAACTCATTTTTTCCAAATTTTTCTAAAATCTGCCTGCTCTGTTCCAAATACAATCATCTTTATTTTTCAAACTAAGAAAACATTAAAGGAAATGTGACCCTGTTACTGTATTAAACAAGGCAATCCACAAATAGCCTTAGGCAACAAAAGTTTCATAAACACCTAAGTCCAAGTCCATGTGTATTTACTTTGCCTCACCCAACAGTGTATCGTGTTTCTGTTTCCATGGCTTCAAAGCAGCGTGTTGATTTGGTCAAGTCAGTCAGTCAAATGAGTTTTGTTTTTTTGTTGTTGTTGTTTTTTTTAAGACACAAGCTGATATGTATACCCATGTTCACAGCAGCACAGCTAACAATAGCTAAAATGTTGAAGACACCAAATACCCATCAACAGACCAGTGGATACACAAATTGTGGTATTTATACACAATGGAATACTATGCATCTATAAAGTCCAACAGCATGGAGGCTTTTACAGGCAAATGGAAGAAACTTGAGAACGTCGCTTAGTGGAGTGAGTCAGAAGCAGAAGGTGAAACATCGAATGGTCTCTCTGATATGAGAGTCCCAGAGCACAATTATCTCATGGAACTTACAGTGGAAAATAATGGGAACTGGGGGTGGGGTGGGGGCTGGGTAGGGGTAGAGTCGAAATGAGAGAGGGGAAGGTCTTGTAACATTGCCAAAATAAGTATGTGCACAAAATGCTCAAGATCAATGTAAACTCTAAAATTTGCACTTATACATATCAATAAAATGAGGGAGGGGGAGACACAAGCTGAAATGTTTAATATACTTAACTTGTATGAGCACAGATTAAACCATGATATTTATTTATATTTTTGCTATTTTTATTAGTATATATATATATATATATATATATATATATATATATATATGCCATACAGATAGATTACAATGGGCTTGGGAATTTTGTGCACATACATGTCACGTCAACATTGTAATCCCCTCCCCTTGCCCTGTTAGGCTCTCCCTCTTCCCCACTGACTCCCAATATCTCACCCATTTAGTTCTATAAATTTCCGGTGTTCTGGATTTCTCATATTTAACTTTGTAAATTGTTTGCTTTGATATTGATTCCCAAATCTCTAATCTGTAGTATTTTATAAAATGAACAACTTTGCCTATGTTAAATTGCAAATATACTTTAAAATATCAGCTTGAAACCATTATTTTTTTTACCAGAGAATGTCAGGAGAGAATTATGTCAGATTACTTGGACCTGGTTTCTTTCCATAAACCCCCATAATCTCTATTTAGCTTTCTGTTTTATCTGATAATGTCCATCTCTCGTGAAAGCTTCTTACATATATTTTGAAAGTAAAGTTAAATATCCAAACTATTCCTGTCTCTGTTACTTAACAAACGTTGGAGAAGTTGATATTATTTGAAAAGCTTTGACTAAAAGGCTGAGAGTTGAGGACAAACATCATCTCTGGCTTGCAAGTAAAGTGGGATCTTGCATTCTATTCTGGAGAAAAGGCATATGTACCTTATCCCATATTGACAAAGAGCTGACTTTGGTTTGGAGCCAATATTTCCTAAGAGACATGAAGCAGAATTTCCACCAACTGTTTAATCTCCCATTATTATTTAAATTTTTAGATCTAAAATTTTCCTCCAGTGTGTTCATAGGCGGGGCTGTTAGAGATGATTAGATCGTGAAGGACACCGAATTTATCAGTGGACCGATCAACTGATGAGCTCATAGCTGTCTGAAGGTGAGGCCTGACCTGGTGAGAGGAGGTGAGTCACTGAGGATGTGACCTGGATGGTGTACGCTTGTCTCCAGGCCACTCTCCCGCCCTCATTCTGCTTCCTGACTGCTATGGGTTGCAGAAATTTCTCCACTATGCCCCTCTGTCATTGCATTTCTACCTTTCAAACAGCCAGCCCTGGACTGAACCCTCTAAAACATAAGCCACGGTAATCAATCATGAAAAGTAGAGTGTCAAAGAAGGTGAAGTCGCTGACAACTGGCTTCCTGTCTGGAGGTTTGCGGGCTGCAGAACACCCAAGCCCCCGTGGACAATGCCTCACGGAGTGGCATGCTGTGGCTTCTCGTGGGAATGTTCTGGAACTCCACGGGTGTGTCAGGCTGTTATTTTAGAGTCTATTTCTCCAACTGTAGAGACTAATAGGGAGGCAATTCACAAGTTTCCTTTAAAATTTATAGGATACTTCTGAATATAAGGAAGAGTGCCTGTTCCTGGTTGAGAAATTAAGGAAGAATGAAAACCGCTGAATCGGTCCTTCAAATGGAATGTAATGGGCTAAGAACAGACAGGCAGCTTCTGAGCCAATACCTGGGATGTACTGCAAAGTCATACTTCTGGGAAAATACGCATTAGATCTAAAATGTCCCCCAAAAGTCTCCTGTTCAAAAGTGGGACCTCGTCAGAGGGGGTAGGCAACAGGTGGCTTGACTTGGGAGAGTGTCTGCTCCTTTTCACCCCCAGCTCCTCTGTCTTTCATTCGCTTCCTGTCACCACGTGATGAGCAGCTTTCCTTCACCACCTGAACCTGGGCTGAAGCCTCCAAGAACCACGGAGCCAACCGTGAATGGACTGAGAGACCGCTGAAATGGGAGACACAATAAACCTTGCCACCTTGAAGCTGTGGCTACTGGGCATTGTGTCCCAGCACGGAATAAAGTGGCCAAGACAGCAGGAATCATGATTCTATAAAATAAGATTTTTTTTTACACAGATCACCGAAGAGGCACCCAATACACATAGAAATTCAAAAACCGCATCTGATATCTGGTTACTTTTACAAATTCAGATAGCTGCCATTTTCTCTTTTTATTAAATTGTACATCATTGTCCCTCATTTAATTGTCAAATATAACTTACTATACCCTAGAGAAGAGTGCAATATGCCAGGATTACCAAAAATAAAAACTGGTTTAAGTATATGGCATTGGATCAAATTATCTTTTATTTTTCAGTTTTCCAAAAATACGTGTTACTCACATGTATCCTTTAAAATCATCGCATTGGTAATAAATACTGCATTTTAGAAAGAAGGCACTCATAGAAGTAAAGTGAATCAATGAAGTAAATAATGTGAAAATACTGCTTTCCACTTTCTTGCAAAATTATTAGTGCTTAGGTATAACTGACTCATGTCACTTGCGGTTATAAAGAAAACAGGAAAAATTGCAAGTAAGGTGAAATATCTTTAAGAATACCATAAGCATCTTGATTTTCAGGGCTAGTCATATATTTTCAAGAGATCTCAGAAAGCTAGTCACATAAAGCCCTTCATCTCTCTCGGAGCATCTCAGCTTGTCTCTGCTTGTTCCTTTCTTGGCATCTCACTAAGGAGAATCCCACTCTTCTACAGTTCATGCAGGCTCTTAAATTCACTATAATTCTTAGCGTTCTAGCTCTTTGACCTCACACTCCATACTAACCGGCAACTTTCCTTTATGTCCCTTTGCTCAAACTAACAAGTGAAAGGATTGTATTGGCTCATGTTTTATTTCAGACTATGTGACAATAATCAAAACAAAGACTGGCAGCCCTTGATTACCCGTCCACGTCTTGGTGTTGCACATAGTACTTGCAAAAAAGACTGAGTTCACGTTCAACTCTAGTCCTCCTCGCTTCCTCCACAGAAAATTGTATTGATATCTGAGACAAAGGATTTTTACTGTTATTTAAACCATGCATATTTTTTATTATGTGTTGAGTTTCCTTAGAAATAAATGAATCTTTCATCTTGCTATTTCACTCTGGGGCAGAAACTCAAGCCCTTTTAAGAGACTTTTCACCCTATTTTGGGGTTGTAACATCATCAGGGTCAACAAAGATTCAAATCCCTGGGAATCAACCAGCCCATCTGTTCTTATTTGGGAGTCCCCAAAATTTTACCATGTTTTTAATTTTTCAAAATTGCAAATAAATTAGCTATGCACAGTCGAATGAGAAATTCAAATGTCTTCACATTCCGGGGGAAAAAAATTTAGTCAACCAGAAGGCAGAGTGCAATTGCTCTCCACTTTAAAACCACTTCCCATTGGAACAGAGAGCTTGTAACCACAAAGGAACTCCTAGCCATATGCAAAACCCTTTCTGTAATCTAACCCAACCACATCCTTTTTTGTTTTCTACTCGGTGAAGATGAAAAATAATCTGTCTTGCATGAGCCAATTAAAAACCAACACTGCCATTATTACATAGTTATCTATTATGGTTTAGACCTAAAATGGGTCCCTGAATGTTATATACATTCATAGGCAGAACTTTTGAAAGGTGACAGGTGCTATTGCCATTGACAGATGAGCTCCTGGCTGAACGTGCTATCAGGAAGCAGGGTGTGTTGGGAAGAGATGAGACACGGGGTACACAACCTGAAAGGGTTCTTTTTCCTGCTTCCTCCTCTCTCCTTCCTCTCCCCCTTCCTTTTTCTGTCTCACCCTCTGCTCTTTGTCAACTATTTGCTTGTGCAGCTGGCCGCTGCCAAGCCCTTCTACGTGCTGTTTCTGCTTTGGGGCCAACTGATTTTGGATTAAATCCATAGGACATTGAGAGCCAACTAAATCTCTCTTCCTTCAAGTCGTGGAGGTCAGGTTTTTTGGTTTTTTTTTTTTTTTTTTTTTTTGTCCCAGCAAAGAGAAAATGAATTAGATGGAAATTGGTATTTAGAGTGGGGTCATGGCTGTGACTATGCCTGACTACTTGGTTTAGAAATTTTTGGAACTGGCTTATAGGAGGAGTTTGGAACGGTTTAGAGATTCTGGCTATAGATGCCATAAAATGTTGTAAGTAGAGTAAACAGATTGATGAGAGATTCTTGTCAGGGCTCAGAAGGCCAGAATGCTAGTAGGAACGTGAATGGTGAAGGTAAGGCTCATGATGTTTCATGGTACAAGGATCTTTGGAAGTAGGACTAGAGGTCATAAGCGTTGCACTATGGAAGAAAAATGTCTCCATTTTCTCCATGTTCTAAGACTTTGCGAGAGATGGAGATTAAGGGTGATGGACTAATCATCTGGTGGAGGAAATATCAAAGCAATCCAACATTCAGGCTATAGCATGAATAGTGATAGTTACTTTTAGTAACTACAGAGGAACGTAAGAGCACAAAAAAGGATGTGTGAAAGTTTGCATTTTTGTCAGAAATGAAGTACCTGCCTAGTTGCAGTCATTGAGAAACAGCTTGCGAAGAGATTAGCATTAAAAAGGAGCCAAGTACTTTACATCAGGACAGTAGGAAAGATCGTTTTAAAGCACCTTAGGAATCAACAAAACCCCACTATTCCTAGGCTCAAGGATGTAAAAGTATAAAGCTTTGATTAGAGCAGACAGCACGGGGCCCCTTGCTGGAAAAAGGCCACCAAAAGAACTGGCTCCCCAGATTTGTTTCATAGTGCTCAGCCATCCAGGCACTCAAAGATCTCTTAAGCTATAATCCAAGGGGTCCTGGCTACTACTCAAGTTGGCAGCAGATCTTGGCAGCACTTGGTGCTGGTATTACGGGTGTGCGGAAAGCAAGAGTTGTGGTGTTGTGGGGGCTTCAGCACAGACTCGAAAGAAAGCCCCAGAGGCCAGGCAGTGTGCATCTGAGGGGCAGTACATGGAGCTATGACACTGAAACTAAGATGCAGTGGAAACCCACTACCTGGGAAATTTGGAAATGCCAAGGATGTAGATTGACTATTGGCAAAGCTTCATATTAGACTCAGAGGCAGTCCAAGAGATGGGCCATTTGGACTACAACTTCTAAGCTGTAGAGGCAGAGCTACCTCTACTCTTTAGAGGTCACATTTCAATATAAACTCCCTTAAGCGCTGGACATTAAGCTCCAGGATTTAATGTTTGCCTTCCTTGGTTTAAGTCTTGCATTAGTCCTTTTGTTACCCTTTTTCTCTCTTTTGAAATGGAGATATTTACTCTACACCTTTCTATATTTGAAGTATCTAGCTTAGCTTTCTTTTCTTTTCTTTTTTTTTAACAGGAGCTGCTCACAGCTAAGTTTTCCTTGAGTCTCAGAGGAGACTTTGGACTTGGTCTTGTCAGCAGTGCTGACAATGTTAAAAATTTGTTGATGTTTAGACAGGGACTAAATGCATTTTACTAAATGAGATGGACACGAGCCTTTTGGAGGCCAAGAATGGAATGTCATGGTTTAGATTTAAAAATTCCCCCAAAAGCTGGGCCTGGGGCGCAGGCCTATAATCCTAGCACTCTGGGAAGCGGAGGCAGGAAGATCACAAGTTTGAGTCCAGCCTCGGCAAATTAGCAATTTGATGACACGCTATCTTGAAATTTTAAAAAAAAGTTAAAAATGGGCTGGAGATGTAGCTCAGTTTGAAGATTCTGTGTTCAATCCCCAATAATGCAATAATAATAATAATAATAATAATATTCCCTCGAAGTTTCATGTATCCAAAGGTGGGGTTTTTGAAAAGTGATTATATCATGGGGATACTATATTCATCTATTTGTAAATTCATAGCTGAACATTCTTTTAGGAGGTAAGGCACAGTTGGAGAAGTTGGATCGCTAGTAACACAATCTAGAAAGATTTCTTCTTGTCCCCAGGTCCTGCTTTCCCACTCTGCCTCCTAGGTGGTATGGTGTGAGCCGCTGTCCCCCACAAGGCCTTTTCAGATGTCTCAAAGTTCTTTTTTAAATATGGGTGAGAGATGCAGCTCAGTGTGAAGGCTCTGGCCTTGCCTTAGGATAGAGCACCTTTGTATCGTTTATCTTCAATTTCACCACATGAAACACTGAATGATCAGAAGGCAAGAACTCGTGGCTCCAATAAATTAAATGCAAATATTTTGTATTATTAGTTTGACAATGCCATATCAACTAAAATGAATTGTACATTTTTATTTCTCCTAGCTTTTGAAGAGAAAAAGATAAAACTACTCAGCAGACCTAATTAATAATGCCATGATTAGCCCATAATAGTATTTTTCCATTGGCACACAATGTGAATAAATATAAGGAGAATACTGAAAGGAATATTAAAGAAAATGCACTTGTAGAAAAGAAAATTTCTCCATGGATGGGTAATAGTCTCCAAGAAAAGAACACACATATAAGAAAGGACAGCATCAAAGAGCCAGGAGATTCAAGAGGACTAGAACTCAATAATTTAAGTTGAAGGCATTAATTCAATTTTAATCAACTCATAAATGAAATAAACCTAGAGGACAAACCAACCCCAGAAGGAAACATCAAAAAACAGGATTCTGTTTTGTTTACGTCACCAAGACATGCTGCTTTTAATGACTCAGGCAACTTTTAAGGAAAATTGTCTATGAAGATTTTTTTCCCGTGAATATTTTATAATTCTAAGAGAATATTTTGACTCTACACCAGAAAACATTTATTTTAAAAATTTCTGCTGGATTTGAACACGTATGTTTGGGAGGACCTTATTACCTGGCAAAGGTTGATTTTTTTTCTCCTCACTTCCTGTGAAGGTTGATACATCTCAGACTTAAGTCACACATAGGCTCCTGTGCTTCTCTATAAGTGATATCAGGTCTATCTTAATATAATCTTAACTGAGGCATTCTGACATTAAAAATAAAGTTTCCAAGTAGGAAAATTGGGCTAGATTTTCAACTGAAAAGCAAATTAAAAACAAGTCCAAGTGGGCAAAATAAGGAAACACTCTCCCTCTACACCAACCACCCCTGAGCCCTGTGCTCCTGCTAATTTCCCACTTTACCTCAGCACTTCTGGCCTGTACGCCCTCTCCACCTTGTTTGGATAAAATGGTTGCCTAGAAAAATAAGATTCTGACTTTTCTAAATGAGAAGAAAGGTATCACTGTACATAGATCTTTCCATTTCAAACACTGAAAATGTTGCTCTACGACTCAGAAATCTGCACCCATTTTATTCAGAAACAATTCCTGCTAAGAAAAAAAAAAAATGGGAATTGGAGATCGAGGCTGTTCCTGTGTTGTCCAATGTTGTGTAACATAATCAAGGGGCAAAACGGCTTCATGCATCGTGGTCGCCTCTAGCTGAAACATCGCAGACTATGAAGCAATTCAGAAGTCCTTTGCTTATCCGTCCTAGGACCTGCATATGAATTAACAGTGAATATATATGTTAAGAAACTAAGCCCTCATACACCTATGTCTTCACAAGAGGTATTGCTAATCCATGTTTGAACCGATTTTTGCTGCTCTTAAACACTCACGTAGAACTCACAGTTCTTGTCATCTGTCCCCAGGGGTTGAGAATTTCTGGCCCCGGAGCCAAAGGAGCAGTTGGAACCAAGAGACCAGAACAAAACAAAAGGAGCAGAGTGAACCAAAATCAGCAACCTAGAAAATCAGGTCACCCAAACAAGCAGAGTCTGAGAAAAGCAGGACTCTGATAAATGAGTACAAATCTGAGAAATACAATAGTCCAGGAAATGAAAAAATAGATCTATATATGGTAAATTAGGAGAGTAATCTGAAGCCAATCGGGGTGACCAAAAACTTGAGATTATGTCTAATGCTGGACTCTTACCAATCAGTTCTCTGAGGCGAGGTACCCAGGATCCAACTGCCTATAGAGAATCAGAAATGAACTGAAGAGTACTGCCTGTTCTCCAGGCAGGACAAAGAGGACTGGTAAAATGTGCAGAACGTGTTTGGATGCAGTCCTGAGACGGGAGCATTTTTCAGCCAACTCTACTCTAGCTGTTAGTTTTCTCATCAAAGAATATGCCCTGAAGCTCCTGTCCTTACAACAGGTACAGGTACAGTCTTCTCAATAGTTTCCACAAACATGGCTGGTCACTAAAACCAGGAAAAGTACCTGTCAAATGCAGTATCCTGAGACTCGCCCCAGTATTTTTGAATCTCAAACCTGAAAATAGATATAGTGAATCTGCATTACTTAATTAATTTTTGAGAAACCCGCCTGGTATCGAACCCAAGACAAGCATTTGGGAGTTTCTGCCTGCATATAAGACTTAAAAGTTGCCTTTTGGTAATAACCTGCAGCTATTGGCAAGAGAATAAGTGAAGCAGCAGGGTTTTGGTAAAGCCAATAGCAAAATTGGCAAAAGAAGTGAAGAGATAATTCCCCCCAAAAATGCACACCTGGCTGCTTAAGGTATAAAAAGATATTCTTTTCACTCATAATAGGAGAAATACCTATGAAAACCTCACTGAGAGGTGCTGAGGGTGCTGCCTGCTGGGAAAAGCACTTGCCTGGCAAGCACAGAGCCCTGGGTTAGATTCCCCAGTACCAGATAAGTTAGGCATGGTGGCACATGCCTGGAATCCCAGCACTTAGGAGGTTGAGGCAGGAGGATTGCTGTGTATTTGAGGCCAATGTGGCCTCCACAGTCAATTGAGGACCAGCGTGGACTACAGTGCAATACCCTGTGTCAGAGAGAGAGAGAGAGAGAGAGAGAGAGAGAGAGAGAGGAAGAAGAAGAAGAAGAAAGAAAGAAAGAAAAAGAAAGAAAGAAAGAAAATCACACTGAGACATCATTTCTTCCTTTCATTTTGACAAAAAAATTAAAAAATACTACACTAAGTTCTGTGGATGAGGCAGTTGGGAATACAGACCCTTCTAAATGGCTAGTCAAGACAGAAACTATTGCAACCTTTGTGAAGAAGAACTCGGTAGTGTCTAACGAAACTATGTCTGTGTTTGTATTCCAACACAAAAACCCTCTTCCAGGAATTCGTGCTGAAAAGCCTCTTCCAGCTGTATCAAAACACATATGCTCAATCTGTTTCTGGCAATCACAAGATATCGGAAACAACTTTAGCGCCCAAATGTAGAAGCTTGCTTGGCACGTTCACACAAGGAAGCTTGAGGTAAGGGTGAAAAGAACGAAGACGATCTCTACGAATGGAGTGCCAGCTTCCAAACAATAAACAAAAACAAGGCAGTTTGACAGACTATGCACAGGAGGATGCCTCTTATGACAGGAAGGCAGGAAGGAACATTGTGTCTCGTTGTTGCAAAATAAAGATGAAATGCAAAAACCCAACTACAACTTCTAGATCCATTATGCTTACTTTTGTCACCTGATCATAAAAATGATCAAGATGTAACATATGGATATACCAACTTCTCAAGCTGGTTGTTAGCATTGTGCATCACAAATACATGCTAATAAAAGACAAAAGTAGAATGGAAGGGATAGGTCCTAAGGACTGGAATCAGAATATTTTTCATTCTATTCATTAAATATTATGCAAATACTAACAAAACTCTTTTTCCTTCAGAGTTTTTTTTTTTTTTTTTTTGTAATCTACAGACTCATTGGTACCTTGTGAAAAACATTGCCCAGATTCTAACCATTGACTGTGGCTGAAGCTATAATTACCTGACCCATCTCACTATTATGTGTCATTTGATGGGTTCAATTTATAGGTATTAAGAACTTATTTACCTCAATATTTATCCACAAACTTGGGATATCATGGTATTTCTCTAACCAACAACTATTCCATCATCTAACTTGCAAATGGTCCATTTTGGTTAGAAATGACAATGTTTCTACATAATAGTACTCACTTCTCCATACTCCCCTGTAGCAGTAGGCGGCCAGGTGACGTTATGGTGGTCATTTGTGATAGGAAAGAAAAGTTCTTAATTCCATATCTACCATTTCTTCTTCTTCTTCTGGGACACTGGGAGCCATCTGTCCATATACATGGTAATAAAGCCAACACATTACAGATATGTAGGAGATAGGGAAACAGGATACTAGTGGCATCCCTGGGTTGAAGGACTAGTCCCGTTCTGTCTCCCAATTGACTTCCTGAGTATCTTTTGTGTCTCAGGCAGAGTTTGCAGGTACTCTGTTTTTATAACAGAATGCATCCCTAACTGATCATAAAGAACTATCATCAAGTTTCAGTGATAACTAAGAATTTCCAAGTTCCAGTAAGTTCCATACTTAATCTCTACCATTTTATCTGTGCCTTGTTAATGCCTAAAAACAAAACAAAAAAAGTCACATTTCACTAGAGGACAGCACATGAGTACAGGTGTGATCCCAGAAATAACAACATTCTTGATATAAGAATACTTAGACTTTATACTTAAAAAAATGGTTTCCAAAAGTTCACTTCAGACCTTCACTACTGCTGTCTGGAGACAAATTTTCACCTGTAGATTTTTTTTTATTATGCAATGTCAAGTGTACTTCAAAAATAAAATATGCCCTTTAGTCATAACAACAAATAATATTAAGAAAAGAAAGGTAATATTTTTATAATAATGTGAATGTTTTTTAAATAGTGCAATAATTAAGAACAGAAAATGAACAACTCCAGCCACCTTCTTTTGCCTGGCAGAATCATCCAGGGCTCTACACTGGTCTTTCCTCACTGCAGCCTGCCTCTTATACATCTGTCTATTCCCATCCCTGCTCTACTGATTGTTGTTCTTGAATTCCCTTCAGTACCTATGTTTCCTTGTCCCGATCTTGGACTCTCTTCAGCTACAGAGGCCTCGATTTTGCAGTCATCCTGCTTCTTGTATTCAGAATTCTGGATCCCAGTTCATCTCAGCTTCCACATTGACCTGTTGGCCGTCTAAATTTGCGCCTCATCCCACGGCTCTGCTTCTGACACTGCTTCAGTTTCAGAGTCAACCTGTCTACACACAATCCCACCAACAGTATCAAAAACCCCTTGCCAAGCCCTTGACCCAGCTGTTCTTCCATACACTTCTCCGGTTGTCGAGCAACAGGTTTGCGGTTTCTTTTTTGTTCCTCAAGAAATAATTGGATTATAAAACCAAGCAAAGGCTATTGAGTAGGAATGGGGACACAGCTTAGTGATTAGAGCACTTGCTTAGGAAGCACAAGCCTCAAGCTCGATCTCCCAGTGCCGCATACTAGCCGGGGGGAGGTGGTGATACACACCTGTAATGCCAGCTCTCTGGAGGCTGGAACAAGAGAATTGATGTAAGTAAGTTCTAGGGCAGCTGGGCTACATAGCAAGTTCAGGACCAGCCTGAAGAATAACACAGACCAAAACCCTGTCTCCAAAACCACAAAAAAGGAAAAAAATTCCTTACAGTGTAATTACAGTTATGGGGACAGAAAATGGGAGTAGGTAGCAATCTTTATCCCTACTACTCAGAATTAAGCCTGTTTTATTTTAATTAACAAATTGTCTTTCAAATGACAAGTAAAAATTGCATATTGTTACAATATCCAATCTGATCTTTGTACATACATGTGCATTGCTGAATCACTAAAGAAAATGAATTAGCATATCTATCACCACTGTATTGATTTTTGTAATGAAAACATGTAAAATCTCTTCTCTATAATTTTTGACATACCTTAACTGTAGTTAGTACACTATATAGTAAATCTCCAAAAACTTGCTCATCAAAACTTTTTATCTTTTGGCAAAAATCTCCCCATTCTCACCCATCCTCCAGGCCCCCGTAACAACCATTATACTCTTTGCTTTCACAAAATCAACTTCAGATCCCATGTATAAGATCACTCCGTATAGCTGAGCTAACATATAGGACAAACAGTAAAAATTCTGGTGCATCAAAATTAGATTCTTGCATCCAAAAATCAGGGCCAAAACCGAGTCATAACTTCTACAGTTGGAGCAATGTGTATACTAAACTATGCTTTCTACCAAGAATGGTTTTTTAACAGGTACCAAGTAGAAAGAATCTGCCTCATTTAAGAGTCCCCTGTGGTGGAAGAAGCTGTCCTATTTTACGCTTGTTGATTTGAAAGGTATTTGGGAGAGAATGGGGAAATGAGCCCAGGAGATCAATATTCTGAACAATTAGCTTATAAACAAATAAATAACACAGTATATGGGCTACTTAATGTCACATCTCTCCAGACAGACAACAGGAAGTTTGTAAACGAGGTTGACATGATGGATACAACTAGATTAGCAGAGTACTCTGGTAGATTCAGAAACAAAAGCTCATGTGCTCTCTTGCGTTCTTTCACATTGTAAAGGACACGCGCCCCGCTCTCTGTCTTCCCTGCTCCTTAATCTTCTCACCCTGATATTCATCAGGGGTTTAGACATTTACATTTGTTCTCAAAGGAATGGCAGACAATAGCTTTGCAAAAGGAACAGTGGGACCATCCCCGGGACCAGAGTTTAAGTCATTTTGTAAGACTCCGTGGGAAATTTAAAAAATAAAGATAAGTCATAGCTTGTCCAATTCAGATGATCATGAACCTTTCTGGTCGCTCACAGTATATCATATTAATTAGAAGTCGAAGTCTCCCAACTCTGGATGAAAGTTAGAATCAACTAAGGAAGTTCTTTTTTTTTTTTTTTAAGAATACTCATCCTTTTCTCTCCTCCCCACTGCCACCCTGTGTCAGCCTACTGAAACTGAATCTCTGGGTGTTGGGGTCAAGCACTTGGCGGTTGTTAAAAACCCTCCAGATGATCCAGGGATACAGGATAAGTGATACCAACTGCACTAAAGGAAACTTTTTTGTTCCAGTTCATAGACTACATCAAGAGCTTCATAGACTTTTCTACCTGCTAGAAAAGTGTTAAAAATGAGTTTAAGGATACTTTGATTGGACCCTTGGAAGAGATAGAGTCTGGAAGATGTGCCTATTTATGCCTAAGACAACAGCCAAGGCATTAAAACTACAATAGAAAATTTCATTGTCTAGAATTTGTAGGTAACTCTTTGGGAACATGACTTGTAGGGATAAAGCCCATTTCAGTACATTTTCAAAACTATGTATTTTAAATACACATTTTTGTATCTTGAGATATGTATTCTAATATGATAAGATATTTATTTAAGTGCTTTGAGTTCCCTGAAGGCTGCACATTATATTAATGCAGAATCAAGGCATTTTTATAAAATGTTAATGCTTGTGCAGCTGCCCTAAAGGAGGAAAAAAAATACAAGAGATGAAATGGTATTTTCCTCAGTTTTGATCTTTCTCCTCATCTAGTGTAATGCTTTCCTTTTCTATGGATGACAAAGATTCATGAAATTATAATATAGGCCAAATCTTTAAAGCAGGCTAGCACTGCTTTTTAAATAACAGGTACAAAATAAATTATTAAAGAGAAAAAATAAAGAAATTTGAAAAGGAGACACTTCATGAGAAATAGCTACCCACTTTTTAAAAAGAAAGAAAACATGTGACATATTCTGTGTTCACTGGTTCCATCTCTGAGGTAAAACGGAGGTTGAGTGCTTTGACAGCACTTATGTGAGCAGGATGAAATAACGCAAACGATGCTAACTGCCAAGAAGATCAAATCTGTAGAAAAGAAAAGTACAACTAGAATATAGGAGGGGATGGAGATAAAAAATTGAAATCATTAAAAATTGAAATCCAGACAATAACTGCAAGAAAGGATTTTACATCTGAAAAGTCTTCTGAACTGTAGAGAGTACTTAGAATGGAAGATGTATCTAGGGAAAGAATGAGAGAAGAGGAAAGAAAGAAAAGAAAGATAGAAACAAACAAACAAAGAAACAGACAAAGAAACAAAGAAAGCGGAAGGAAGAAGAAAGAAGGAAGGAAGCAAAGAAGGAAGGAAGAAAAAGGAGTAGAAATTATCTCATTCAATTTTATCATTTTAATGACTACAATGCCAATAGTAAGGTCACAGACAAAGGTTTGTTTCATATCTATCTTTTCATCAACTCCCAGGTCAACAAATATTTGCCCAGAGAATAAAAGAATCTTTAAAGCCAGAGATGGAAATGGGCTGCAAAGCTCAATGTGTCTGTTATTGTCAACATGTTTAAACTTTGCTTTCAGATATTTCAAAATATTTGCTTCTGGCATCTTGTATCTCAAGCTGTGTTTTGACTGAGTAGTCAAGAGACCAAATTTTTGTCTAACCTTATCTTCAGTTACTTTCGTTCCACCTGGCAAAGTGTACACACAGTGTCACCTGCCTGCTTTGAGAAGGTACGGCCAACCCAGCAAAGCTTTCTGTTGTTTTGCATGTAGCCTTGGGCGGCAAAGGGAGAAGTGTTTCTGAAGAGAGGGACGGTACTTTGGTGTGGACCTCTTTTATTCTGCAGACAGATACTAATTTCCTGTGCTGCTAAATGAAATACAATGGTCAGTTGTGAAACATTCATTTCACTGCCTGGTGAGTGCTCTACTCAGAATTTTTTAAAAGATAGAGTAGATCTTGCTTTGTTTTGATTTTGATTCATGTGATTTTCTTTACAGAGGGTGTATTAGTGACTTCCCCATAGATGGGACAGTCTTAAAAACTTAAAGGAATGAAGGCTTATTTGGCTAATTGTTTGCAGGTGGTTCAGCCCATTGTTAGCTGATGCCAACTCAGAAATGTTATGGTGGAAAGACTTCGTAGAAGAAAGTTTTTCAACCCATGGCAGCTAGAAAACAGAAAGAAGAGGGAAGAGGCAGGTATAAGAACGCGCCCTTCCAAAACTATACCCTTCCAAAAAACAACCCTTCTAGGTCGTGCCCCTAAGGATCCACCTTAAAACTTGCCTCACCTCCTAAAAGTTCATCAAGTTGTGAACTCACTTCTCACTTAATCAACTAATGAGTGTAGCATCCCATGATCCAATCACACTCCAAAAACATTGCCTCTGAACATACATTATTAATGCTAATACACAAGCATTTAATTCAATGGTAAAAATAAATATCATTATCTGAAAACTTTGTTCAGATTTTGAGAGTGCGCTCATGCTCAACACACTGAGAATTCATTTCTATTGTTCTGAAAATAAAGCGTTAGTTTTATACTATCTTTTGATGTTAGCTGATGAATTTAAAATTTTGACGTTTCCTCTATAGATTCTTCAGATTATACATTTAAGTCAACAACAACCTTTGACGTTTTCCCCAGCATTTTTATTAATATATCTATATGTGCAATGCATAATGTTTACCACTCAAATCACCCTTACTAGCTCAGTTTTTCTGCCCCTAGAATGGCCTGCAGTGGTCATATCTTGATCAAAACAACTGATAGCTACCAAGGCAAAACAGGTAGCCCATAGTACAAAATCTGTGAAAATTTATACAATCACATAAAGTGATTGATTCATAGAGATGCTGTGGTCACCAGTGGACTAACTTATTAATGGGGTCATATGTTTTTAGAAGACCAGATCTGGTTGAAAGAATGAGTCACAGTAGGGCTGGAGGAATGGCTCAACGGTTAAAGCACTTGCCTAGCAAGTGCTTTGTCGAGTGTTAAGTACCAGAGTTCGATTCCCCAGCACCACATAAGCTGGGCATGCTGTTGCACGCCTGTAATCCCAGCACTTGGGAGGCTGAGGCAGGAGGATTGCCTTGAATCCAAGGCCAGCCTGGGCTCCATAGTGAGTTCAGGACCAGCCTGAGCTACAGAGCGAGACCCTGTCTCAAAAAAAAAAAAAAAAGAATGAGTCACAGGGGTCATAACCTGGAAGAGTGTGCCTCCATCTCCGCTTTGTTTCCTGGCTGCCATGCAGTGGAAGAGCATCCCTCCACCATGCAGGTTCTGCATTGGAGCCAGCCAACCATCCATGAACAGAGACCTTGGAAACCATGAGCCAAAATAAACCTCTTCTCCATTAAGTTATGGGTGTTGGGAATTGTGTCCTAGTAATGGGAAAGTGCCACAAATGATAACACTAACTAAAGCTCCCCACACATTCAGTCAACAGCTATTTATTAAGCACCATGTTCCAGAAACCTTTATAGTTTCTGGAAGTTGACATGGAACTACATTTCATCTGCTGCCAATAAACTTGTGTTGAAGTCAATAAATAGAAAGATAAACCATTATGATGTCATGCTAGTGGTCCTCAAGAGCCATCCCGGATCTGCAACGTTAGCATCACCTAGGAACCTATGAGAAATACCAAAACTTGTTCCTCATTTACACAATTAGCAATCCTCAGCACATCCTTCTCTATTAGCAAGTTTAGGATAGAATCCACCAAATGTGGTTTAGGAAACTGCTTAGGTGATTCCAGTGGATGTAAAATTTAACAACAACCTTATTAACGCACACACTTAGAGGCACTCACTCACTATAGAATAATCAACTAGTGACATGTTCTTAACTCCTCCCTGGAAGCAAGTTCAGACAGAATGCAATTCCAGGGGTGATTATTAAGATTTGAAAAATGACACAGATGAGAAAAAAGAGGAGGAAGCTCCAGACAAACGCAATGGTTCAGAGATTTGCAGAAGATTATTTGGTATTATTATTAATAATTATTATTATTCTATTTTAATTTTTCAAGGAAGTCAGTATTTCCATCTCCTTATCCTCGTTATCTTTGAGGACTTTGAATCCTCTTCTTGCTCTTAATAAAGTCTATCCTAAATTATTGGAAAATGTGGTCATCTGCCCTGATATAGAATACTAGTAACTATGCTTATCGACTGTATTTAAATGTTTTTGTATCCCATTTAAATGAATTGTTTTCTTCTTTTAAATCGTCCTTGGATAAATTGCTTTAGTAAATAAGTCCTGAAACAGATTATTCTAGCTATATGATAAAAGACTAAGGGACAATTTTATTCTGTGAAGGACAAAGTCCAAGCAACTTGCTTCCACTGAAATTCTACACACTGGACAGGTTATCCGGGGCTGCGACAGGGCTCACCCATATGAAGCTTGTTAGAGACATGGTATGTTTCCAATGCAGGAAGTACATCTCTACTATTCTCATCTTTCAACTTCTATCTTTACAAAGAAAGAATTTATAGGAATGGAACCCAGAATATATGTATTATCTGTCACACAACGGTCAAGTGCTAACAGTAATAGTCAGCCAAAGCTGAGGTTAATGTTGAACATCTTACATCAGCTTCCGGGAGTTGACGATAAATCTCAAATTTTAACAAAAAGTTATTACAATTTTATTATTATTAACAGTTTCAGTCAAAATTTAAATGCTTGATGTAGTGCAGGAACAATGATTTCTTAGACTTGTCAACTTCTCTAGTGTTCCCCTGGTCACTGCATTATAAATTTATGATCCCAAAGAGACACTTTCATTTTCACTGAAGCAAATAGAAGACCAAGATAACATTTGGACATATCATTTTTCTCTATTTCTCCATTGTGTTCTTTTCTTCCTACTGTTCATATTTGTTACTATTCTGAAACAAAAACTATTTATTATTGTTTTGATTGAGTTCTAAAACAACTCCCAAAAAATCTCATATGCTGGAAAGGTGAATGGACTATGGGAACACTATATTCATGTATAGGTTCATCCATTGTGGAGTTCGGTAACTCAATGTGATTTTTGGAAATGGGTCACTAGACATGTAGCCTGGAAGGGCACATTGTTGGCCCTGGCTCCTCACTTCCGTCTCTGCCTCTGCTTCCTGGCTGCTATGGAGTGCACAATGGTCCTCTCCCAGGCCCCTTCTGCCTCGGAGCTAGCCAATGATGGCTAGACTCCTCTAAATCAATGACCACCAATATTTTTGACACCGGGGACCAGTTTAGTTAACGACCATTGTCCCAAGGATGGGAGGGTATACACTTGTTATGATGTAGATTTTTGGAGGATAGCTCTGAAATGATAAGCAAGAGTAGAATGGAAGTGGGGAGTGAAACTCCACCTCAGACCAAGAGGGGCATTAAAACCTAATAGGGGCACACTAAGAGGAGGCAGAGCTCGGCTCAGAGCTCATCTGGCCCATTGATCTCGTCCTTCTAAGGCCACAGACTGGTCCCAAGACATGGCCCAGGGATGATTACAGACCCCTATTCTCAACACAATGAGTCAAAATAAACCTCTCTCCCTCTAAGTTATAGGTAGCAAGTATTTTGTCCCAGCAACAGAAAAAATGGCTCACAGAGATTTTGATGTCCAAGAAGTGAGGCCATTGCTGTGACTACAACTGGCCATGTGGTTTGAGAAGAGTTTGGGAAGGTTTAGACATGGAGACTAGGAAAGGCATAAAGTTCCATTGAGTAAAGATTGACAAGAGATTCTAATCAGACCTCAGAAGACAAGAATGCTGATAAGAACGTGGAAAGTACAAGCCAGATTTAGAAGGTTTCCGTTGGAGATAAGAACTTCATTGGTAGCTGGACTAGAAGTCAAGTCTGCTATTCTCTGGGAGGAAAATATATTTTATATTATTATATTATATTATATTCATGTGTGAATTTAAAGATGAAGGACCAATTAATCTGGTAGAGGAAATTTCCAGGCAGCCCAGTTTTCAGCTTGCAATGGGTACTTCTGGTTGTTTTTAGACAGACCTGCAGTGAGAAGCAGGAACAAAAGGCAAAGTGAAATGATTTGAAACTTTCACAGCTTGGTCAGAAAGAAAGAGCCTGTAAAGGTGGCCCACGAAGGGCTTGGTTTCTCAGCAGATTAGCATTTAAAAGAAGCCAAGCACTTCACATTAGACGTAGGAAAGTCGGCCTGAAGTCATTTAATGAATCAGAAAGCCCCCCACCCTATGCATAGCTCAACTGATCAAATTGTAAAACTTTCATTTGAGAAGCAAATCCTGAGCTGCCTGGTTTCTGTAGACTCATTTCACCGTGCTCAGCTATTCAAACACTCAGAGGTCTTTGCAGCTGTGCTCCAAGACGGGCTGGCTACTGCTTGAGCTGGCTGCAGATCTTGGCATCATGTGCATGACGCCAGTTTCACAGGCAGACAGAATGTGAGTTATAGGTTCATGGAGACTTCTCCCAGTGTTTTTTTCCTGAGTAGATGATGCACAAAGCTGTGAGAATGAATGTGGGACCCCAACTGGGCCAGGGGTAATGGATGGCAGAGGGCAGCCTTGATGCCATAATTTCATCTGAAGACTGGCAGGAGTGGGACCACTCTCTCCTGTCCCAGGCCCGGGACACCCGCAGCTCAGGTTTCATTCTACTCACATTCAAAATTTTCCCCTGACCTAAGACTTCTACTAGGAATCACATGATCAGGTTTTGAAAGTCCTGCCATGCAAATTAGGTGACTTTCAGAACCCAAACTCCCCCAGTCAGAGAATGACCCACGCCATACAATCCTGGCTGACCCTCCCCCCTCCAACTGCTTATAAGCCTGGCTCCCGCGGACCATAAAGGAGCTGTTAACAGTGATTCAGCACCCCAGAAGTTCTTCTGTCTGGTATTCAGGGCCGCTGGAGAAGCTGGAGACCCTGGCCCTGGAGACTTTGCTGATCCCTGGTCGCGGGTGGCCAGTGACAGCCAGGGGCTCTGAAGACCCCTCCCAAAAACATGAAGATGCCAAGAATGTGCAACGTCTGTTGAGGAAAAGCATAGGCAGTGAGTGAGTAAAGTCTTCCGAGAGAGAAGCCACTTGGGTTCCAATCGGGAATGCCACAGAAGCAACGCCACTCAAACCCTCTGTCGTTCGCATCACGGCACCGCTTTCCCTGGGTTCCAACTTGCTTTGGTCCACTTGCTTTCTATTCCACTGTTTCTCCCTTTTGAAATGAGAATTTTCATCTTAGGTCTTTTTAGATTGGCGTTTTCTCCCCAACGTACACACAAGAGCTCGCAGCTGCGAGTTTGCCCTGAGTGTTGGAAGAAACATTGGGCTTGGACTTTTCAGAAGTCATGGAACTGTTCGTATTTGGGCAGTTATTAGAGATGAGATAAGTTGATTTTGAGTGAGATGAACATGAGCCTTTCAGAGGCCAGAGCAGAAGACTAGGGCTTAGATCTGAAAAACTCCCCAGATGTCTCCTGTTTGGAAGGTGATTGGATCTTGGGGTGCTGTATTTATCAACAGATTCGCCCATGAACCAGCTCGAAACTGAACTCCTGTGAGAAGGCAAGGCCTGATGAGGGGAGTGTCCCTAGAGCATGACCTGGAAGGGTATACTGTTGCCTCCAATATCTTCCTTGCTTCTGCTTCTTCCTGTCGTGGAGGAGGAGCTGTCCTTCGCCAGGCCTTCCCAACGTGATTTTTCTGCCTCAGAGCCAGGCTACCATGGTTTAAATCCTCTAAAAACCATGAGTCAAAATAAACCTTTTTAAGTTGTGGGTATCAGATAGTTTCTCCTAGGGATGGAAAAAATGATCTCAGTGTAGACGATTTTTAAGAAATTTTTGTCTTCATAAATTGTTGATAAAAGCAGTTCCTGAAGCTTATTTTTAATGTTATAAATACTAGTATATAAAATGATTCCACAAGTACACGAATTAAAATCAATGTCTAGTAAACCTCTAAAAGAGAAAATGATGAGGATGGGTCAGAAATTACGTTGTCTGCTAGAGTCACAATAATTACAGCCGCAAGATATTAGCAGATTATTTTGGGCAGATGAATAGAATAGATGGCCTACGTTTAATCCTACATACATGAAGGAACTTGGTGTATGATAAAGGTAAAAACTCAAATCACTCCAAGGAAAGTGAATTTTTTAATAAATGAAATTCAAATATCCCATTTGGAAAAAGATCAATTTGTTTTCTTAGCATATACCAGGGAAAACTCTAATGAGTCAAACACGTGCTAAAAGAAAATACATCAGATCCTTTTGTTACCTTGGAACTGATCTAATTATGAGCTGATGCCTATTAACTATAAAATAAAAAACAAATTAAAATGCATAACTACTCTAGAAAACTACATGGTAGAAAAAACTCAGCAAAAAATGACAAAAGTATATACTTACAACTCATAGACAAGAGTTCATATCCTTAATTTTAAAAATGCTCTTAAAAACTGAGAAGAAAGGCATTAAAAATCCAATGGAAAATGGACAAAAGATATAATCAGAAAGGACACTGGGAAAAAATACAAATGGTAATTACTTAGATAGATAAATGTACTCAACCTCAACCATAAGAGATACCATTTTTTTATTTAACGTATTAGCAAAGATCCAAAACTTTGACTATATCTTCTCTTGCTAAGGTTGTAAGATAATCGATGCATGCAGATCTCACTAATGGAAATTCAAAGTAAGAAAAGCCTACAGAAAGAAATTTGATAACACCTATAAAATTTATAAAATTTGAACAAGCCACCCAGGAATTTATTCTATGCATATACCTGAATACATGAAATACATAACATTGCGGCATTGTCTATTTTCAAGTCAAGAAAATATGTACTTGTCCTTTAAAAGATAATAGTATGAATAAGCTATGATACTAGCCGTTCAGTGAAACACTAACTCTAAAAATAGAATGAAGAGACATGCTTTACACTGATACAGGAAGACCTCCAGTTTATATTATTTTTTAAAATATGAGTGTTTAAAAGTTTACAGTATGCTATCCATTGAGTAAGAGATTAGAGAAAATGAGAATATGTACTTGTATTTTCTAAAGTCTATAATGAAAAATACTGAAAGTATATGCAAGATACAAGGGCACAAGAATGGGCTAAAGAGATTCAGGAGTGTAGCAACTTAACAAAGGAGACATTGAAGTTATTTTTCAGTTTATGAAATTGAAAACAATAAAAGGAAACTGTGGCATAAGTTAATCCACATAGTTATTTTGCCTTATGTTGTAATTTAACTGTTTCTAAATATCTGTTGGCTTAAAATGACTATACTACTTTTTTTTTTCTGAGACAAAGTCTCAATCTGTAGTCCAGGCTGGTTCTGAGGCTCACTATGGAGTCCAGGCTGGCTTTGGACTCACAGCAATCCTCTTGCCTCAGCCTCTCAAGCGGTGGGATTACAGGCATGCACCACCACGCCCGGCTTATGTGGTGCTAAAGACTTCAACTCTGGTACTTAGCACGTGACTTAGTACTTGCAAAGCAAGCGTTTAACTGCTGAGCCATTCCTCCATCCCCCTATACTACTTTTCTAAAGCTATGCTGCTGGTACGGTGTCTAAATATTTATATTAACTATGTTTATTTCAAATTCAACTTTAAAATAAAAGTCCTTTCATAACCATTAAGATTATAGCACTTTAATCTTTCAAGGGTCATCAGGGGCCGCAGGTCATCAGCTTTGCTTTCTGACATATTAACGACTCTTAGCAGAGACGATTTCCTCTTCCTCTTTGACACACTTTTTAGTGCGGTGCCCAGCACGCATTCCCTTTCTTTTCTTTCTCTTTCACAGTCACTTCTTGTGTTTCTTTCTAGCTCCACTCTCCCGCCCAATCTCAGAATTTTGGAACACTTAGAATTACTCCTTTCTTGATTTCAACCGGTCTTGTGGTTCCAAATATTCTCCATGTATGCCACTGACTCCAAAATTTAATTCTCTAGGCCAGACTTCTCTTGTGAACTCCAAATGTGTATTTCTAATGGCCCAGTTGTAGCCTCCAACAGGACATCTATAGACATCTCAAATGTAAACTGCCTAAAACCAAGTCCCTAGTATTTCTTTCTTATCTTTTTTTAATTAATAAGAAGTCATCGTTCACTCCTGGCTTTTAAGTCCCACATCTAACCTCTTAGGGAATTTGGTCAGCGCCTTTCTTGCCCTTACCTACTGATCACCATCTTCACGGTGACACACACGGAAACTACCTTCACCTCTGACCTAGATGATTTCCACAGGTTGTGAACTGGATTTTCTCCTAAGATCTTAGTTCAGCTCAACCTCTGAACTTTAACACATAAATCAGATGGTATCATTTCTCAGATGGAAACATTCTTTGATTCCCTTCCTCGTGCAAAAGCCAAAGTTCTTGAATGTTCTATAAGGCTCTGTATAATCTGGCTTTCCATCATAAATTTGACTCTTTCTTCTCTTACTTTCCTTCATTCTCTAGTCTAGCTTCACAACCTCATACACAAGGTATTTGCTAACTACCTCTCTGTTCTCCTCTAAATCTTTATACTACTTTTCTTTTCTCAACGAAACTTGACCTAATAATGCTTTTCAAAAACTGCAGCATGCTTCCCCTATCTGAGGATTCCAAATAACTTTGACTGTTCATCTTTTCCCAACCATTTATTTTTTTGTATAACATTTGCCTGTTTATTATATTTCCTGTAGATTTTCTGTATCCTTTCTCAATAATGTAAGCTTCATGAGGGAAGAAAGATTTTTCTCTGCAAATGCCTCAAACACTTCCTGCTACATAGTACATATTCAACTTAATATTTGTTAGCCAATTATATGAGATTCTGTTTGGGAAGAGTCCATTATCAAATAGAAAAAAACATTTGTTATTGAATTTAATTAATGTGTAAAATTAATGCTGATGGAATAAAACTGGGGAAGTAGAGTTTGAAAGTAGTCTTAGAAAAACACAGAGTTTTTTTCCTAATAACTTTAGAGATAGATTGAATTACTGCTAGTGGATTCACTAGGTCATAAAGTAGGTGCATTTTAAATTCTGAACACTTCCAAATTGCTTTTATGAGTACATACTATCATTCAGTATATGGGCCTACATATTACAGATCTTCTATAATGTCATTTTACTACTATAATAAAATAAAAACATGGACACGAAACACATAAATCATTGTAATTATTGGCACTTTTGGAAAATGTTTCAATGAAGTAATAAATACAATAAGAACTGAATGATAAATAATGGCAGACTGAATTAATTGATCAATGAAGCAATGAGTGGATGGATAGATGACTAGAAGAAAACTGAGTAGATATTTAACAAGATATGTTGAACACATGAGAGGAGCGAATAACAAAAGGAAATCACCTGATTCTGCAGAATGACCAGGTCAGCGCCAGATAAGTACCCAGCTTGCTAGAAAGATAGAAAGAAGAAAGCTTTTTGAGAGACGCTCTAAAAAACATGTTTTGAATGAAGCTACAACAAAAACTTCTCAGAAAAATAAAAAACACTCGTGACTTCTTGAACAGAAAACATGTCTGGGCAAAGCTGACTCCAACTCATAAGACGGTGAAGTTTCTGAGATTAAATTGCAAGGTGCATTCTAAACTCTCACCTCCCAGAATAATCATCTCAGAGATGCAACGTATGTTAGATTTGGAACTGAAACATACTAAGAGCAAGAAATGTTTTCGTAGACACGGGACTAGGGTTTTTCAAATCCATGACATCAAAGTCATTCCAGAACAGTCAGTACCCCCCTGGCACTGCCTGGGCACCACAACCAGTGTGTCATAGATTTCTTTTCCTTCACAGAAAATTGGCCCAAGACCCTAGTACAGTTTTACTGCCCTAAGGATTTGAACCCCTGTTCTTTCTCTTCTTTTGTCATTAGGAGATACTTCACAGTCTCCTGAACAACAAATCTCTTATGAAAGAACATAACTTATACACACGCCAGGAAACTTGCATGAAACTGTGCCCGGCTGATAAAATAGGCAAGTGCAAGAAAACATGTGTAGCGATCAACAAGACCTGAGCTGGAATCTTGAGTCTGCTTTTTTTTTTAAGTAGAATGAGTCTCTAAGCCCCTTGTCCTTCATCCGTAATTGCTCAATATTGATGGGCTGTACACTAAATTAGCCTTTAGAAAAAAACAAGAAATTATGGCCTGCTGTTTTGAATAATTGCTCTCAAGATAAAACACAAACAGGAAAACAGATGTGCCTTGTGTATTGATTATTGATTTGGAGAGTTAAATATTTAGAATTTATTCTAAGAAATTGAATGGTCATGAAAGCAAAATGTGAAAGCCAGTTGTATGGGTAGAGAGCAGTTAGGTGTGGTTTTCTTTTATAACAAAGTTTTGGGCATCATCTAAATTTATGAAACATCTGTTAAGGCAGCTGCTTCTTCATTAAATAAAAATAAAAATGTACCTCTTTTACTTGGCGGTGGTGATAAATGGGACCAGGTGAGGATCCCAACAAGATCATGATTATAAATGAACCTATTGAAATTCTTCAGTATTTTTGTAGATGCATCAAAATTATATATGAAAAGTGAAAAAAGAAGTCATGGAGCCCCTGAAATATACGGGGGACCACAGGAGAATGGCTCACCTGTGTACCACCCCCCAACTTAGATTCCACATTTTAAATAAGAAGGAACAGAACTGATGCTCTTTCTGTGTAGCTCCCTAATTCACCACTTATCATTTTCTTGTTAGTGGCAATCAATCCCTAAAACTCAAATTCTAATCATAACTACATGTATAAAATAAAGTCAACACACCAAGAAAGTCAAGTCAGACCATTTGCCTTTACTGAAAGAGGACCAAACGACAACTTAAGGCGTTTTATACCTACACAACAAATGGGATTCTGCTCATTTGACAAGGGAGAAAATAAACATTTATTGAGTTTTAAAGATACTAAGAATTTTGAACCCAAATTCAAATTTTTAAGATCATGTTCTGCCAAAAACTTAAGAGGCACCATCCAGCTTGAGTCATTGATGTTTTTATTAGAAATATGCGTTAGAAAGCAAGCCAAGGTGTCTGAATTGGGCAATGGAACAACCGTAAGATGGTTTCCTGTTTATCTTCCTCACTTTATCCAAGTGACTAACGGACCTTCCCAAAGTCACCCCAGGTCTGAGCAGATTCTCCCCATAGTTCATGGAACTGAAAACTCCCTAAAACTCCCTCAAAACCTAGAAGGTAAGCAAGGTCAAAAAAGTGCCCCCTCCCACCATAAGCCTCACTCCACAGGGTTGCTTTTAGAATTCAGGAGGGAGACGGGCTCCACTGCTTTGAGTCGCTGTGATGATGCATAATTAGATGGCGATTTAACACAAAACTGAAAAAATTAAAATGACAGTAATCACGGGGGAGAAGAGGAAATGCCAGCGAGAAACAAAGACAACAGCCGAGGAACCTGGCATTTTTGTGATGTGTATCTGTAATTTGTCAGACTCTAACAATAGACGTAATTTCACAAATAACAGGAATCCATCCCTTCGCGATAGCACTCGCTGGTGTTTAAGGTTGAAGAAAAGGAATTGTATTTGGCTTACTAACTTAAGGGAAAAGTTATAAAACTCAGGCTTGGCCTACATGTCACAAAACAGAACTGGGAACTGATGGTTAATCAGGAAAAAGTAAAAAAAAAAAAAAATCTGCCATATGATGACTTTCAAGGTAGACAATTTATTTGGGAAAGATTTCACGATATCTAGAAAAGCCCAATACTGGTGAATCATGCATACAGCAGGAAAAACACTTCCCATCACCTTTGGAGTCATTCCATGGCTTCTGGGTTTCCCTCCAAATTTACCTGTCACTCCCCTTCGGCCTTCAAAAGTCTAGTCATGGAGAGCCACACACTTTACCCTCAGAGAGCTCAGTTTCTCTACGCCTACACACATGTGACTCCTCCTAACTGAGAGATCCTTCTTCTCACTTCCCTCACACTGCAGGCTGTCTCTCAAGGTTAAGTTCAAGTGACACTTCCTCCAAGCACCCCCCTGACTCTGAGCTTTATAGTGCAAACTTGGGCTTATATTAATATGTTGGGCTTACACAGTGCTCCCATGTAATTCAGTTCCACGTCATGCCATTGCTGATGTCGTCATAATGGTTTGCACCCACTAGATAGGAATTCCAAAACCCCAAGGGTTGTCTTGCCTTGCTGTGACGTCTGTGTTTGAAATGTAATATGGAAGAATTAATGATAGTATAGGAAAAAATGTGTGAAATCTCCCACTCCTCCCATCATAATATTCACTCTTCAGTACCTAGGAAACATAAGTTTCCCCTTAGTCTAAAAATGGCCTCTAACGCAAAGATCATTCCAAGGAAATTCAGGAAGATACTGACACGAAGGGTCCTTATTATAAATACAGTGAAAACTGAGAGTTGTAGGAGCAAATGAAGCTTGGCCTATTTTATAAACCTGACATTTGCAGAGACCTGGATTATACCCTATGGTAAAATGAAAGGAGGGAAGTAATCTTAGCTAATTTTTTTTTCTTTTTTGTTATTCAACTTATTACAATACATTATAAACATCTAATTAGGAATTACTATAATTTAGACAAATAACAAAGTGCTTATAATATTAAACTATGAGACTTCTACTACTTTAGTTTTCTAAGCCGTGTTTTTTTAATCTCCAGAGCTTCAATATTCCTGTATACCAAACAGCACTTTGATTTTCTTAAAGAAAGTATGATGCAACGGCAACAGGTGTGATATGTGTAATTAAAAATTAAACCTCAAAATGCTGTGAGTAACTCTCTTCTTTTTAAGAAGTCTTAAAGCGGAGTGCTTGCTTGAAGAAAAGAGGCTACGGTATGTGTCATTATTGCAGAAAGTGCTGCTACTCAATACGGATATGTGAGGAGACAGCAGTACCCCGACGCAAAATGATTATGCAAACAGAAAAGCTTTTAAAATTATTGCCTATAATCTTTCAACACAAGATAATTGGCTTTTCCCCTTTGCTCATGTTATCTACACTCAAGAAATTGTATTTCAATATTTTCCTTCTTAGTCACAAGCAATTTATTTTTTCATTTTCCTTCTTAGGATCATCATAATCTTTCTACTCCTTTAACCTCAGTGGAATGGTGAAACGATTACCCAAGTGAATCAGTTCTGAGTCAAAGAAATCATTTAACATTTCCTGAAGGAAAATGAATACAATTTTAGAGGATAGAGTGAGAAAGGCCACAGAATACTGGAACAAGAGACTAAAAGTTTGGGGATTTCTCATACACATAAATTGAAATACGAAAATCTATATTTTGATACAACAAACTGTGCACCTCTTAGGGTGGTTAAATGAAATTCACAACATCTACAATATCTACTATCTCCTCCAGGTTGGAGGAGGTATCAACTAACAGGGGAAAAATACCACTAAAGAAAATTATAATGTATAAAAATAATGTTTATGAGACTGAACCCCAAAAATACAATTTATTCTAGACTTTGGCACACAAAGCAAGCTCTTAGTAGTACTTCATAGTGCTAAGACAAGAATTATTTCACCAAAAACAAGATCAGGCAAATATCGTTAAACTAATATTGACCAACAAACAACAGGTAGACATCTACCATAAAACATTCCCAAGATCCCCTAGTTGTTTCTAGTTCTGTTCAAGTTTCCCACATTGAACAGAAGGTTCAATGAGGTCTCACATTACCTCATTCACCTGACCACTCTAAATAGACCAAGGATGGCCACCTGAGCAAGTTGGGTCAATGACTTCATTCTCTGGATGTTTGGTTAGGAAGCCAGAGAGAACACCAAGGTTTGCTTTCCTCAGGAGATAGAAATTATCAGCACCATATTTAGAGCCATGACTCAGAAATCTTGCCGAAGGGCAGGCAGCAGAACAAACAGCTTTTAACCTCTCCTCAAAGAAACTGACTTTATGTCCAAGAGTGTGGTAAAGTTCAAACCCAGAGACATCCGCAACTTGTGGAGAAAAACAGTTGAGATTAGATTGAAATTCATTGAACATCCGGGCTGCACTGTTAGCTTATTAGTTTGCCTAAGAGAACCAAGGAAAAGATCCAGCTAAGAGCAACCCTCCTGAAGGGAAAAAAAAAGAAAGAAAGAAAAAATATTTCAACCAGAAATTGTCACTGTCCCTTCAAAAGTGATCAAATTTGTTTAGGTAAATCTAGGGATCAATCTATACCTCCAGGGCACTGCTAAAAATAATAGGCAGCTGCTGTGATACAACCATATAACCCCAGCCCTGGGATGCTGAGACAGGAAGATCACAATTTCAAGCCCAACCTGGGAAACTTTGTGACTTAACGAGACTCTGTTACTGAATCAAAACTAAACAATGGAATGGGGACTTAGGTCAGCGGGAAGATTCTGAGCTCATTCTCCACAAAATTAGCACCAAAAAAAGAAGAACAGAAGAATTGGACACCAAAACCACCATCATCTCAAAGTGACTATGGGTACACCCACACCTGTGCCGCCTACGAATGAAGAAATTTGGAATTTTTAAATACCATAATTGAAATGAAAACTCATCAGAAATGCGCAATAATGTATTCAAACAGATAGGAGAAAGAATTGACATACTTCTAGTTAGATTGATACAAATTATATAATTCAAAGAAATAAAGGAGACAAAAGAGTAAAGAAAAATGAAGAAATTCAGGCAAATATGAGAGATGAAATAGCCCAGCACACATTGAATGGGAAGTACTGGAAGGAAAGACAAGAGAGGAAGAAAAATTTCTTCAAAAAACAATAGCTGAGAACTTTATATTTAAAATACTAATCTGCTCATCCAGAAATGCACTGAACTTCAGCAAGAAGTAAGCAGGATTCAGAACCAAACATACGAGAGTAAAAATCATGAGAGACAAAATCAAATACATTAAAAACAGCAAGAGGGAAACACATCGACACTTCCAAGAGAGCCCAGAAAGATGAGTGGCCGAATTGCCATTGGACACATAGAATCTCGACGCCTGGTGAGATAACATATTCAAAGACATGAAAGAAGAAAAAAACAAACCTGTCAACCAAGAACCACACATCCGGCAAAGCTAGCTTTCAAAAGTGAAGCAAAACAAACACATCACCAGATAAACAAGACTCAGATAATTTGGTGGAAGCAGACTGCTCTGACAAGGAATACTGAAAGGAGCTTTTTTGGTGCTAAAAACAAGTGACCAGGGACTATAACTGAAATTGGTAAGAAAAACAAACAATCAAAAAACACAAATATCATCATATAATAAGTCCTAAAAAGGAAAAATGCCCATTACTTCACCAGCCTGTCCTTTCTGATTCAAAAAATCAACCAGACCACAACTCTTAAGGAACTTACAATGAAAAACAAAGTGAAACAGGGTGGTAGGGCAGGGAGGGAGGGACAAAAGGAGAGTGGGAAAGTCCTTGTCACCTTGACAAGATACATAGGTGCACAAAGTGCTCAACTTCATTGTAAACCTTAAATTTTGCACTTATACATATCAATAAAATGGGGAAAAAAATCAATCAGACACAACCACACGTAGGTAATGTTGGGGAGGGGAGCTTGTAGAGAAGTGGGGTCCGCTTGCTTGTACAGCACAAGTGAAGCGGGGAGGGACATGGTGTAGCGAATTAAAACAATCTCTACAGAATGGTCACACACGTGGCAACAAGTAAAAAGACCCAGAAATGATAGTAAGAAGGCCTACGTAGCAAAAACTATGAAAATATATTTGTTCATTTCCTCTCTTCTTTTAAATACCTAAAATCATAAGAAGTAAAAATACAATGTAATACTGGTTTGTTACATTAAAAGATATAATCATAATGTTAGAAAAATTAAAAGGCAAGAGGGTTATATAGGAGTAACTTTTTAATGCATTACTTGCATTAAACTTTATATATATAGTTGATTCTGATAAGACATATATGGTGTTATCACTTAGATCCCAAATGTCCCCCAAAAGTGTCATGCATTCAGCGTGGGGCTTTTAGAAGGTGATTGGACCATGGGGACACCACATTCATCAGTGGACTCGTAGAGCTCAGCAGCTGAACGTACCGTAGGGGGTGGTTCCTGGTTGCAGGGAGCTCACTCAGTGCATGACATAGGAGGGCGTACTCTTCCCCAGATCCTCTGCGTCGACTTGCTCTGCTTCCTAGCAAATGAGTGAACAGCTTTCTTTCACCAAGCTCTTTTACCCTCCATTTCAACCTTGAATCCATCCATCCATAAACTGAACCTACTTGAACCTCTCCTCGTTTAATTTGTAGGTGTGGGGAATTTTCCCTACAATGAGAAATTGGGTAGCACAGATTTCGGGATCATAGAAGTAAGGTTGTTGCTGGGTCTATACCAGCCTTACGGCTCAGATGCCTGTGGAATTGCTTTGTTGGAGGAACTTGGAAAGGTCTGGAGATGATGGCTAGTGAAGCCTTAGAATGCTACAGCAGAGATTGACAAAAGATTCTAAGGGGAGCTCAGAATGCCCAAATGCTGATAGGAATATGGACAGTAAAGGCCAGGCTCAGGGGATGTCAGTAGGACATGAAGACTCTATTGGTCTAAATGCTGGCAAAACAAGAAAAGGAAAGAAAACTTGTCTATATTTTCTCTGTCGTAAGACTCTGTATGAGACAAAATTTAAAGCGGGTGGATCAGTTAATCTGAATCTGTCATTTTACTTTCCTCAAAAATACACTTCTAGTGATTCACGGTGTGCCACCGTCTTTTTCTGTTCTCCCGTGAAACATACATGCGTATTCTTTTTCCAAACTTAGCTTTTTTCAAAAGTCTTAAATATAGAATACGATAGATTTTGTGACTTCATCAAGAAAGCAACAATTTTCAGCGATGGATGCAGTTTCCGTTTTCATTATACTACATATCTAAAATGTAATAGTTGAAGATTTGTGCCAGCAGAAATGAGCAACAAATAAAAAATAGATAAGCTGCACTTCGTCAAAAGGGAAAAAATTGTCTTGAAGAACACTATTAAGAAAGTGGAAAAAAACTTACAGAATGGGAGAAAGTATTTGCAAATCATATATCTGATAAGGATCTTATTTTTTAAAACTCATAACTCAATAATAAAAAGACAAAAAATTTTATTGGAAAAGACTAACAGAAACCTTTGAACAGAAAACTTCCTCTAAAAACATAAACATGACAAACAAGTTCATCAAAAACTGGTCAACTTCGTTAGCTATTAGGGAAACACACATAAAAACTACAGTGAAATATCAGTTAAAATTCTCTAGAAATAGCTGTAATCAAAATGCAACTAATACCAAGTGTTAGCCGGGATGAACGAAAATTGGAAGATTCATACAATCCTGGTGGAATTGGAAGCTGGAACTGCCACCCTAGAAAGCAATTTCAAAGAGCCTCAGGTGGTTAAACACAGAATAATCATTTAATCCAGCAATCCACTCTTAGCTATTATATCTAGGAAAAATAAACATTTGTCAACAAAAAAAACTTGTTCTTGAATGCCCATGGCATCATAAAGGTATATCCACACATAATTATACAATTCTACCATAAAAGGGAGGAAGTATTGATACACACCACAGATGGATGAAACTTGAAACTATTATGCTAAGGGGGAAAAAAAACACCTCTTCTCTGATTTTATTTATATAAAAGACTAGAATGAACAATTCATAGAGGCAAAAAGTAGCTCAGTGGTTTTGAGAAACTCAAGCGAGGGGAAAAGAGGAAGTGACTGCTAGGGTGATTTAAAAAAAAAAATCTCCTAAAATTGGATAGAAGCTGGTAGCACAAGCCTATAATCCTAGCACTCTGGGAGGTTGAGGCAAGAACAACACAAGCTCTCAAGTTCAAGCCCAGCCTGTGTATCTTAGCAACTTAGTGAGGCCCTGTCCCAAGAAACAGTAGAAAGGGGTTGGAAATGTAGCTCAGGGGAAAGGCTCTGTGTTCAATCCCAGTAGCAAAGAAATAAACAAACTACGTAGTGAAGGAACACGACTCAGTGACTATACTAAAAATAATGGAAGCATATGCTGCAAGAGTAAGGTTTTTATTATATGAATTGTATTTCAATAAAACTACATAAGCCACTCCTGCTGGCCAAGGCCTATAATCCCAGCACCCAGTGGGACTGAGGCAGGAGAATTACAAGTTCAAGCCCAGTTTGAGAAAGTTAATGACTTACGAAGACCCTGTCTCAAAACCAAACGTAGACAAATAAGCTAGGGGTGAAGGCCTATACAGTGCAAAGGCCCTGAGCCACAGAGCCACAGAAACCCCCATAAATAGACATTATATACATGAAGAATTTAAAAAATAAAAAATGAGAGCAATGTTGGAACCACTGAAGAATTTTGCTATGAGACAAGTGAATTCAAATGAATATTCTAGTTCTTCCAGAAGAAGTATTAATAAGCATTTTTGTATCTTTTAAAACTAACTATGGTTCGATGGTAAAGCACTTGCTTAGTATGGACAAAGCCCTAGGTGTACTCCCCTGAACTATAAATATAATGGTAGTAATAATAATAAGTACATGGGAAATAGGGCAAATAAGTATATAAGAAAAAAAAATAATAGGTGGAACACTGATAAATCTTTCCACTTGAGGGCTATTTAAAATACTGAACTGCAAGTATCAATGTGGTAGTATAGCTACCCCAATCAGTTCTCCCACTGAAAACAAAAGTGCTAGATAGAAATATCAATTTCAAAACATTTGTTTTAAATTGTCACTGAGATGACAAGAAAATAGAATTCCCTTGAGTCAAAAAAGTAGGAAACATTGGGTCCTAGGAAAGTGAGTATAAAATTTTTTTAAAAAAATCAGCTGTTGCTCCAAGGGCATTTTCTGAATCCAGGAGCAACTGAGTGTTGACTGCTTAGAGCCTCCCCCTGCCCCAAAGGTGAGGGCAGAAAAGGGAAAGGTGCATATAAAGAAGACCCCTGTATAAAAAACTACACCCTTAAAACTAAAAAACAGTAAGTTGGAAATACATCTGAGCCCACCCCACTCCAAAGCCAATCAAGTTAAACAACCAATCTTCACCATTTGGCCTTTGATAAAGAGAAACAGAAAGAAATTTTTTTCTTGAAAATTATCAACAAAGTAGAGTCAAGATGGCGGCAGTGTAGAATTGCTTTCTCAGTGGCGCTGCGTGAGTTCAGATGGAAGACTGAGATTTAATAATAGAAAAATCCTTTCAGACTTATCTTAGGCAGGCAGAGGATCAACTGGACCTAAATGGTAACCACAGGACCTATAGAAAAGGGCTAAAGATCAACAGCCAGGTGATCAGAACTTCCCAGACAAGGGAAGGGCCTTGGGCCAGGCCAGGCAGGCAGAGCCTGGAGCCTAAGCAGGCAGGCATGCCCAGTCAGCCCTTGGATCACAAGTGGTAAGTGCCATGCGAGAATTACAGTTAGAATGGCAGCCTAGAAGGTGCCAGACAAAGTTAGGGTTGTGCGTGACAGATAAAAAGGGCTCCCGGCCACAACATGCCAGAACTTTGAGTCATTTGGTTGCAAAACCAAGTACAGCCCTGCAGCTGCAAGACCTTAGAGCTTAAGGACTACAGACCAGAGTCACAATATTGAAGCCCCAGTCAGTGGCCTTCCAGATGGAATATTTTGATAAGTCAATATTAGGTTCATTTAGATGAATACATTGATGGGATAGACTATGCCTTTATTATTGTAACATTATACTGCTTATTAGATTCTGCCAATAATTTGTTAGTCTTAGATTATAATATTATTGTAGATCTTTACTCATGTTGTGAATAGTGGCAAAGATGTTGATCTTGATTTCCATTATATTCCAACAATTATCTTGTTTTTAGGCCACATAGAGTACTATAATCTATTTCTCCTTCACTGAAAAGAGGACAGATTAGGCAACCAGGTTGGTTGATCTTTGAGACAACCCCAAGAGTGAATAAATGAGTAAGCTAAGAACAGACATTAACATTAAAATCTGAATGAACTCAAGGAAACTCCAAGGAAAGAAGTAATCTGCATAGCAGAATGAAGAAATCTGCATAGGAGAGACAGAGTCCCAACACTACCTGATCTGCAACCCACAGCAATAGAATCATGGGAAAGCGAGGCAATAAGTCACCTGCAAAAATGTCTGGCTCCTCACAAACTGATATTATGGACCCTGAAGTAGTAGAATTTATAGGAAAGGAAGTCACAAAAACAAGGGAACCTAGTGGCCAGTCAGCTCAAATATGATATGCTTAAACGAATGCAAGAGATGCTCAGAGAATTCAAAGAGGATTTTATCAAACAGGTCTTAAGAGATAAAAAGTTTAAATACATTAGAAAGATTATTAAGAAGACACCAACAGATATACAAGGCAATCAAGAAATAAGGAATATTTCAGTAGAGAAGTAGAAAGAAAGACTGAAAGGATTCCAAGCTGAATTCCAGGATATGAAAACCTGGGAAATCAGAGCACTTTGAGAACAGATTATTGAATCTTGAAGATATGTTTGACAAATTTGATCATACACACAGTGATGACTGAAAAATATAAAGCCAAGAGAATGGATGCAAGAGCTGATGGATGACTCAAAGTGGAACAACCTCAGGATTATGGGAGTTCAAAAGAAAATGGAGGACAGCACAGAAGATATAGAGAATATATTCAACGAAATTATAACAGAAAATTTTCTAGCAAAGAACCATGGGGAAATGAGGCAGTAAATTACCTTCAAAAAGGCCCAACTCCCCAGAAGCTGATGTTATGGGTCCTAAAATAGCAGAACCTATAGGAAAGGAAGTAAAAAAATAAGTGGGCCTAATGGCTAAAGACCCCAAAGAAGATATGTTTAAATGAATGAAAGATATATTCATGGAGTTCAAAGGGGTTTTAATTTTGAAAAAAGAGTCTTAACAGATTTTTCTTAAAAACTTAAGATTATAAAGAGGATATAAGAAAAGAGACAAATATGGCAATGCAAGAAATGAAGGAACATTTTAGTATAGAAGGAGAAAGACAAAGTTGAACTCCAGGATATGAAAACTCACATAAAAAAAATGGAAAACTGTCTTGAGTATTTTTAGAACAAATTATCAGATCTTGAAGGTAAGGTTGACAAACTGGAACATAAGTCAGTTATGACCGAAAAACAGAATGTAAGAAAGAGACAGGTGGAAACACCTGACAGATGACTCAAAGAGAAACAAGCTCAGAGTTATGCAAATGCAGGAAAAAAATAGACAACTATGCAAAATGTTTAAGAGGCATCTTCAATGAAATTGTAAAGGAAATTTTCCCAAATCTAGGAAAAAACATTAACCTTGAGCAAGCAAATAGGCACATAGAACACCAAATAACCTTAACCAGAAAAGAGCCTCTCCACGACACATGGCATTCAAAATCCTTAGACACTCAACACAAAGAGAATACTAGAAACTGAAAGAGAAAAACAAAAAGGAACCTACAAAGAAAAATCTATCAGAAATAACTATGGATTTCTCAACACACACCTTAAAGGCCAAGAGGTCATGGAGCAAAATTATTCAAGTGAATCATCCAAACACTAAAAGAAAATGCGCTCCTATCCAGACTGTTATACCCAACAAAATTCTCCTTCCAAATACAGGGAGAAGTTAAAATCTTTCATGATAAATAAAATCTAAGCAAATATACGACCACTACACCAACATTACAGAAAACACTTAAAGGAAACTTAGGCAGAGACAGGGAGACTCACAGCACAAAAGATACTAGAGAAAAGAAAATAACAAAAAGAGGACAAAGGTGTAACAATAATGTAGAACAACTAATAAACTGAAGCATCATAACGATGACAGGTTGTAGCAAATATACCACTATAATAACATTCAATGCTAATGGTGTCAATCCTCTTATTAAAAGATACAGGCTAACAGATTAGATTTTTAAAAAAATACTAACAAATTGTTGCTTGCAAGAGACACACTTTATACATAAAAAAAAAACACAGACTGAAAATAAGGAAGAAAATTAAACCTCATGGAACTGGACCCAGAAAACAAGCAGGGGTAGATAATTTTTTGTTTACTATCTTCAGATACAGTAGATTTCAAGCCAAAACAGAGCAGAGAAAACAAAGATCAACATTATATGCTGATTAAGGAAACAATCAAACAAGAAGCCACAGTTATCACTACATATACACCCAACATCAGGGCATCCAATTTTGTCAAATAAAAATCAAGGACATAAAAGGACAAATGGAACTCAATATAATTATAGTAGGGGATTTTAATATCCCACTATCATAAATAGATAGATCAACTGGACAAAAAGTATTAACAAATACTGGAGTTAAACCACACTAAGGAACAATTGGACTTAACTGATATTTACAGTGTTTCATTCAACATCAACAGAATGCACCTTTTTTCTAGTAGCACATAGGACATTTTTCAAAATAGATCATATTATAAGCCACAAGATATGTTTAAATAAATAGAAAAGAACTAAAATGATTTCTTGCATATTTTCAGGTCATAGTAAAACAAAGCTAGAAATCAGTAGTAAAAGAAACTACAGAAATTATTCCAACACCTGGAGACTAAATAGTATATTATAAAACAAACAATAAGTCACAGAAGAAACCAGAAAAGAAATTAAAAACTCCCCAAAGTCAAACAATAATGGAAGCACATCATATCAGAACACATGGAACACAATGAAAGTGGTACTAAGAGGAAAATTTATTGTTCTGAATGTTCACATTTAAAGAAGAAAAAAAAAATGGAACAAGCCCAAATAATGATCCACCTAAAGGTCCTAAAGAATTAAAATCTGAATTCAAAAGTAGTAGAAGAAAAGAAATTATTATAAAGATCAGAGCAAAAATTAATGAAATTAAAACTAAAAATCAATGCAAAAGATCAACGAACTGAAAAGTTTATTCTTCAAAAGATTAAATAAGATTAATAAACCTGTAGCTAAACTAACCAATAGAAGAAAACAAAAACATAAAAATGTATGAAGATGAATATGCATATTCACCCATTTCCCAAGGTAATTATTATGTACTTCAAACATATACTAACAAAGATTAATTATGAGAAAAAAATACTACAAGCACTTCTCATCCTAGGATAAAATAAATAGTACATATGCTTATAGGAAAAAATATAGATTACCAGGATACTGGAGACTAAGGGCAAAGGATAGGTACTGGGCACTGGGACTAACAGCTTGTGCTCTGTGCTCCTCTTCCCCGATGCTGTGCAGGGCTCCAGCATCTCAAAGATCTTCCTAATCCTCACGGTGTGCCATCTGCTGGAAGAGGGCACAGTGGCCTCCCTATATGACCATCTGGGGCATTATGCTAATACCTTCACCATTCACAACCCATTAAGCATGGCCTCTACCCCAGACCAGGGTCTAATGGACAGGCTGGAGATGGTGGGTCCAACCCCAAATCTTTGCTTGTCATTCTCTGCTGATCAGCCAGCTGAATTTCAGGATATGAAAAATTCATTTGAAAGCAGGGTTAAGAGGAGACGCAAGGACCAGAATATATCCTCTGGGTCACATCCTCAGTGACTCACCTCCTACAACAAGGTCCTGCCATTCAACAGCACTGGTCCACTGATCTACCAAGACCATTCCCCACAAGAACCCCACAAGAGAGTTGAGAGATTACATTCATCCTTTGCTTGACCTTCCATGTCCATGGAAGGCTCTTTGGGAAAAAAAATTAATGTACTTGACTGCATAGCAAAAATCCTACCCATTGTAAAGACTCTTGAGTCTGACTATGAATTGCAAATTCCAGCTTCTGTATTTACTATGTACATGACTTTGGACAGGCTTCCTGGCCTATCTTAGGTACCAAGGTGCTCATCTAAGATAATATGGGTTCACATCAAACCTATGCTCCTAGAGTAGGGGTGCCAATTACATGAGTGAACACACCTAAAAGCACTGTTGGGAGGTCACACACACCAAGTGCCCAGCAAACCTAAGACACTGCGATTACTGTGATTCTGGTGAATGGATGAGCCAGTCCCAAGAGGTAAATCATTGTCCTCACCATCCCTGTTAGGACTATTAGGATAGAACAATACCTGGAAGGATATCAAGACAAATTAAATTTTAAAAAGAAAATGCCTCTTGGCAAGGGATATATGAAGATGCTAAGCACTTGCCTGTTTGGTAGATTCACTTGACTCATTGTTTGCTCATTTTCTCGTGGAGTCGTTCACCAAAGCTTTCCCTGTTCCCACACTCCCTACGGTTTGGCACAGAATTGGCCCTAATGGCTGCCAACTCCACATGATTCAATTGTGATCTGGGCACAGACTCAAATGGGAATAGACATGCCTGAGGTGGCAGATGTAGTCTATCCTCTCAAGGAACTCAGTTCTTCTGGAAACCACACCCACACCACTTCCTGCCTCTGAACACAGTGTGTGTCCCAGGACTTTTTTTATGCTACTGAGGACTCCGGGCACAAGGAAGTCAGGCCAGCAGTACTTAATGGACCAGTGACAATTGCAACTAAACAATTGAGACCCTGTCTCTTTACTCTCACTCATGCATTGCTGCTGCAGGTGGCCTAAACAGGTCTCTGAGAGAAGTCACTTTTCCCCGGAGTAATTCCCAGGATGACATTAGTACCATGTATTGGGGCACGAAATACAGTGAAATAGTGATCATCTTACAGCACCATTCATTGTCTTCTATATTTTTTGAGAACTTTATTAACTGTTTCCATGAACCCAGAACCCAAGGAACACAGAGGGACAGGATCAGGCAAGGATTCCAGGGACCTTCTGGTCTCTGGTGGCCACAGATACACTCTTCACTGGTTCTCATGTGGAGAACAAATAGCACTTTGCAAAAGTGTGGTCATGCCTAGCCAGAGGCCTGGCTGATCCCAATTACCAAACAACTGACTCATCTCGATTTTCAAGTAGCTGTGTTAGCCTTCTCTTGAATGTTTCCTTAAAATGCAAGGAGGCATTTCAAATATATATCTTCCTCTCTCGGAGATGTCACAGTTGATTCCTCCTGCCCTGAAACTGTTTCCTTCATGCAACCACTCCCCTTCCCTCTCTTCATCTACTCACGGTGTCCCTCTTGTTATGAATTGTCAATTGAAAATGACATCATCGAAGCACAGATAACCCCGTTAGATTGGCTGCAGCACCCACTCCTACTTGATTTTTGTCCATTTCTGCTGTCTTAAAAATTACTTTGGGGCAACTAGCTTTCTCCACCTCTGGTGCCTGCTGGGTGCCAGCAGGCAACAGCAGCACAGGGCTCGCAGACCACCTGCATCCCTCCTCTTCCAGCTTGCCCTCTTCTCAGTGGAAGGGGCTGGGGTTACCGAGAGGCTGGGGGGGGGGGGTGCTTCAGGGGCATGCTGGGAAGCTTCATTAAGAGCCTGGGTCATTAATTTTATGCTGCCCAGATGGATGGAAGGCCGGAAGGTTTTGTCTCCTCTCCTGCCCTAGGCAATTGTCCTCTGAGGGAAGAACGGTGACTGTGCCTGGTGGCTAGTTACAATGCCAGCCTTCAGGACATGATGTGAGAAGAAAGAAGAGAGGAACTGCTTGTAATTAACAGCCTGACTCTGATAGTAAAGCCAGCCCCCTTGTGCACCTGGCTTCACAAATGTTAAAAAGTTCCCGTTCGTTCATTGAATTTTTGTTCCTTCGAGAACCCTGTGATTTCATGAGGGCTATACCCTGAAAGGGATTCCCTGGCTCAGTGTTTTTGGAAAGTAGCTCTGGAACAGGAGTAGGTGAAAGATTTTCATCCTGGAACAACCGGGGGTACACCAGGATGTGCTCCATCACTGGCCACTGAAAAGGGTCCATGTTGGCGAGTTATTGAATTAGGTCTCCAAGGTCCTCCAAGATGAAATTCAAATAGGCAAATTCTCCCTGCTTGATGAGACTACACACCTCAGAATTACTGAAAGAACAGAAGGGATGGATGCCAGACACAATGGCAGATAGGACGACCCCAAGGCTCCAAGCATCTGTAGCACAACTGTCAAAAAAAAAAAAAAACCAGTACTGAAAGGTCTTTGGAGCCCAGTAGGGAGGCATGCCCCCTGTACCTATCCACCTTTCCCCTGTGATGGTGGGAAGCCAACAGCTGCACCCAAAGTCACTGAATGCAATGTTATTCTTAGCATCCAGAAAGACGTTATTTGGTTTCACAACCTTGTACATTATGCCTTGGGTGTTGCGATGGGAGAGCACACAACTTGTCTGAAGAGCCTCCAGGCCTCATCTTCCAACAGGTGGCCACACTTCTGGACATAATCACACAGATTTCTTCCTCCTGAATAAGGACCTGGAGCAGTTGCACAATGTTTGGGTGCTGTAGTGATTTTATAATAACCACTTCTGAGGTGATGTAGTTGAAGGCCCATCTCTTGGGTGGCACTTTGGTATATCCCTAGGTCATGGTGCAAGGATGTTCAGCAAGATACACTTTGGTGGCCTGCCGTGGCCAATGGACCTCATGATGTGATAAGAAGATGCCAGGCTCTCCCATGTGTGGCATTGGCCATGAGGCTGTGATCTTGTGGAGCCTCGGTGAGCTCACTGTTATCATTAGGCATGATGAATAATGAAGCACCCAGTGTCACTAATCAAACTAAATTGTCACTAATCAAATATCTAATTCCAATATAAACCCAAATCTACAGTAGACCAAACACTCACTGTCCAAACATTTACAGGATGACAGGGAAAATGGCCAGACCAGCAAATCACAAATAGACTAATTATATGACCAATGAATCATACCTAGAGGTCCTTATATAAAAGACAAAAAGCCTACCACAGCTGGGCCTTATATGACTGGGATTGAAACTGACCTCACACTGGTGCCCCTCTTGTGAGGTCAGTCTGTGATGTGACCCAGACCTTACTGGCCTCTTTTAAGGGTTGAGAACAAATACCCAGCCATAACCAGTCGTAATCCACAACAGTAGTCTGACTTTTCAACCTCAAAGAACTTCTGTGTTTTTTGTTGTTGTTGTTGTTGTTGTTGTTGTTGTTGTTGTTGTTGTTGTTTTTAGACTAGATATTGCTCTGTAGTCCAAGCTGGTCCTGAACTCACTATGTAGCCTACACTGGACTGAAACTCACAGCAATCCTCTTGTCTCAGCCTCAGAGTACTGGACTACATGTGTGTTCTACCACATCCAGTGATTATGTGGTGCTGAGGAATCAAACCTGGGACCTTGTGCTTTCTAGACAAGCACTCTAATCACTGAGCCATTTGCCCAGCATCTGCATTTACTTATTTTTTTAAAAAAACAGGCTCTGTCTCCATAGTCCAGGCTGGTCCTAAACTCAATATGTAGTCCAGACTGCCTTTGAACTCATAGCAATCCTCCTAGGATTACAGGCATGTGCCACCAAGCCCGGCTTATATGATGCTGAAGAATAAGTATAGGGCCTGTACTCACTAGGCAAGTACTCTAACAACTGAGCTATATATGCACCTATACCATTTAATCTTTTAAAGGCTATAAAAGTTTTTTGTTTACAGACTACCAAGATTGATATTTACTTTTATATGAATTAGAACCCATAGGATGCTTAAATGTCCTTTTTGTTTCTGTTTGAGAAGAAATAGTACTTTTGATTTTTAAAAATCCAAATTCCAATTTCTTTTTTTTCAGTTTTCATAGATTAATTCCAAATTGCTGTCACTATTTCAGTGACATAATCATAGTATAGGTAAGCTCCCATTGGTAAAATGCAATAACTTATATGAATGCCTGTGAAGCTCATAGGAAAATACCCTTCTTATTATCTTCCCAGAATTAATTAGATTTAATTAATTACCAAAAACCTAGAAGATCAGAAACAAATGGGCTGGTATACAGATTATTTGATTGGGGAAAGCAAGTTTAGTCAACTACGATTTTTATAGCCAGCCAAACTGTCCTGCATTTAAGATGAAGAAATTAGGACATTCCCAGATGCAAGCCCTGGGGATTTATTTCCTTAGTATGAGACCTGTCCTACCTAAAAGGTATACTTGAGGTTAACAAGAAAGGACTTGACAGAGGACCATAAAGCTGTGCGAAGAAATGACTCAGATAAAGTTTAACACCTGGGCTAGGTATAAAAGTCAGGAGGATTACTTCTCTTTTCTACATGTTGTAACAGAATCACACACCTAATAATAAAAAAATTCAGGTATTACTATATTTTGAGACACATTGTATCAAAAAAATGACACATTAAAACCTCAGTAAGTAAAAGGGATGGGTGCTTTTCCATGCTACTAACTTTAGGTGGTACAAATTCACTTCAGAGTTGTGCGATTACCATTTTAAATGTCAGGTCCATGGTTCTTCATAGAAAATATAGAACATACACAAGTGAGAAAGAAACTCCAATGCTTTCCTACAACAAATGACCACTCAAAAGATATAATGAAAGAAATGAGAAGCTAAAAGTTTTAAGCTTTTCTGAAAAAAAAGAATCAGAAAATGAACAAAAACAAAAGAAATAAAGAAACCTTAAATAAGTTATGACTATGAGAGCAACATTGCAAAAAATACTACAAGGAATTTTCGAGAGAGACAGAGAGAACACCACCACTGAAGAAAGGAAACATTGAAAGGAAAAGTAAACAAAAAGAAAAAAATCGCTAACAGTGGAGAACAAGACAGCGGCAGGACTGAGTAAAAATCTTACAAATCTTACTCTCAATTCTATTGACTTTAATTCTTCCATCCAAAAAACACAGATTATCATAGTGGATAAAAAACATACAATGGATCAGTGAATCAAATCATTTTTTGAAAAAGATATATAAGATTAATAAACCTCTAACCAAACCCATGAAAAGAAGAAAAGAAAAAATTAACATCAATGCATTCGGAAATGAAAAAGGTGAAATCAAAATAGACACTGTTAAAATTCAAAGGATTACAAGAAACTATTTTGAAAACTAATATTTCCATAAATTCAAAAACCCAGAAGGAATGAATGAATTTTTAGACAGATTTGAGACTCCAAAATTGAACAAGGAAAATATAAATGCCCTCAGTAGACCAATGACCAGGAAAAAAGATTGAGGCAGTAATAAAAGATCTGCAAACAAGAACAATGCAGGACCTGATAAGATTCACTACCCAATATTATCAGAACTTCAGGGAATAGTTAGAACCAACGCTTTCCACACTTTTCCATGAAATACAAAGAGAAAGAACACTGCCAAACTCCTTCCTGAATGCTAATATCACCTTGATCACAGAAACTGATAAAGCCCCAACTAAGAAAGAAAACTTGAGGGCAATTGTCTTAAGAATTATAGTTTCAAAAATCCATAACAAGATACTTGCAAAAAAAATGCAACAAATGATTAAAAAGATCATACACCATGACAAAGCACTCTTCACCTCAAGAATGCAAGGATGGTTTAACATACATAAGTCAATTAATGTAATATACTACACAAACAAAGGCAACAAAAAATCACATGAGCATCTCAATAGATGCAGAAAAGCCTTTGACAAAATAAAACATCTCTTCCTGTTAAAAACTGATGAAAATGGGTATAGGAGCATCTTACTTTAAGTTGATAAAAGAAATTTATGAGAATCCTGTGGCCAACATCATCCTAAATGGGGAAAAACTGAAAGCCTTCCCCTAAAATCAAGAACAAGACAAGGATTTCTACTCTTACTCTTCCTGTTCAACATAGTGCTTGAAATCTTAGACAGGGCAATAAGGTAAGAGAATGGAATAAAGCAAATACACATAGGAAAGTCAAACTATCCTTATTAGCAGATGACATGATCTTTTAAATAGAGGAGTCCAAAAACTCCATCAGTAGACTCTTATAACTAATAAACAAATTCAGCCAACTATAGTATTCAAAAAAAGAAATTGAAGAAAATATTAGAAAATGGAAAGGCATCCCTTGTTCCTGGATAGGTCTAACCGTTATTGTCAAAACGTTCATACTACCAAAACTGATACACTGATTCAATGCAATCCCAAACAAAATACTAGCAGCACTTTTCACAGGACTAGAAAAAAATGATCCTAAAATTTATATGGATCCAGAAGAAACCCAGAATAGTGCAACTGATACTAATTAACAAGATGAAAGCTGGAGGCATCAAGCTATATTACAAAACCACAGTGATTTAAAAAAAACCATGGTATTGGCACAAAAAGACAAGTCGATCAATAGAACAAAATTGAGTATGCAGAGACAATCCTAAGTAGCGACAGCCATCTGATCTAACAAATGGTGCAGTGAAAACTGGCTAGCTACATGTAGAAGAATAAAAATAGACCCACATCTTTCACCACGTACCAAAATCAGATCAGAATGGATCAAAGGTCTAGATATTAAAATGGAAACACTGAACTTATTGGAAGAAAATGTAGGCAAACCCCTTGAAGACACAGGAGTTGGCAAAGACTTTCTCAGCAAAACATTCAAATGTATGAAATAACCCCAGAATCAACAAATGGGATTTGATCACATTTTAAAACTTTTGCACAATAAGAAAAAAAATCAGGAGAGTGAAGAGAAAATGGGCAGAATGGGAAAAAATAATTTACCACCCCCTCACAATCAAAGACCCAATGAAAAATGGTCAATTGAAATGAATAGACTGTTCTCAGAAGAAGAAATACAATGGCCAGGAAACACATGAGAAGATGTTCAGCATCCTTAGCTCTTAGAAAAAAATGCCAATCAAAGCAATGCTGAGATAATGAGAATGGCTTCTGCCAAAAACTCAAAAAGCAATAGGTGCTGGCGAGGTGAGTGGTAAAGGAAGACAGCTGCATTGCAAGTAGGACTGTACATTGGCCCGACCATTCTGGAAAGCAGTATGGAGATTTCTCAAAAATCTGAAAATAGATATAGTGACTCAGCAATACCTCTTCTGGGGATCTTTCCAAAAGAGTTAAAAGCACCATATAACAGAGAAACATGCATACCTATGTTTACAGTAGAACAAGTAATAACAGCTAAATTTTCGGAGATGCTGGAATATCCATCAAAAGATGAGTGGATTTTTTTTAATATGGTATATATACTCATTGGAGTACTAGTCTGTCATAAAGACAGAAAATTTTGAGTCATTTGTAGGTAAATGGGTACAACTAGAGACCGTTATGCTTAGTGAAGTGAATCAGACTCAGAACATTAAACATCACGTGGTTTCTCTAATATGCGAAACCTGGATTATTAAAAGTAATAGTCAAATAGGTGAGATGTGGGGAGTCAGAGGGAGTGAGGGAGAGTGAGGGAGGGCCAGAAAGAGGTAGAGGAAGGGCATGTGACACTGATGTAATTTACATAAAACTTTCAAGTTTAATGTAACCATTGTGCATCGTATACACATAAAAGTAGAGAGAAAAAGGAAAACTCTCAACCAAAAATCAATTTTGTGTGTCCCCCAGCCTAAGTTCTTCTAGACGATACAAAACCCCCAAACCATGAATTTAAACTCAAGTTGTCACACAGTTGAGGATTTGGGTGAGCATATTTTAACGGTCTGAAATAACCGTGTTTAACGCATCTACAGTTTTGTTCTGAAAATATGAGCAACAAGCAAATAACAAAAGAAACAATGAGATTTGAAAATAAATAAATAGACTCAGCAGTTGAGAAAAATAGTAACTGAAATCTAAAACGTTAAATGGGTTTAACGGCATATTTCCTGAAGCTGGAGAGGCAATCAGTAGGAGAGGGATAATAATCTAAAAACACTTGGTGTGCGAGGACTTGCTTACGTTCCAAACACTTCAACAATACTAACTCTCTAAAGTCAAAACACTCTTCTAAGCCTATTTCTACATTTTAAATTACATCCTAATGAAAAGTTCAGATAAAATCATTCAATCTTTTATATTTATAATTATTAATCAGATTGTTCTTCCTAGATACAGCAAAACTGGAATAGCATAAACCAGATAATAAGGCCATGTTTTATGATCCTCAGGTGGCATAATATGCCGATTTGTGCATGTTAACCCGTACTCCTACCTATTTGCCTTATTCTACAAAGATTTAAAGCGGGGCTGGAGGAATGGCACAGCGGTGAAAGTGCTTGCCTAGCATGCACAAGGCCCTGAGTTTGATTCCCCAGCACCACATAAAGCTGGGCATGGTGGCATACACCTCTAATTCCAGCACTGGGGAGGCTGTGGCAGGTCGATCGTTCTGCGTCCAAGGCCAGCCTGGGCTACACCAGTGAGTTCAGGACCAGCCTGGGCTACAGAGAGGGACCCTTATCAAAAATAAATAAATAAATATTAAAAAAAAAATTTAAAAAAAGTTTAAAGCAGTTTCCAGTACGTACAAGCGATAATATGAATATATGAATAAAAATAACAAAACAACTGTATCACAGTAAACAAAGGAGCCTCAAGAGAGAAGTCCAGGGTTCCTGGCTGAGTGACTTAGGGCAGAGTCACGGAGAGTAAGTGGGTCATCGTCAGCCCATTGAAGTAAATAAGGGTGCCCAATAGGACATCTTATCTTAATCATCCATTCCAGTGATTTCAGTGGTTTCTTCTGAGGGGTCCCTGGAGATCTTTGTCTAAACTTTCTGACGCAGGTTTTGCAGTCACCGCCCATTGACTCCTGAGGGCCAGAAAACCAGAGATGCCACTTAGAGCTTTACACTGGTCATATCAAATTTGCTTCTCGGAGTGTTTTTTATGGAATCAATTGTGATGCTATCATTTCTCTGACGTAATATGCGTCTCAGAATAGAACTTCTTCTATATTTCAGTACACTTTCCCACCGTGCAGTATCATGGGGAAAATGAATGTAAGGGGCATTTTGTACAAAATTGTCTGGTTTCTGGAACTCGATACATTTTATGGTGCTTGAAACATTTCATTGTCTGCGCTGGTCATTTTGCTTTCCTCAAAAATAAACATATTGATTTGTGACGTGCCACGGTCCTTTCCATTACCCCAGCAAGACATACGTTCGAATTCTTTTTCCAAAGTTTACTCCTTTGAAAAGCATTACATACAGTGAGAGATAGATTCTGTGAGTTCATCAAGAGAATAATAATTTTCAGCGAAAGGTGAAGTTCGTTTCCCTTTCACTACCTATTTTAAATAGAATATTTGTGGATTTGTATCACTTTCCCCATATATATTTCAAGAAATGAGTTTCCAACGTTGCAGTTCTAAAATTATAAAAGGTAAAGGAAGTATGTTGAAGAAAAGAGATACGCAGTACCGCACGGCTTCTGTAAGTGCAGGCATGATGAAAATATGCAAATATCAGCATATTAAAATTTAAAACATGAGGCTGGAGGGAAAATTTGACAAAATTAAGAGAGAAGCCATATTTCCCAGGAAACTGAATCACTTGACATCAGGTCAGCCTTGTAGAATGCGTTCAGGAAAACCAAAATAAGAAAGGAGATGCCACTGGCAGGAAGACCGTGAAAAAAAATGGCCGACTCCAGAATCAGAACAGGATAAAGCAGTGCCTTGCTCCTTTATTACATGGAGAGAAAAGCAATAATAGTGGATACGAGAAAAGCCCTAGGTTTAAAATTGTTTTGCTGAGCATTTTATTTTTTTCCAAACCAAGTGAAAGCCTCATAGCTGAGAAAAAAAGGTACTAAAAAAATAGCCAGCACATAGAAGACACCATTCACAATGTGATTGATACTGTAATTTCTGATTACACTGAGTGTCCAAATCCCTTATTTAAACATAATCACGCTTAATTTAATTATTCCATGATTCCGTGCATACATACCTGTGTATTTACTGGTATGTTCTAAGTAGCTTGCAAATGTCTTGAGTAGAGGAGCATTTGTACATATTTTACAAACATTCCTTTCCAGAAAAGAACAAAAAAAGATAGCAGACAGGTTCACTATATTTATAAATTGAAAGACGATCAGTAAAGTACAATGAAAATCATGGAAATCATAGTAAAATCTAAGCAAATTTATCACAAATGCACTGGGGGAAATGCGAATTTCATAAAATCAAACTACAATCTTCTGTAGCAGCTAGAATGTAATCTTGGTCATTTGGATAATGTCTCAGATATTCATTTTCACAATAAATTTTCATATCTAATTTTTACTTACCAGTGAGAGGGGGAATGCAGAAATATATACTAAAAAAACCCACTTTTGATTGAAAAATAATTGCAGACATCCAGCTTGGATGGAACACTTTTTTCAATTCACTGGATAGCTCACACGACGAATAGACATGACACGATTCAAGCGTAGAAACAAGAGCCTCTGTACCCAGCCTTGAATTTTAACTCCATTTCCTAAAAAAGTATCATGACAACTTCCTGCTTTCAGCTCTGACCCAACTTAGGAATGTCCCTTGAAAAAAATTTCCTTCAGCCCTCCAGGAAGGCAGAATGTTGACCATAAGGAAATGCAAGCCAGCAAGCGGAGAACTCCAGAGCAAAGAAATCCAAGACCGGAAACCCACAGAGATCTCACTCCTACTGTTGTCACAGACCATCAGGGCTCAGACAGAAAGCACAGGAGGCCTGCCACCTTTCACCAGGCTAGTGAGCAGTACACACAATCTGGATTTCAAGCTACTTAAATCAATAAACTGATCATTTTGCAATTAGTAATAAAAGCTTTCATATAAACAAAAAAAAAAAAACACTTCTGCAACACAGCAGGATAAAGATGGCTTAAGATGCACTGAATATAATCCCACTGGAGGCAACTAAACAAAAACTCAAATCCAAAGCCTAGCAGAAAATAGACAAAAATTGTAGTATAAAGATGTCATCACGTATCATCTGTAAGTACTGTAGTGCAGCAGTCTGAACAGAGTTCTCATAGATCCTGGCTTTGGCATTGTCTGTGACTATTGGTCCTAGGAACAGAGAACTAACCCCTGGGCCGGTCATTAGCCTTGCTTTGCTGTATCTGAGAACTCTTTATCTGGTACCCAATGGGCTGCAAGTGAGCAACCAGAAGCCCCTATTTGTCCATTTCCTTTTCTGTGGCTCTGTTCTTTTCAGACAAATGACTAAGACACTGCCTGCTCGTGGTTCTCTTCCCACATGTCACTTTATTTACTTTCAGATGACGCTATTTTTTTCACAAGCCTGGAATTTTTTTTAAAAGAAAGCCTTATCTAGTCAAATCATGAAGCAAAATGAGTAGTCAATGTCTCCTCCAGAGAGGTGCCCTAGTTTTGGGGTGCTAGAGAAAATAGTGACAGGGCCTTTCACTACTTTGTCATCATTTGTCTCATTAAAGATTTCCGGAAGCAGAATAGGATTGGGAAGAAGCTGCAAAAGTATTATATTTAATGCAATTTCTGGATCCAAGAAGAATATCAGACATCAGATTTTTTTAAATGTCTCTTACAGGGGTTTCATCTTATTTATTTTATTTTATTTTGAGACAGGATCTTGCTCTCTGGTCCAGGCTGGTCCTGAATTCACTTCAGAGCCCAGGCTGGCCTTGGACTCAAGGCAATCCTCCTGCCTCAGCCTCCAGAGTGCTGGGATTACAGACGTGCGCCACCACGCCCAGCTTATGTGGTGCTGGGAAATCGAACTCGGGTACTTAGCGCTTGGCACTTGGCTTAGCGCTTGCTCAAGCGCTTCAGCCGCTGAGCCATTCCTCCAGCCCCTCTTACAGGGGTTTCAATACGGGGTACATAGTAAGTACTACCTTATCATTTATAAAGAAATGAAAATGGCAGGTCACTCAACTATAAAGTCATCACGTTAATTATTAAAGGAAGCAAGGCACTGTTTTCTTTTCAAATTATACTACATGAGGGTAAATTTCAGATATTATGGAAACAGGGCACTATAAATTGGAGTAAAATAAGATGAAGATTCCTTTCTAGATTCTGGGGATCAAAAACGAGGGTCCTGCAGAAGCTGAGCAAAGGCTCTTCCATCTCCAGCCCCAGGTGAGGATTTCTGACACTTCCAGGCCTCTGACGTACACACCGCCACTTCAGAGGTGGCAGCAGAATTGCTGTTACTTCTCTTGACCTGGCACTACTTTGGGAAGATGTAATTAATTACAGGAACATTTGTCACTGTCGCTAAGTACGTGTTGCTCACTTTGGAGGAGAAGGGGAGCAGAGGCTCTGAAGCTGAGATGACACCACCAGCATCACTGACGACTCATCCACCCACACCTGCTGTCACCTGCTTCCTCCTAGCTGTCTCCTTCCAGCAGGGAGTGATGACGGGGCAGTGAATCACAGGGGCTCAGTGCAGTGCAGCCCTGGAGCCCAGGAAGACGCTTTTCCTTTACTGGTTTCTTTGGCCGAATACGCCCAACAGAAACTACGACAAAACCAACAAGAAATAATATGAGGTGTAGAATCGATACTCTGGCACGACTGTCATAATGAAGACTTCTAATTTTTACATGTGTGGCTAGGGAGGGGTGTTTCTTATTGGTGATTTTATTGCTTTACTTTGAATACTACTCATTCAGCAATATTTTCACAAATATTCCATGCCCAAATGTGTTTGTGCATTAAGAAAATATGCTCAGTGCTGGGGATTTGGCTCTGTGGTAGACACACCATGCTTAGCATGTGCAGGTTCTTCATTTCCATCCCTAGCACCACATGCATGTCTGTAAATGTATGTATGAAAATGGTGCACATGCTCATGCTTAGATTTAATTTGTGATATATTTTAATAAGCACTTCTCAAAGTGATCATTAGGTTAAGTACCAGTGATTGGTTGCTTTCTAGCGACCAACCCCAGGCCACGCTTCATGTGCCCAAGAATGGAATTGGCGACAGTATCAGTCTTTAGAATATACCTATTTCCCCCAAAATGTGTGTTTTACTATGTTAGCTTTAATTTGTTAGAGAAAATAATACTTGATTTCAGAAGGTTTCAAATCTATCTAAGGATCCAAAAACCACTACCAGCTGGGGTAAGAACAAAATTCTACACACATGGGAACAAATTATCTAAAATAACTTACTTCCACACTTTGCACAGGTGTCTTGTAGAAGCTAGAATTCAGACTTTCCCATGAAAAAGTATTCATTTGAGAAAGTAGGGAAAAAATGGGTGAAAATGATCGTCAGTAAGTTTCTTTCAAAATCAGTGACCTCCACAAGTTGCTCAGTGGCAGTCACAGGAAGAGATCTTTATAAATGCCCGCTGAGGATGTGTATAAGTACCTACTCCATTCGGGGCATTTTGATCCACATTCTTTGTACCACAATGCTTCCAGTAAACAGGAAGTGCAGCATTTTTCAACTGTAGTTAAGGGTTCAGCTGGCTAGTCATCCACGAGCTAGTCATTTATTTATCCCTTCAATGCTGACCACGTACCAGGTACCAGCTTTAGTTTAGGAGACTCAGCAGTAACTCCAGTTGACAGTTTGCATTCATCTCCTGTCCTTTGTGGTGAGGACCAAGAGAGGGAAGGAGAAAAGTGAGAAAACAAATAAATAAATAAGTACACCCATAAGACTACGCAAGTAGTGTGAAGTGCATAAAACAGGGGATTGGAATGGGGGCTGACCAGAAAGAGAAAATAAAGACCTGTTTTGGACTTTTCTCAGAGGAAACTGCATGTATTTAGATATTCAAGTACGTGAAGAAAGAAATTTCCAAGTAAGCATTGGATCAGGATAAAGGCACAGAAACAAAATGATTTTAATTATGTTGAGAAACACACGCACACACAGACACACAATGGCTGAAAATAACAAATAAGGAATTAAGTATTTTGATTTTTTTTTCTATTTACAATGGAAGAAAATCTGAGATTTTCCATTACTCTAAAAGTTGCTTCATGGCCTTTTCCGGCTAGCCTCCCTCTCCCTGCACAAGTCCCTAAAAGTCACTACAATTCATAATATAAATTGAATCACAATGACGGTCAAAGAAAGTATATCATACAGCCTACAGTGTAGAGTCTTCTGCCTACTTTGATTGAACATATCATTTCTGAGATCTGTCCTTGTTGTGCGAACACAGGACAACAGTGAATAAGCAACAACTGTGAATTCTACAGACTATTGCACATTTAATCTATTTCATCTAAAAGCTCAGGGCATTTCTGGAAGATAAGTGGTGACTGAGTATAAGAAGCCACACAGATGAAGCCATGGATCATAAAGTTACTGCTCTGCCAAATATTTGTTCTCAGGACTGGCCTATCTAGGGAAGAAGGACTGAGAAGGAGATGTGTAGAATATATTATAAATCTGATTGACAAGCTTTAAAAACATGCATTCATTATTGTCATTAATAAGAGGTACAACTGGAAACCCCATTAACCAACTGTGGCTTAATTGTTAATTAATAAGCAAAATTTACTCTGAATGGCACACTTAAGCAACCTAGGGGTCTCTTCCAATCATGTGGTTGTTTAAAAACTGGTGAAAGATGGTCACAAATGTTTCGAGCTTTATGTCACCAAAATAAATCTCACTGTTTTCTGTGGCAGCACACACACACACACACACACGTGCACACACACACACACACACACACACACACACACACACACAATACTGTATAGGTCAAAAAATGTTGAAAAAATTAACTCGTAAAATACTAAAAATAGATCATGTAGACCTTCAAGTAAAGCACAAAATTAAAAACTTCTAGGAGATAACATGGGCAAAGACATAGAAAAAAATGAGTGTAGTGATGACTTTTTAGGCACAACACCAAAGTCTCAGTTTATTAAACAATTGATAACCTGGCTTCATTGAAAATTCTGCCTCTGCGAAAGACACTGTCAAGAAGAGAAGCCACAAGCTAGAAGAAAATATGTGCAAATGCGTATCCGACAAGGGACTACTATCTAAAATACACAGAGAACTGTGCAAATGCGTATCCGACGAGGGACTATTATCTAAAATACTCTTAAAACTCAACAATAAGAAAACAACCCAATTTAAAATAGGGAAGAGACTTGAACACACGACACACCAACGAATATAGATTATAGACACACAGAAGGAAGATAAGCACATGAGAAGATTCTCCAAAGTCCACACCAAAGCAGCAATGAGACACCACCACACATCTATTAAAATGAAAATGTTGATGATATGGAGCAACAAAAATTCTTATCTATTGCTGATGGGAATATACAGTAGTACAGTCATATATGGTCACTATCCAGCAATCACAAGCACTCTACTTATCCAAAGTAGCTGAAAACATTTGTACACACACACAGCAGGTGTGGGTGGATGAGTCGTCAGTGATGCTGATGGTGTTAGCTCAGCTTCAAATCCTCTGCTCCCCTTCTCCTCCAAGGTAGCTGAAAACATTGTACACACACACACAACCAACAACAACAACTGTGCACACATTTTTATAGCAGAGCTAGGGGCATAGCTCAATAGTTAAAGTGCCAGCATGTGCACTGTCCTGGGTTCAATCTCTCACCACCACATAACGATTAGGAAGGCATGGTGGAGTATGCCTGCAATCCCAGCACTCAGGAGGCTGAAGCAAGAGATTTGCTGTGAGTCTGAGGTCTACATGGCTATAGAATGATTTCAGGATCACCCTGTCTCAAGAAAAAATGTTTATAGCAGACTTAATCATAACTTCCATAAGCAACTAGAGTCTCCATCAGAAGGTAAATGAATAACTAAACTGTGGTATATTTAGAATATGGAGTATTAACCAGTGCTAAAAAGAAATGAGTTATAAAGCCAGAAAGAAAAACACAGAAACCTTTAAATGTATATTACCAAGAGAAACACACCAATCTGAAAAGTCTATATGCCATGATTCCAACCACTGTATGTATAACATTCTGGAAAAAGGTAAAAAGCTATGGAAATGACAAAAAGATCGGCAACATCAGGGGACAAGGGAGGGAGGGATGAGCAGATGGAGCACAGAGGATTTTTAAAGCAATGAAAATACTGTTTATGATAATGTGTCAGTAAATACACACTAGGATACGCTTGTCCAGACCCATAAAATATACAATGCTAAGAGCAAACTCCAATACAAAGTGTCAACCGAAAGTGGCAATAAGGTATCACTGTAGGACCTTCAGCCATAATAAATGTACCATGGGTTTAGGCTGCTGATAGCACGTGAAGGCTGTGCATTTGGGGGAGAAGCTGCACATGTGTTTGCGTATGAGAAACCACTGTACCTTCCTCTCAATTTTGCTGCAAATCTAAACTACTCAAAAAATGGGAAAAGTTTAAAATAATACTCCACTTATGGGAGAATGGTTGCATTTGCCCTTCACAACAAGTTAGAACACAGACAATGGACCAAAGTAGCAATTACACTGAAGCCCAAATTGGTGCACCAATGCGTTTATTGGGGTTGTTCAAGGGAGTATGGGTGAGGGGTTACCTATAGAATAACTCAGACAGCTGTATCACAGAAAAGCCCACCCTATCACAGGGGATTGCTCACTGCCTAACCCACAGGCAACTCTCTGGAAGAAGACTCTCTTTGGCATTCAGAGATTCCTGACCTGCAGACAGCTTCACTGAAGAAAGAAAAGTCTCATTTCCAGCATTTATTTTCTGCCTCTATACCCTTGGGGACAGGCCTTGTGACTCTAGTAAGTTTCGCATGTGAATAGTTTCATCTTGGGCAGGTGAATAGTTTCACCTCACCCAGGAGGGAGTGTTTCAACCAAACACACTGCAATAACAACATAAAATCCCAGTTGCCTACCACACACACATACACACACAGTCTACATCACGTCCAGGCCAAATCCAGGGCCATAAAATCTCAGCAATGGCCCAGTGTGATGAATTCTTCCACTTCAGAGCACTTCCTTCACTCAAACCAAAGGCTGCAAGCGAAGTAGGAAAGTTTAATTATTTTATGATCTTAGAAAGAGAGGAGTATGGCCGCTTTTCTTGTCCTTTCCAAGAAGATTGATGCCATTTCTGCTAAGAGAAATGCAGGAAGGCTGAATCAACCCCCTTCACCTGTGCACAAGTATATGAAAGAGTCATACAAATTCCCTGGTCAAGCCAGGGGAGCAGTACAGGCCTTAACTCTCAGAGGTAACCACTGAGAACAGCCCGGGACACCCTGAGCAATCTCATGTAGCCCAGACTTTAAATTCCCTTGTTCAGAGCTGGAGAAGCATGAGTAGAAAGAATACAGGAGATTTAAGATCATGGAGCTCAGACTTTAAATTTCCTTTTTGGTAGCCAGGGAAGAATGTGAAACAGTCTCCTGTTGGTAATGTCTGTGGAGTAATCCAACATTCAAAAGGCAAAACTACCATAACCTAGTCAGTCGCCATAACCTGCTCAGAGAGTCTGGGGTTAGAGTGAATTCTTTTTGAATATTATCTAACATCACTAGATGTTTCATTTGAACAAATTATTCAAGCAAAGTTTTGGAATCTCTTATGAATGAAAGAAATGTCTATTTTGCAGCTCTGATGCAAGATTTAAATAAGATAAGGCATATGTGGCATATTGAATAGGCCTCAGTATACACAGCATATGTACTCAGTTCTTGATATTGGTAGGTCTCTGTAATCTAGCTTGATGTGTGCTAATATGTAAAAAGTAAACAAAGCAGTTCTGTTTTCCTTTCAGAAATAGCCAAAAGAGATAACATCAGCAGTTAATGGAACCAAAGAAGAGGAATCAACACAAGACACATTAAGAGTGTGTTGTTGTGCATGTGAGGAAAGCTCAGACTTGTACGCTGAGTTTGAAGAGCTATTTTTGTAGACTTCTTCGAAGTTATGCAAAAAGATGTAAGATATAAAATAGGAATCAATTTCATCAAAACGATTCACAAAAGACTTGAGCCAGAAAATGTGCATTTCACTGTTGCAGAAGTGATTTGTAAGAACAGTTGTATAGACTCCCTCAGGGAGGCAAGAATCACCCGAGTGAAGGCTTGATCTGTGTGACCTCAGGAGAGAAGAGTAGGGTAAGGATGACGCCCCCCCCCCCATTCAAATTAGTACCAAAGTAGTTAAAATATGTCCCTACAGGCCTTCTCAAGTTCCTTGAGCAAATAGATGAGACCAGACAGACTCTGATGTGGGGGTTCTCTTGGCTCACCTCCTGTCTTCTCTCTACTCCTACCTATTGAGTCTTAGACCCCTCCAGTTGTGGAAACTGAGGGACACATCAAAGGAAAGTACTGTAGCCAGGAAACTGATGATACCAGATTTTCTCAACCGGAGAGTTCTAACCGTCGATTTTTTCCGCTGGTGCCACCTCATCTACTTTGCCCAGCTGTCCTCCATCTCTGCTCTCTTATTCTACCAAGCCATGCAGCCGAGAGACCGTGATATGACGCATCGGAAGAACATTGGACTCGCGGGAGCTTTTTCAAGAGGAAAGACTGTAACCTCAAAGACTTCATCCAGGGTTAGGACAAAAACTAGGCAAATAATAATATGAAAAAATGCATGATGCAAATAAGTTAAAAACAATAATGATAACTAGTACCTGTATGTAGAAATGACTACACAGGCCATGACCTGAGGAGGGGAGAACTGTACTAAGTTTGAAAAAGTACAAGTTTGAAGCCTAATGAGTTGGTCATGTTTCTGTGTACAAACATTAATAATACTCCTCTCGCCATCATGAGATGCATCTTGGTGGTCTCGCTGCCCTCTTCATTCCTGGCTTTCTTATCTAAGGGTTTTCCTGTACTTTCTGTCTTCATTTTCATAATGACCAGAGCTAGCACATGTTAAAGTTTGCAAAAATGAAGTTGTTTCTCATGGTCTTCATGGTCAAGTCACCATCCTTTCCAGGTATGTGAACACATCAAAAGAACATTGATTGAACACTTTTCTTCCTTGTTCATCCTACTGGAGGATGCACCCATACACAAATGTAAATGCTACTGAACCCTAAGGACAAATGGAAAATAACACTAATAAAGGCAATTTAATCAATCAAAACAAGTTACAAAGATTGCATTATAATTTTGTATATATATTTATTCTACAGTATGCCTTTACTACCATTGCGTTATTGTAAGATTGAGCAACTTTATTATTTACTCAGTGTTTTCTCAGGAGGAAACTCTTCTCTGTAAGAATGTACTACGTGAAAAATTCTTTTCATCAATTAGAAATTGCTAGAAATCAGAAAGTTCAAATGTTCAATGTAAATGAATATAATAAATGTGTGGCTTGCCAGTCCAGATAGGTTGAAATACCTGTAAATTATTAGAGCGAGGAGTGATTGTGTCTTTTAGGTACATAAAGCCCAATAATAAATGTAAAAATTAATAAGATTAGATAGAAGTATATTAAATAAAGCTAACTGAACCCATATTTATTTAGTATTATCTTTACATGACTTTAGGCAAAACTTTGTTCTAGGTTAACGACAAAATGTAATGATTCTTGACTTTAAAAAAGCATATTCTTAGTCTATTTACTACTGGTAGCCAATGAATCTCTAATCATTGTATAAAATATGTTCATTCAAATATTCATTTCGTATATTTCATCAGACAACCAATATAATTTCCACTTCATGTCGTAATTACAAAATGTAATAAGAGACTCGTGAAGAAATAAGAAAAATTAAATGTATTTTATTTCATTCTATTATTATTAAATATTGAGTGCTCCCTCTGTGCTAAGCACTTGATAAGCATTAACTCACTTAATGCCGGAAACGTCCCTGGGAGGTTGGTAATGTGATTGCTTCCATTTGACAAAATTAAGGACACTAAGGCTCGAGCAATGGAGGCAGCCTGCCCTAGGTCACACCACAGTCACTGGTAGAGCTAGGAGCTGAGTGAAGCCAGGCCGACTGCACAGTCCACTTCCTGTCCTCTTCCCCCTCCCTAGGAAACTCCACTGAGTCAGAAAGGCTGGGCTGTCCATGAGGAACAGAATCTCTGTTAAATTGTCCTAAATCATATGTAGTATCTATCAAAATGTTAAATGAGTTTTGAGACATGGTAAGTCATTGACCCAAACTGTCTCACTTATTAATGACAGTTAATGACCAGTAAATAAAGCACAATCTGTTGAGCCAAACAAATAAACACATAGATGAACTTACTTGGTTTAGAAGGTAAACAAAGAGGTAAACTCATTAACTAGCTACTGCTTTTCCCGACATTTAGTTAGCACATGAAGTGTAGAGCAGAAACAGAGTGGACAGGCTTTCTTGGTAAGAAAATGTATGCACCATTCAATGTTGACTTGATGAAATCCTCCAAATCTCTGCTGTCCCCATCTAGGACCATATAGTGTCATAGCATAGGCTAAATGATACAAAGACACAGTGCTGATGAGCTTGAGAAAATAAGTAGAAGTAGAAACCTGGCCCTTTTCCTTGGCCGCAGAAAACACCAGCAAATCTTGGCTTTCTTCTTTATAGATGCTACTACTGATTACCGATACGGTCAGGCAAGAGCCTATGACTAACGCTGCCCAAATATATCAGCACTAATGGAAAAACACTCAAATTCATAAGGACATTTTTGTGCACAAACAGCAGATACATTTCTTATCTGAATTTTCATTCATTGATAAATTGTTATGAAAAATCCTGGCACAGATGGTCCTAACATGTAAAAATAAATATTCTCAGCTATAGTCATTTCTTTTCTTTTGATTGCATTCCTCTTTTAACATCATTCTCAAGAAAAAGAGTAGATTTTAGAATTATCATACAAATACTTTAACAGTACTCCATTCCTCAGAGAAAAAAAATTAAGCCTACGGGTTCCAATTAGCTTTATTAGTGCTTGGAAGTAGGACTGCATTACTGGAAAAACACTTCACAATATTACTCTTTGAATCAGCATTATTAGTATTTGAAAGGAAAGAAATATTCTGTTCTTCTAAATATTCACTCCAGAAGTTTGCAGAAGCCGGTGAGGCCCCAGTCATGCTGTCGCCACAGCAACACTGGCCTGTGTGTCCAATAAAGCTCTTCTTTTGGGAATGACCAGAAGCAGAAGATGGACCCGACCGTTGGAGGTTATTAAACTGTAGCTCACCTTAAGACTTCTAAGATTGCTCTCCATTCAAATACGTCATGATCGGCCTCATCACTATCATAATTACAGGCAATGCCAAAGAAATCTCTTGCTACTTTTAGGAACAAGATCTTCAGTAGGAAAAAAAAGTATAATCTTGGGTCCAGGGCAAAAAAAAAAAAAATACTACTAATAACTCCAGTCCTGTTCTACATGTAGCAATCGTGACTGTTTCTCCTCTGTAAGATGTAGATAATTACAACATCCATTTTTGAGTATCACTGTGAAGATTAAAGACCTCATACACTTAAAGTGCACAGCAATGCTTTGTCCACAGGTGGGGCTCAGTAAATGGGACCTACTAATATTATCACCTTCACCTTCAAAATTGTAGTCACTGGATCCACTGTTTGGATTGGAAGGAATGAAACAGTAAAGAGCATCATAGACTAAAAACGCTATATTCTCTGAGCAGGCTATACTTCTCCAAAATTATGCTTTCAAAGAATCAACTTAGATGCTTATAAAATGTATAGATTCTGGTTATTGGTCTCAAATGTCTGATTCTGCAAGCATGGTCTGGAGCCTCAACATCTGTGTGGATAATCCGCACATCTGTAGTTCCTGATGGCGCCTGAGGCTCAGGAAGCACTGCCTTGGAACAGAGCTGCCCCCGGGACACAGGTGACACAGCTCTCTCAAGGGACTGATTCTTCCATTCCATCTGTTTCTTCCTCCCACTTCAAGGAACGCTTTGAAATGGTAAACGATACAAAGCATGGAGCGATTTCTTAGGACTCTCTCAGTTCTGTTGGTATCAGAGAACCTATCTCACCAGGGTGATGCATAAATAATAACAATATTAGCTGTTCGAGTTGTATTTACTCACAGTACCTGGCAGCTTTGCGCACAGTATCTACTCTTTCTAAAGAACCAGTTGTTATTATCATTTTACAGATGAGGAAACTGGAACACCAATAAGTTAAGCCTCATACCTAAGGCCACACTACTGTGTAGCACCAAAGCTTAGACTTCAAGTCTGGGGGACAATAAGACTCAAACTTTTTTCTTTATTCTAGCAGAACTCTCACATGTAGAGAGGTGAGGAGTGAAGGGGAAAGGGATCACCTGAGAAACTTTCTAAAACTCCAATTTCTGGGCCCAATAAACAGATTCTGATTCAGATTCTTGCTGGGGTCTAGAAGCCGGCATCATGGACAGATAGCTCGTGAAATTCTGATATAATTTGTCCTATCCTACATTTTGAGAAGCATTGATCAATGTGACTTGTCTCATGTTGATATTAAAGTTCTCCAACCCCAGTAAATATGAAAGGTTTAAGTGAATATCCAATGCTTCTTCAAATGATGGCCTTGCATTGATATATGAAGGTTTGGATAAAAGCTGTGTGATTAGTACTTGCACTCGGGAAATCTTACTCCAGTTATCTCCTCAAAGGGCAGCAGATAAACAACCAAGGTCCTTTTAGGGTCATGTCTACAGCTGAGATACCACTGAGAAAGATTAATTGTTTTAAGAGGAAGGTGGTTGTCGCTTTTTGTTTTCTAGACATGGTGCCTAGATAAAATTTACTCCTTCTACATTATCTTGAAAGTGGAAATTACATTCAGTTCATGAACAGAAGACACAGACATTCCCATTTTTCTTTATTCTAAAATAACTACAGAAATCCTTTAAACATCTGCAGCGCAGATGAGTCAAAAATTACTAACATTTACAATGCAGCCTATGATAATATCAATAGAGAAATATACATGTGGAACCAGAAAAACAATGACTGTATTTAACCTTGAAATCCAAATCTGGTCTTGGTATGACTTCCGTTTATGCTCATAGTAAACATTGGTTCCAGGCATAGATGAACATTTCTCCTCCTGAAGGGCACAGGCCATACGCCTGCAGGAAAGTAGCTCCAGGAAGGCAGAGGTGACACTCATCACAGATCAGCTGGGTGAGGAAAGAATGTAAGGTGTGACAGTGAGTCAAACTGGAAGAATGTCAAAGCAGCCACTTGTGAAGAGATAAGTGTGAAGACGTAGCTCCCTCCTGCACGTTGCCCTTAAAAGCATCAAGGTGATTAACATCTGATAGGAGCACGCACCGATTCCCCGAGTTGAATGTGACCATTATGTATCAAAAACACATGCCAATAAGAATAATTATGTAGGAAATAATATGAAATAAAAGATAATCCAGAAGAAAAATACAAGCATCCGAATGTGACATGTGACTTAGTCAAATCATTCAACCTTTCTAAGCCCCAGTTTCCTCATTTGTAAGCTGGGTCTGGGTAACAGAAGACGAGAAACACTTCTGATAGAGTTGCTATAAAAATGAACATTTAGTAACGTCTGGGGGTGTATGTAGTTCAGTGGGAGAGCCCTTGCCTAGCACATGCAGGACCTTGGGTTCGATCCCCAGAATCGCACAAAAAATAAAAGTCAGATCATTTTATGGAGCTCTTGCCACAATGTCTGGAAAATACTACAAAAATGTTGCCACTGCTACTGCTCCAACAACAACAAAAAAATAAGAGATGCTGAGAAGGCTGCAGGGCAGAGTCAAAAGGAAAGGGAAATTGTTAAATAGAGTTCTCCAGAAGTCTTTTAACGGTCACGAAATTGCTCACATTAGCAAAGAGACTGCACTTAACATAAATGGTCTGCAGGAGCTGGTCATCCGAGAGCACTAGGCACTTGCGGAGGCGGCAACCTGGTGAGTGCATCTTCCGCTAATGTTTCAGACAACAAATTTTACCTAAATACAAATGAGTTCACATCGGGTTCTTCCAAAGGTGTCCACGTTCTCTGCTAGGAGAAAGCTGTGCAAATCTGTTGTTGTGCTTCTTGCAACAAACATCAGCTCATCAAAAGTAAAAGTTTCTCTTTGGCCCTGCTCCCCTGGTACAAAGCGCTGTTTCCCTGATTAATGACCCAGGCATCTGCAATAACTGCAAAGCCAACGTTCTTTGGTTCCAACAGAGTCAGCTACCTCTGCCCAGGTGTTCAGCCAGTGCCCTCGTCCTGGGGGCGGTCGGCAAGTAGCAGAGTCAGCAGGTGTGCGTACTTGCTGCTGTTCCTGGCAGTTGAGCATATGTGTCAGGTCCCTGTTGGAGGGGAGGTCGAGAGAGAAACATGATCCTCCCCAGCTCCCACAAGGTCAGCTCCTTCCAGGAAGAAAACAGCCAACTTTCTGCCCCAGCATCAAGCACTGTCTTTCCTCATCCTATAAAACCCTCAGCCCACTTTGGGGTCTCCGGCTCCCATTCAGCAACGATGCCAGACGAGAGGGTGGCGCCGCCTAGACTGCTCCATTGGCACCTGCTGTGCTCCGGGCCTTTATGACCTCGGTTTCTGCAACTGAAATCTCAGAGTCTTGCCTGCTAGCACATTCTCTGAGACCTTACTCCCCGATTGTCCAGAGAAGGCCCCACAAGGCTGATGAAGTAATTCTGCTGAAGTGTTTTGAGTTACTGGAACGGGGCTCAACCCCACATGGACCTCCTTCCTACAGAATACAGTCAGAAGTCTACCAGGACACCAGCTTTACGGGATAAGGGGCAAGATTTGAAATATTTGCCTATTTTCATGGGGTATCGGGTGCATTCAACCTGTGGTGTTTGGCTTTGGTTTGGGGGCATACAGAACATGGAGTAACATAGGGGCCTTCCCACCATATAGCCTAGAGTTCTCTTGCTGAGGCCTTGAGCCTAGCTGGGCCTTCTCTATGTTAGCCTTGAGACCCCTCTTACGTAACTGCTTGGCAGAATGCCACTTTTGTCTACAGTGCCGTATATAAACTCTGGGTTTATCTCCCATGGGACGGCAACTTGTGGTGGCTGGTGGTGGTGACCTGCGGTGGTGCCTGTGGACGCAACATGTGCCTGCCATGCGTTCTGCTGTACCTGAATAAAGTATAACTGGATCCCCTCCTTGCTTTTCTTCAAGCTAAGCAGATCCAGACACGCACCCTTGAACTCTAGCTTGTGGTCCCTCTGTGCCCCTTACAGGGAGTTTTCTTGACCTTGGTTTTTCCGGTACAATAATGAGAACATTTTAAAGAAAAGTTAAGTACTTATACATGTATATTAAGTATATTATATGCATTATAAGTGGCTTAAAATAGTTCCTGTTCACTCAAAAAAGCAAGGGCAAAAACTCGCGGGCTTCAAGTTAATATTTCCATCTAGGTCAATGTAAAATTAACTGTGACTGTTGGAGGGACTATGTCAACTTAATGAGATTAGGAAACAACGAAAGCAGAGCCAGGTGTGTGTATGATTGACTTGTGAGCCAGGAAATGAGAGAAAACACCCTGGGTGTAGGTGCCCAACTGGCTGCTTTAACTAAATAAAGAGGAAAGAAGGAAGAAGATTGTTACCACTTTTCTTGGGAGAGCTCTGTCCCGTCCTCTCCATTGTCTTCAGACAGTATTCTACTCCTGTCTTCATAACACTACTGTCCACTGCAGATCTGCTCCAGTGTCCAGACCTCATCACTGCTTTTCAGACATTGACCCATGGCAGACTAGCACTGGCTGTCCTACTGTCTTGGACTGGTGTTCTGTCTCACCCCTAAGCAGCCACTGCACCCTCCAGTTCTTGCTCGTGCACGTGGCCATGTAAGACTATCTGTTTCCTCACACTTGTAAACCCTCTACATAAATTCCCTTTATGTATATATATAATTTCTACAAATTCTTCCTCCCTCTAACAACCCTAACCAATACAGATTTTGGTACCAGGAGTGGTTCTTGAGGAATAGAATTATAGCAATGATTTTTCTCTAATGCTTTTAGTGGTTCTTGGAGTTGGTTCTCTAGTTTTGAGACCTAAAGTTGCTGTGGTCTCTCTTCCTACAAATGTATGCAAGTGTATTGGTAGCCCACAGTATGAATTAATACAAGAAGTAGACCCTGTTGATTACTCTATTTCTCCACTTTTAAGATGTGAGGCATTTGGTGATTATGGATATGCGTGTGCCTGTGTGTGTATAGAGAGCGAGAGCAATGAAAATGGCTTAGGGCTTAACCTGGAGGGAGTGTGGTGGTTCCACCCTTCGTCCACGGCTTGTCTCTGTCCTGCCATGCTGTGGGGATTTCTGCCTCTGGAGAGCTGACGTTGGCTCTGACTCAAGCTGCAGCCCTACCACATGATTCTACCATTTCCAGCTGTCCAACTGTGAACAGACTGTGACCTTCTGAAACTCTGAGCTAAAATAAACTTTTCCTCCCCTAAATGTGCATGTTGGGTATTGAACAACAAAAATGTAACTAAGATAACCTATAACTAGGATCAACTCAAAAAGTCCCTAAGGGTGAGGTCCACAGTGTGACTCATAAACGGGAACTATATGCTCCCTAAGAATTTTTTGAGTTTTCTGACTCTTAATGGCAGAAGACTGGGGAGCAGCTGTGGGAACAGATTTCAAGACAATGTGGGACAATGGTGGAAGAAATATAGCTAAATCAGTCTGAGTTTCTTGATGGAGGCCCACCAATCAGAGATTCTGGATTGAATGTTGCAGCTCATCAAGTTAAAATAAGATTGAATAATTGATTTGATTGGCTATGAAAAATATGGATCAAAAGATGGCCCACTATGGGTGAGCTGGAAATGTCTGATATTCTTTGGTTTATTGTTGAAAAGGGTATTCAAAGTCGCATGGAAATGGAAAAACTGGAATGTATCTGACAGGTAAAACCAGTTCCTTCATCAATTCCTAGGAGAGTCCACAACAGGTACCCCTTAAGGTACTATGCCCTTAAGAAATGGGTCGGTAAGGGGAGCACTAGCATCATTCCTCTCTAGATACCAAAACTTACAGTGGAAATGGTGGTCACCCAACTGGGAGAGTCAAATGCTATGGGTATGAATGGCTCTTGGAGTTGCAGGGGCTAAATGGTAGCACATAACCACCAGAGGCAAGGTGAGTGTACTTACAATACACCGCAGGGGCAAAGAAGTGAAAGAAATGGTTTGATACATGGGGGCCGATGGTGAACCCAGAAGTAAAATAGCTGGGAAGCCAATTATTTTTTATAGGATTTATATAGGAGAGAAAACCTAGAGCAACTGAACAAAAATCTACTTCAAGTATCAATAGTATCAATGGAGAATCACATCTCTTAGTCAACGTCAAGACTTGAGCCACTTTACAGACCCAGTACCCTTTGAATGAAGGGGAGACTGGGTCCCCTTGAGGAAGGACTGCCAAAGAGTGACACTGTCAATATTTCTTCTATCCTTCACAAGATGAACTTACAGGCCTTTATCAGAGGAACTGTACATTGGGGAAAGGGAAATGCTCAGGCATTTCAGGGACTACTGAACAGTAGTTGTAAACTAATACTAATTCCAGGAAATCCAAAACATCCTTATGGGCCTGTGATTAAAGTAGGGGCCTAAGGAGACCAGGTGATCACCGGAGTACTAGCTAAGACACAACTCACAGAGGGTCTCATAGATCCCCGAGTTCATCCTATAATCATTTTCCTGTTTCCAGAATTCATAATCAAGATAGATATATTTAGTACTTGCCAAAATCCCGCATATTGGTTCCCTAACGGGTGATGCGAGGGCTCTTATGTCGGGAAAAACAAATGGAAAGTCATTGGAGTTGTCTTTACCTAGGAAAATGTAATGGTAAATCAGACATAATATTGCATCCTGGAAGAGATTGCAGAGATTAGTGTCACCACCAAGGACTTGAAGGATGCAGGGATGGAGGTTCCCACCACATCTCCATTCAACTCTTCAATTTGACCCATGCAAAAGATAGATGGATCTTGGACGAAGACAATGGATTCTCTTAATCAAGTGATGACTCCATTTGCAGCTGTTGCACCAGATATGGCTTCCTTGCCTGAACAGATTAAAGCTTTTCCTGGTATGTGGTGTACAGCTATTGATTTGGCTAATGCCTTTCTCTCCTTACTCATCCACAAGGACCACCAGAAGCAATTTGCTTTCAGCTAACAAGGTCAGCTGTCTATTTTTACCGTGCTGCCTCAGGGGTATATCAGCGTCACAACTTAGTCCACAGCGATCTGGATTGTCTCGTTCGACCCAATAGGGGCAGATCCCTGGGGCATGACCTGGAAGAACATCTGCTAGCTCTGTCCCTCCTTGCTCGATTAGCTTTCTCTCTGCTATTCTGTGAACAGATTCCACCATTACCAGCACCCATGAATGAACTAAGACCTTCTGAAGCTGGAAGCTAAAATAAATCTTTTCTCCTTTCAGTTGTGGTAATGTGGTATTGTATCCTAGCAGTGAAAATGAAATTAAAACGCTACCAATTCAGCACAGCTGAGAAGAATCAATCAGCTCTCACGAGTTAGGATAAGTGAGGTCCAACGTGCCCTGAATCCAGCATAATACAAAGTAATGTCTTAAGAAAAATGTCTTTCCTCCCAAAGAGTGAGAATTCTATGGCTCGAGATGGTGGATTTAGGAAACATTTTAGAGCAAAAGGGGTTTCACTGAAATCTCAGGATGGCACCAAGGACTTTTGCAAGATAACAGAGGGAACTTGCATGCTTAAATCCTCTCCTTCCAGGCAACCTCTTAAAAAGAAAAAAAACTAAAACATAAAATATGCATAAGCCTACAGCAAGGAACAAGGAGATGAGAGCCATCAAGAATGATAGATGCTAACAAAGTTCTGTGATCAAGAGAACAGATGGAGCAGCGACAGATAGGGAGCACAGAGCAGAGGAAGCAGTCCCAGGAACATTTGCTGTGGGGACATACTAGATAGAAACCCGATCCAGGCTATCCAGCAGGTCCTCCAAAATGTTCCTGCACTCTGGGAAGGTAAAAACAGCGAGGAAAGCAAGGAAAAGAGTTGTTACATTATAAGGGGTAGAAAAAGGGTAACTGGTTCATGTTATCAAGAATGTCCTATGCCTGATGGCTGAAAAATTACTAGGGGAAGACAACAGAGAGGAAAGCCCTACAAATCTGGTGACATTCAAGCTAAGGAATCGTTGAGAAGCATTATAATTCCAACTAGATGGAGGTCCATAGAGATCCTACTCTAGGGACTCAAGTTCATTGCAAAGCATCAGGGAGTCTATCTAGTCATATTCAATGGCAGGGGAGAGGACTTCCTGATAAATATATGTGAGACAGTGAGAAACTGTCTGTGGGCACCTTACACAAGGGCAGCCTAATCTCATAACAGGTGTAGCCCGTATTCCAACAGAAGAACATACTGGAAGAGATGACTGAGACTCTTGGGAGCTTATTCGGTATTTCATGAAACAAAGACTTCGAGTGGCAGACAATTACAATCTCAGGCAAAGGGTTGTGGCCCTGAAGAACTTACTTCCTTAGCAAATGTTTTTACCTTGGTCTGTAGGTACACCCTGTACACATCCACTAAACAAAATATGGATACACCAAGTATGAGTTTTTGGTTGCATGTTATAGACATAAAGAATCATGTGAGGTTTGACTCTGATGTGATTCCATAGAATAGAGATGATCAAATCTGTGTCCATGGAATGATGAGGCCCCCAGGGACCACCATGCCTTATCAGAGAATGGGGATAACATACCCATTCCTAGGACAGAAGAAATATTTCTAGCTGGGAAGAGATATTAGGGTGCTAGGGTTGTCAGAAAAAAACACATGATACCTGGTTGGATTTTAAATTAGGATCAACACTTCTTTCAATGCAAGTATAGCCCTGACAGCTGGTGGGGCTTGAGTTTGTAGAGTAGGTAGGATAAGAATTGCTGTGGAAACCAAAGGCCACGTAGTTCATGCAGAATGGAAAATACAGGTGATTATTCCACTTTTGAGCTTGAAATACCATCTTTCAGAGAGACTTCCTCTGACTACCGCACTCAAAGTTTCGACCTCCTATTTCCACAGTACTGTTCTCCACAGCCCCTTTCTGCACGCCGTGGCGTGTGCTCAGTGTCTTTATCTTCCTCATCTATGATATTACAGCAGAAAAGTTTTTATATTTTTGTTCGCTGCTATATTCCCATGCCTCCAACCAAGGACGTTACCTCAACCGTGGCTGTTATAATGTAGGTGCTCAGGAAATAAATGAAGCAAATAGTGAAGAAAACCAGCAAGAACCAATTCATTTTCTTCCTCTGTGACTGATACTCATTAAATACTTACTTTGTATTTGTTGGAATTTGAAAGCAGTCAGACAGTCACGACTGAGACAAAATGGGGACAGAAAAACATGGCAATAAGGGAAGCATGATCATAAAGAAATACAAACTTAACAGAGAATCACAAAATCTATTTCACATCTGCCAGACCACTGGCTGTGGCAGTGGTTACAGGACTCAAGTCAGCAGCACTGATGTCGTGAGAGAGTAGAACTGGGTAATGACCTTGTAGGCAGCGAAGAACCAGAGACTCTCCAGGACAGTCAAATTCCTGGCCCTCGGGTTCACTCTCCTCTACAGGCCACATCACAGAAGGCAAACACCGCAGCTCAGAATTCTGCAGCACGGCTCCTCCAAAGTCGTCACCCAGCCTTGCAGATAAACTGCAGAGAACAAAGGGACCCAGTGCAGGACAGCATGCATTCTGAGCAGAAAAGAATAATGTTTTAGAACAAAACCCAGGGAATCATTTTTGCATACCACCTACAGAAGTCAGGAATTGCTGAGGATTTCTCAGAATCAAGAGAAGCTGCGAATTGTGGCAGTATTTCCTTTCCCCACCTTACTAGAGGCCTGCTTAAAAGCAACGTCTCCGACAAATAAAGTCAGTCTTGATTCCTGTCAACCTGTCTTCCTCAAGGAAGATTCATGCGTCTATAGACGTTAATTGATGGGTAGATTTAAGATAGGAGAATCTCTGACAGGAAGAATCAGGTGGAGTTTCTACCAAATAACTACTGGGCCATTAAGAGCCTTTAGCACTTAGCTTATATAGTGTGTTCCTAATGCTTTTTAAAGGCACATGTCACCAAATTGTTACCAAAAGGAAAAAATAACAAGTACAGAAACTTGCTTCTTGTGTGGTAGTGCAGTTGTGAATCCAGCTTCTTGTTTTTCTACTTCTTCTTGACATCTGGGACCTTCCTTTTCTGTAATTGCATTGTCATCCACTGTCTTTTATTATGCTGTGACAGACTAACACCACTAGAAATAACAAAAATAAAAGAGAAAGAGAAAGAAGTAACGAAACAATGTAGTGAGGAAGGGAATGAAGAGAAAAGCAAAATCTAAGACACAATTGAGTCAATGTCAGGTGTTAAATAATAAAAAGGTAAAAAGAATTAAATTTTTAAAAAGATTTAGGAACCTTGCCATGTGAGCACTGATGAGAACTTTATTCACTTTTTCTCTTCTCTTTTTCCATGAAAATAATGATGTTTTGAGCTCTCGGCTTATATGTGTTCTGCCCTGTGAAGGTTATGAGCTCAAATGAAGCACTGCTCAACAAACATTCCCTGAGCATCTCTTGGTACCAGAGCTGGGGCAAGCCTCAGAGGGGAGGGGAGAGAAAAGGAAATGCAAGCTTTATTTTCCTGGAACTTCTAGAACCAACGTTCACACTCAGAACGTGTGTTCTCATTGGGTGTGAAGCCAGGGTCATGGGTTTTCCCTTAAGAACATACACAAGACAACTTAGGAATGGATTTATGATTCATGCCGTGACCAACAAGACAACTTAGGAATGGATTTATGATTCATGCCGTGACCAACCTGAATCTTTTCTTCTGACTGGAAGTTTGAAACTCAGTTAGGAACAGTTAAAATATCTCTTGGCCTTATTTACTAATGGTTGCCAACAAATGACCTAACAAGGTATAAAACATTTTTCCGACAGAAATGTAACCCACATGTCTCCAGGCCTGTGAACTGGTAGGTGCAGATGATGTCACCAAAGTGGAAACAGTGCCAATTTATTCTCACCTACTTAGAAAAGTTTAAAGCCAACAATTATGCAAGTGATAAGTCAAACGCTAAGTACTCGAGTTTGATTCCATACCACCACAAAGTGGGCAAGGTGGTGCATGCCTGTAACCCAAGCACTTGAGAGGCTGGGACAGGAGGATTGTGGTGAGTCCAAGGCCAGCCTGGGCTCCATAGTGAGTTCAGGACCAGCCTGGGCTACAGATCAAGACTGTGTCTCTCAAAAGAATCACAGAAGACAGTCTGTGAAGTACATGTTGTTCTCCTCTGCCCTCTGCTTAGGGTCCACTTATTAAGCATGTCCCTTCCATTGCTGAGATTGCTCCTTTCTTCAAAGTACTCATATTTATGATCCATGGGCCCTCCCAAAGACATACAACTCCTCAAGTGCCAGAGTGGCTCTGAGAGGCTCTCAGAGTGGCTCTGGGTGATTGTCTCTCAGCTACATCCGGTGTCACATGTCCCATAGCTCATAGAGCCATCCTGAAGCCTAGTTCTTCAATTCCTACCCGTGGCAATCCATTTCCAAACACGGTGGCCGACATAGCTCAAGCCCCAATAAAGAACATGCCAAATTCATGACTTCTGTGAAAGAGCCAGTAGAAATAAATTCAGTTCCCTTGTTGGTCAAAAAAAAAATTTTTGGCAAATAATGAATACTGGAAATATGTTGACAGTTTTGAGAAGACATATTCTTTATGCCAACAGAGCTAGTAAGTCTAACAATATAAATAGGTAATTACTAATGAAGGCAAAGTGCCATGAGAAAAACGATCAATGATGGAGACATCTTCATAGTCCTGCCTGAACACAAAACACAGACAAGAGTCTGGTGCCAGTTTAAGGGGTTTTGACAGAGTTTGATCGTCTTTTTGTGTTCTCTAGGGCAAAGGTATTGAATTAGAACAAAACATCACGCAGGTAATTCTTACAGCTCAACAAGTTCTACAGAAGGTAGTGCCCTCTGCTATCTTATTTTCATGATAAGCACAGACTATTGTTAGGTCATTAAGGAGGATTTGGAGCTGCTCTCAAGCTGCTTAACTCCAAAGATAATGCTGCGCTCTTTGTGTGTGAGCTGTGAGGTGTTAAGTCCTTCCATCTTGGTGCTGTCTGCAAATTCAATAACGCTTGTAATTGCATTATCCAGGTTAGTGATTTAAAAAAGTATTAATCCACTGTCATCCACTGACAATGTTAGCCCAGGTGGATAGACATTAAGCCAATGCCACCCTAGAAACCACTCCTTGTTGATGTGAGTGCCACAGGAAATGAAATAAAACACACTAAAAATAAAAATACGTTGTCTGTATTGCTTTCTCCTTTGGCACGTTGCCCAAAGGAAACTAAAGTCATTTCATATTATCAGCTATTCACAGAATAACCCTGCAGGATCCTCGGGTCTGCCCTGTGTTTACCAATAGAAGTCTTTATGCCTTGATTATCCCACATCAGAGGCATACGATTTTCCTGGTGAAATTTTTGTGTCAAACTTAGTGTGAATTAAATAACTAGAGGCTGCTCATCACTGTAGCTTTGGTTTTGCCTTCGATATTTTCCTGAGACTCTATGCAAATAGACTTCTAAAACTTGTCCTATGAGACCTTGGTTTCAGTCCCAAGACATACACACAAGCATGCCTGCCCCTGGGTACACCAGAAGAGACATGTCCCAATGACTGTGGTTAAGTTCTGAAGAACATTTTCTGCTGGTCTTATGTTAGACACAACACACATAACACTTCATATTTACAGAACATCCTATCTTTGTCATTGTGTGATATATCTGCATCTAATAGCCTGTCTTGTAATGTGTTGGGCAAATGGATAAATCAATTCATGTGCTCTTTAGTCCGCAACTGTTAATGCATTCATTAAACTGCATCAGTATTGCCTTGGCTGCTCTCAATGATCTGAAAAACTTGAGTGTTTAAGAATTAGAAGTTTGAGGGAAGATTGTGAATATGTAGGGTTCCCCTACTCATTCAGCTTTCACAGGTTAACTAAAAACTTGAGTTAGAGTAAAAAAATTAATTGGAAATTCAGCTCTTAGTAATAGTAGAACTTCAGGAAGCAAAGTCAGACCAACAGGAAAGTTAGAAACCCCAGTGAGATACTACAAAACCCAGACACCAAGTGGCAGCTGAGAACCTCCCACAGACCATGCCAGCTGCCCAGGAAGAGCAGCAAATATCAGTAACAGATAAGAAAGAGTCTGTGTCAGCAGAAGAGACAGAGACACAGTTGGGTACTGGTGGTCCCATCTGTTCCTGGTCATCACAATTCCTCACAGTGCACAAATTAATGGACCATGGTAGGGAAACAACCAAGGCCTAGAAATCTGTGATGGATAGAACCCATGAAAAATGGTGGCCAAACTAGTTAGAGGAAGAAGTCAGCAAGGAATTGCCTGTTTAAACTATATGTGTGCAATTTATATCCACAGTGCAGGCACGCCTGTCCCAGCTCCTCTTGACTCACCCAACCTGGCCCTGCCTTGTGTTGCTCCTTTCCCGCAGAGGGAGAAGCTGGGAAGTGAGAGGTTACTGTAGGAAAGATCCCTGCTGCAGGAGCCTGCCAAGACAGACCTGAAAGGAAGCTAGTAGAGAGCTGCAGCTAGAGATTCTGTAGGTGACAAAAGGGACACAGGAATGTGATCCTCATGGGTCAGGTTTAGCAGAAGTCCCTAGAAAGTACAGTCACAATTAGCTGAACACAGGGACTTGGAACCCAAACATCTCAGCTCCTGTGCCTTGTTAAAAGGCCAATACATAGTATGTACTAACCCAAATAGTGCCACCAGCAGGAGGTAGAAATGAGGTTAAATATATACCACTCAGGGCTCAGAGACTTATCTACAAAAGAAGAGATCTACTCTCCCACAAGGCCGACTGAAGACTAGCACAGCACCATAGTTCCAGGTAGAAATAGCCCAAACCTAAAGGAAACATACATCAAATTGAAAGAACCCACATGCTGACCATAGGGCTCCACTCCAGCTAACTCTTAAGTCTCACAACAAAAGCAACAGTAAGGTGAGAAAGGAACATAGCAAGATGCCCTACAAAGTCTTTAGCTCACCAAATGGAAATAGAAGAGGGCCACAAGACAGACTTCAAATAATAACCTCCCCAAACCATTGGAGAAGCCCAAGAAAGAATCAAACAATAATCTCCTCGGATGTTTACTGAGTTTTAAAGAGACCTAACTAAAGAATTCAGGGACAGAAATAGCAAAATACCCAGGCAAATGAATGAGACCCAAACTCGAGGTTAGCTGAAATGTAGAAGCCAATTCAAGAAATGAAGGGCAAAAGAGTGTAGAATTATGAAAAGATATTGGCAGGTTATAAGGAGGTGCAAATCTTATTGGAAAGTATCACAAAAAGACTGACTCAATGTGAGCACAGAGCTTTGGAACTCAAATGGACCCAACTCTTAAGAATGTTCTAATAGCAACTACAACAGCAGGGAAATGGTTTCCAACACATGCTACAATAGATGACTCAAAGAAGCTTAGCCTCAGAATTAAAAGACCAGAAGAAGAAAATAGAAACCTAAGCCAAAGGTATAAAAAAATCTATTCATTGACATTATAACAAAAAGCTTCCTCGATACAGGAAAAGAAATGGACACCAACAAGACGTGACCAAACTGAAGCTCCCCAAGACACATCATAATAAAAGTTACAGGCATTCAGCACAATGATAAAAATCCTAAAGTTACCAGAAAAAAGTAGCAAATAACTTACCAAGGTAAACATATCAAAACAGCAGCAGAGTTCTCGGCACAATTTCTAAAACCCAGAAAGAAGAGTTTGAAGTGAAGTCTTCAATGCCCTAAAAGAAAAACTGTCAGCCCACACCCCTATATTTTGCAAATTATCCTTCAAAATTGACCATAAAATAAAGACCTTACATCACAAAGGAAATTTGAAGAAACTTATGAAAACAGATCAGTGCTACAAAAAAAATACTTAAATATCTATTTAACAGATAGAGAGGAGAAGCAGAGCAAAGAAAGCAGAGGCCAGTGTACATTCAACAGTAATAACATTCAAGCAAAGGAAAAAGCAGAAAAAATCAACATCCAAATTTTAGCACAACGTTAGGATCCAATACTTCCAGGATGATAATAACCTTCAATGCTAATGGTCTCAACTCTCCAATCACAAGGCATGGATTGGTAGATTGGATTAGAAAAGCAAAATCCAACCATATTTTGCTTACAAAAGATACACCTTATCCATTAAAATAAAACTACAGACTAAAAGTGAAAGGATAGGATACCATATTCCATTCAGCAGGTATGTGAGAACAAGCAGGAGTAGCTACGCTTTTGAAGACAAAGTGCACATAAATCAAAACTACTCAAAAGAGGCAAATAAGGTTACTTCTGCCTAATAAAAGGAGCAGGTCAACATGGGGAGCCAAAATTAGTGAATATTTATGTACCAACAATGGCACACCTGACTTTATAAAAGAAAAGCTACTGGACATAAAAGAACACACAAACACCAACACAATTATACAAAAGGACTTTAACATCTACTTTCTCAGGAAGACAGGTCAACTAGACAAAAGATTACCAAAGACATAGCAGATCTGAACCACACAATGGAAAAAACAGACCTAATAGATATCTACAGAGTGCTTCATCCAACAATAGAATCACACATTCCTTTCAGCAGCTCCCAAAACATTCTCTAAAATAAATCATGTTCTAGGCTACAAAATATGCTCAAATGAAGACCAAAAAAAAAATGAAAATAATCTCAGGTATACTATCATATCATGGTGGAATAAAGCTAGAAATCAGCAATAGAAACAACAGATACTATATACACATAGAGATTAAATAATACAATATTGAACAACACACATAGAGATTAAATAATACAATATTGAACAAACAATGGGAAAGAATCAGGAAAGAAACTAGAAAGTTCCTTGAGACAAATGACAATGAAGCACATCATACCAAAACTTTTGGGACACAATAGAGGCAATAATAAGAGGGAAATGCATTGCTATGAACACACACAGATGAATAGAACTGAGCATCCTAAATAAATAATCAAATGATGCATCTGAAGATACTAGAAAAGCAAGAGCAATTCAATCCCAAAACTAACAGGAAAAATAAAGTTGTAAGGATCAGAACAGAAATCAATAAAATTGAAACTAACAATATATAAAAGATCAATGAAACAAATAGCTCATGCCTCAAACAGATAAATGAGATTGATAAACCTCCAGTTAACCTCCTAGATAGAATTGCATCAATGCAATTGAAAGTGGAAAAGGTGAAATTACAACAGACAGCACTGAAATCCAAATGATTATAAGAAGCTACTTTGAAAATCTATACTCTAATAATTTTAAGAATCTGGAAGAAAGGGATGAATTTGCAAACGTGTGTCAGCCTCCAAAACTGAATCAAGAATTTACAAAACACCCAAGTAGACCAATAACCAACTATGAAACTGAGGAAGTAATAAAAACTCTTCCGACTATAAAAATCTCAGGACCCAATGAATTCATGGCAGAATTCTTTCAGAAATTTAAGCAAGACTTTCCACCAATACTCATCAAACTTTGAAGAAATCGAAAAGAAGGGAAAACTGCCAAATTCATTTCATAAAGCCAGAAAACTTTAATACTAAAGCCAGGCAAAGACGCAACAAAAAAAAGAAAAGAAAAGAAAACTGTGGACCAATTTCCCTAATGAACACAGATGCAAAAATAAATGCTTGCTAGCAGAATGCAACAGATTATTTTTAAAAAGTAACACATTATCACCAAGTAAGCTGCATTCCAGCCCAGCAGAGATGACTCAACATATTCAAGTCAATAAAAATCACCGTAATAGAAGAAAGATAAAAATCATATGATCATCTCAATAAATGCAAGAAGGGCTTTTATGAACACTCTGAAAAAAATAGGAATAAAAGAACTTTACCTTAAAGTGGTACAGTCATTGATGACGACCCCTCCACCAACACCCTCCTAAATGGGACAAGACTTAAAACATTTACCTTAAAAACCAAGAATAAGAATAAGACAAGGGCACATACTGTCACCCCTCCTGTTCAACAAAGTACTCAAAATTCTGGCAAGAGAAAGAAAGAAAAGGAATATCAATTGGAAGGGAAGATATCCCTATTTGTAGGTAAGATTCTGTACATTGAAGACCCAAAAAACTCCACCAGACATCTCTTAGAACTAATAAACAAATTCAGCAAAATAGGTTACAAAACCAACACTCACAAATCCAAAGCAACCCTATATACCAATAATAAACTCAATGAGAAAGTAATAAAAAATGAATACCATTCACAATAGCTATAAAACAATTACTTAGGAACAAATCTTACCAAAGAAGTGAAAGATAGCTACAGAGAAAAATGACAGAACTCTGAGGAGAGGAATTTAGAAAATGAAAGGACAGTCCATGTTCCTGGATAGCCAGAATGAATGTTGTCAAAACAGCCATACTTCCAAAATTGTTATACAGATTTAGCGCAATACCATTCAAAATACCAAGAGCTTTCTCCACAGAACTATATATAAAAAAACAGCTCTAAAACATACATGGAATCAGAAAAGACCCAGAGTTGCTAAAGCAATCCAGAGTAACAAAGGCAAAGCAGGAGGGATCACAATCCCATTCTTCAAATTGTACTACAAAGCAGTAGTAATTAAATCTACATGGTACTCTCTCAAAAACAGGAAGGTCAATGGACAGAATTGTGGACACAGAGACAAACCTGACACCCTTAGCCACCTGATTTCCAACAAAAGGCCCAAAACCGATCAAGATAATATCTTCAACAAATAATGTTGGGAAAACTGGCTATCCACATGTGGGAGAATGAAGCTAGACCCACGCTTTTTCACTCTGTACTAAAATCAAATCAAAATGGACCAAAGAGATAGATATCCAAACAGAAATACCACACCTGCTAGAAGACAAAAGGGTAAAACTGGAAGACACAGGGACGGGAAAGCATGTCATGAACAGAATGCCAACTGCACAAGAAATAGCACTGAGAATCAACAAATGAGACGACAACAAACTAAAAGCTTTGCACAGTGAAAGAAACAAGCAATAAGATGAAGAGAAAACTCACAGAATGGGAGAAAATTCTGCCAGCACCTTCTCAGACAAAGGATTAGTAACTAGAATATAGAAAGAACTCAAAACCCTCAAAATAAGTGACCCTTTGAAAAATGGGCAAGAGAAATGAAAAGACGTTTCTCAAGAGAAGAATTACAAAAGGCCAGCATGCACATAAAAATAATGCTCAACATCTTAGGCCACAAGAGAAATGCAAATCAAAACAACACTGAGATTCCAGCTCACTCCTGTGAAATGGCTCTCATAAAGACCTCAAAAAACAACAAACATTGGGAAGGTTGACTGGGACAAAGGAACACTTCTACATGGTTGGTGAGACTGTAGACTGGTACAACCAATAAATGGAAAGCAGTTTGGAGATTCCTTAGACAGCTGAATATAGAAATCCCATTTGATTCAGTTATAGATTTCCTCAACATGTCCCCAAAAGAGCTAAGTCATCATACCATAGAGACACATGCATAACCATGTTTATAGCAGCACAACCCATAATAGTTTAATCCCAGAAACAACCTACATGGTCATCAAAGATGAATGGATAAAGAAAGTGGTGTGTGTGGGTGTGTGTGTGTGTGTGTGTGTGTTCACACACACAATGGGATATTATGTAGCCATAATGAAAGACATTTGTAAGAAAATTGGGCACACTGAGTCAATAATGCTCAATGAAATGGACTGGATGCAAAAGATTAAATATTTCATGATGTCTCTCACATGTAATTGCCATAAATACATGTGCAAAAAAAGATCTTAATGTAAGAGAGAAGATAGGAAGTGGGGAGATGGACCGTTTGGAAAAGGGAGGAGACTCTGAGATAATGGGGATGGAGAGATGGGGTGAAGATGTATGTAGCTAACATGCAAATGAATATGCAAATAAAAATGAAAAAAAAGAATTAGAAGTTCATGCTACTGTTCCAGACACATAAACTATCCAACAGCTTCTGTGTGAATAAGGAATACTTTGCAGTGCTCAAAGTATCTAAGAAAATATTACTGAGTATTTCACCACAATATGTAATATGAATGAACTACTGATTATGGTAAGAAAATAATAACTATAACCAGAAATATATTTGGTTCCTCATCAAATTATTCATGCATATTCTCACAATGGGTACTCTATTCCATCTTTGAACCACAAAAAGGGGGAAAAAAGCTTGGAAATAAGAATCAAAGTGCACACACACACACACACACACACACACACACATCCTTATTCAGCCCCAAGTACAAAAGAGCTGGGTGTGCTAAGTTCAGGATGGAAAATGGTGCAGAAGGAGAGGTAGAATTAAGTGCTTCCCAGTGCTGCTCACCTCTCTTTTCTGGCCCATGTTTATTCTAAGGAAAAGAAACTGACTCCTATATTACAGTAATGTCTTAGTTACTTACTCATTGTGGGACAGAATTCCCACCATCCGTAACTTAGGGGAGGAAAGATTTATTTAGCTCACAGTTTTAAAAGGTCTCACACAATTCATTCACAGAGTTCACAGTTATCCCAGTATATCCAAGTACAGGAGGCTTCTGGGGGACACTCTAGATCCAAACAATAGCAACCAATAACTGGTTTTGAAAATTCCACTCTTTTCCTTTACATGAATTTTCAAAGAAGATATTATAGGCAGTGATCTTTTTTTTACGCTAACTTATTTTCCCATTTAACTAATTCTTACTTAGCCTTAACACTTCAGCTCAATCACCACCATTTTTGATACTCTGAGTCTTGCACTCATCACACATGCATACTAACAGCAAATCTAGACATTTCATACACATTGTACTTCAGTTCCCATTGCCTCTTATGTTGTTAAATAACTCTGTCTAGATTATTTACAAACATGTTTCCTTGTGGGCTCCTGAGCCCATTAGGAGCAAGAATTGCATCCGTAGGTTAGCAACTTGCATCTCCAATGTTTAGCACAACACCTGGCACAGAACAGACAAGCACTCAATAAGTATGTGTTAAATTTGTTAAATAATTGAATTAAATTAAAATGGATGGTCGCCTCATTCCTCATTTCTGCCAGAGAAATTAGATGGGATTGATCTGATACTTTCACGCTTGACTTCATTGAATCAGTCTATGCTTCTCTTTTATAGTTCTCAATTATTTTTGAATACTTTACTTGACATTACTCTGACCTAATCATGTATATTTTTTATGGAACTGATTACCTCTCATCTGAATGGATGAATGGAATAAAATGCAGGAAGGAGGAATGTATGATTATGTGGCAAAGGATGCAAAGTGCAGCCCAAAACCATGGTTCAAACTCCGCGTCCTAAATATTCATGGGGAGGTCATTTAAAAATCTGATCTTGTTTGTTTTCTGATCTGTAAATTGAAGGAAAAAGAAAAACGCCTCTTTCTAGGTACAGTGGTGAAAATCAGTTATTATACACAAAGTCCAGGCCAGACAACTGGTCCACAGTAGGTACTCCACAAATCGTAGCAACAGAAAGTAGTTCTAAGTGGAAATCCTTATTCTAAGCAAGAGAACAGGGCATGAATATTAGCTATAGCACTGCCTCCTCTTGGTACTTTGTATTTAAATTTACCATAATTGTAATTTATATTTTAAAGGCAACTAAGAAGAAGCGACAGTGAAGCCAACAGTACTGACCGCAGTAACCAAAGAAGGAAATCCAACAGAAACACAACATACGCCTTTTGCTTACTCTTCTGTCCTTTTTCAATGAAAACAACGCTCCTCCCTTTGATCACCTGGATGAGTCCTGGCGTGTTTAATACATTTTTGTATCGCGAGCTGTCCCAAGTGATTGCCCGATTCTTCCTATCTGTCCAATGATTGTCACTTTCCAGGCTGTAAAGTCACCTGTTTAGGCCTGCGCTGTCTACGCCTCAGTCTTTCTCTGTCTTAGCCCGTAGGGATTGCTGTAACAAAATGTCATAGACTGGGAATTCTATAAATAACAAAATTTATATGACAGGTCTGGAGGCTGTGAGGTCATAAACCAGTGCACTGACTGTCCAGGGAAGGCCTGTTTTCTCATAAATGGTACCTTCACTGTACCCACAACATGAAGGAAGATACTAGCTAACTTTTTATAGTCTCTTTTACAAGGATACTACTTCTGTTCATAAGGTCTCTGTCTTAGTTACTTTTTCATTGCTGTGACTCAATACCCAACACCCACTAACTTAGGAAAGGAAAGGTTTATTTTTGCTCACAGTCTCGAAGGTCACAGTCCATTCAGGGGTGGCCGGCAACAGTCAAAGTATATGGCAGAGAGAGGTGGACGCAGCTTCCTGGATAAACAGGAAGACAAGCTGAGGCTAGTTGAGACTAGTCCCCGCCCTCCAGTAAGGCAGGTGTAGCTTATGTACCCTTTCAGGTCTCCGCCCAGTAACCAGTCCCTCCTGCATCCAGGTGTGGCCACTACACACCGTTAATCCTAACTTAACTGCAATCCACCCCTCCAGACCAGACCCCAGTCCACCAACATCACATGGTTCCATCAAAATACATGAGACTTTTGGGGGACACTCCAGATCCTAACCACAACATTCCACCCCTGGCCCCCAAAAGACTCATGTCCTTCTCCCCATGCAAAATGCAGTTAGTCTTTCTCCAAGAGTCACCACAGTCTTAAGAGTTTCAGCACTGCTAAAGAAACTCAAAGTCCATAGTCTCCTCTGAGATGTAAGACAAACTTCTAGCTGTGGGCTCCTGTTCAAACCAAAGAGTTAAGCATTTCCAACATAAAATGGCACAGGGTAAACATTTCCATTCCAAAAGGGATGAATAAGGTAATAAAAGGCAATAGGACCAGTGCAATTCCTAAATCTGGCAGGGCTCCATCTCCAGCAACTGGGACAAACTCCTGTGAGGCATGAACTCCAAAGTGCTTGGGTGGTCCCACCCCCATGGCATTGCTGCTGACTGCAACCTTGATCCTCTCTCCTTTGGGCTGGATCCACTCACGGCCTGCTGCTTTTCCCAGCTGACAATCCATGCTCCTGGCTTCTCCAAATTTTGGGCTCTCCACTGGACCTTAGGCTTCTCCTTCACAATTTCACACATTGCCCTCCCAGGGGCACACTGCTTGGCCTCCAAGGCCTTCCTCTGAAACCTGGGTGGAAGCCTCCATGAACCCACAACTCTTGGGCTCTGCAAACCTGTAAAGCCGAGACCGCATGGACGTCTCCAAGATCCGCCACTGGCTTGAGCAGGAATCTGGCTCCTTTGTGCCACGGTTGCAGTAGCTTCTGAGTGCCTGGATTGCTGAACTCTAGGAAGCTGAACTCCAGCAAACACTTCCCTCTTTGGCCCTACAGGGAGTTCTGGGGAACTCTTCACAAGACAAGATCTTTTGCCTTTGCACCCTTTAATTGGAAAGGGTGGAATCTTGCTGATTCCTGAGTCACTGTGAAGGCCTCTTTTTTGTAGTCCTGCTTCCAACTTCTTGGCTTTTGTTTAATGTTAGTCTCTTGAACAACCACATGCTTTTCCACTCCAGACTGCGAGCTTTTTACATCTGTTCTCTCTGCCATTGTCTCCTGTCTTTCACTGTAAAGCTGGCTAAAAGCTGCAAACAGCAGCCATGTAACAGTTTTAACAACAGTCTGTCTTGAGATTTCCTCCACCAGAGAAAGCGGTCCACCAACCCTAATTGCAGTTTCAGGCAGTCTCTGGACAAGGGCAAAATGCCGACAAACCTTGCCAGAGTGTAGCACACATGGTCTTTAGGCCACTTGCCGATACAGTCCTCCTTCCCATCTGAAACTTCTTGAGCCTGGCCTTTCCAATCCACACTTCTATCAGCATTCTGGTCTTCTGAGCTGTGACCAGAATCTCCCCTCAAGCTCGGCTCAGAGCACTCCAAGGCTTCTCCAGCTTGCATCCCCAAACTTTTCCAAATTCCTTCTGCAAACCAGTTCCAAAGACTTCTGAGCCACAGCATCAGGTAAAGTACAGCAACGACCCCACTCCTCTGGTACCAATACTGTTTTAGTTACTTTTTTGTTGCTGTGACTCAATACCCAACACCCACAAATTTAGGAAAGGAAAGAGGTACATTTTAGCTCACAGTCTCGAAGGTTACAGTCCATTCAGGGATGGCCAGCAACAGTCGAAGTACATGGCAGAGAGAGAGGTGGAGGCAGCTTCCCTGGACAAACAGCTGAGACCAGTTGAGACTAGTCCCATCCTCCAGGAAGGCAGGTGCAGTTTATGTATCCTTTCAGGTCTCTGCCCAGTAACCAGCCCCTCCTGCATCCAGGTGTGGCCACTACACACCATTAATCCTAACTTAACTGTAATCCACCCCTCCAGACCAGACCCCAGTCCACCAACATCACATGGTTCCATTAAAATACATGAGACTTTTGGGAGACACTCCAGTTCCTAACCACAACAGTCTCATAACTCAAAGGCCCCCCTCTTAATTTAATTACGTGAATGATTAGGTTTCAGTACATGAATTAGAGGGTGGACAAAATCATTCAGACCACAGCATCTTCCAAAGGTCAGAAATGGAGTCAATACTCACTTGAAACAGGAGCTTCACTCAGGATACTATCAGATGCAAGTACCCAAATCTACCTCCACCAATTTTACCAGGAAATCATCGGGCTTCCTGATAGAAGGAAAATCAGAAACTTAAACTACATTAGGAGTCCAGAAAAGTTGTTTTCTTTGTGCCTGTGTTTCTGTCTACCTGACTGTGTCTCTTTTTAATTTATTTTCTATGATTTATTTTTTCTGCTTGTTAATTCAGAGTCTTCAGTCCCAGCACTTCTATTTCTCCTGTTCAGTTTTTCACATGGTCTTCTACTCTGGCCACATGTAAAAATGACCTGAGTTAACTATGCACTGTGTTCTCACCCACACTGGTAGGGAGAGGACAGAGTGTCACATGATCCAAACATGGGAGTTAGGCCAGTTCCTTGTGGATGAACAAGCAGTTCTCAGGGATCATTAGGACTACAGAAGTAGTTAGGTGTACCTGTGTGGAGTATAGGTTTGCATAAGGTAATGCATTTGAGGCCCTAAAGCACAGACAGGTAAGTAATACCAGAATCAAACAAATCAAGTTACATATATTTTAATGTATCTAAATACCACGTTATCCTTCAACCAAAGGAAGCACAGGTTTTAGCCCACACAGCAGTTGCAAATGAAGGTCATTCGTTTTTACTCTGTCTAGGCCTTCGTCTGTGTGCTGGTTAAGTCACCTCGTTGGTTCTACTTCGAATCTTTGGGGGAAGGCTGCTTAGTAGAAAACCAAGACCCTCTCTGAGCTCTGATTCCATGACCCTGGGGAAGTCTTGATACTCTTCAAAGCTTTTAAGTCCACACTCAAAAGATGAAAGTAGTTGTGTCTACTCTTCCTGTTCCCAGGATTAAAAGGGAAGTGCCCACAAAAGATGTCACAAATACATTGTGAATACTAGAAATATTTTATTAATTGTGCTCATCACAGTTGCCAAGAGCTCTGACACCCAGATCACTTGGACCTGAATTTCAGTTCTGCCTTAACACTTACTAATGTGTTACTTTGGCCAAATTACACCTTGAAGCTTAAAAAATTTTTACCTGTAAAGTTGGCATAAGAATACGACCTGATGGTTACTGTGAAGATCTAATATGATCATGCAAATTAAGTGCTTCATATCGTGTCTGACATTCCAAAATTCTTAACATAAATCACTATTAATATCTGCTGGGGCTAGAGATTAAACTTTTGGCTTTTATCCAAAAACTAAGGTTTTCTATTACCTCTTTTTTCAAAAAAAAAAAAAAAGTGTCACTCTTCTCTGACTCAAGAGTAGCCTATTTTTCTGTTTGCACTGACCTTTTCGTTTTTAGACAGACTCTTTTCCTTAATCAACTAAATAGTCTGTTTGCTTTTGTAAGCTGTCTCTTCTTGGGTATCTCTAGCTATCAGGTCCTGTTTTCAAGGCTTTTCATCTCAAAGGCAGTCATGTTGTTTCTTCCAGTTGCTTTATTTATCTCTTCTTTCAATTAATCATTTATTCCCTCAACAAATAGTTATTGTGTCCCTGCTGTGTTCCAGATATCACCTAAGATGCTGATGATGCAATGTTGGGTAAGAACAGACACTTCTTGTTTCTATGTAAGTGACAGGAGGAAGCAAATGATTGGATACTATTTTGGTGTATTAACGAATAAGCATTTTACTTGATCTGTCTTTCTTTCTGATCCTGAGCATTAGACCTAAGGCATCTCCTGCCTCAGGGAAATATTATTACAAAAAAAAAGCTAAATATCAAAATAATCAAATTTTTACGCCAGTTTTTAAAAGGTGATGTATAAGTATAAAGTTTTTTAAATAATTAAGTTGATTTTTGACACTCACTCCCCCTGCCAACTGCACCCAGCCAGTCAGGACTAGAAGGAAATGGGAACACAAAGGGATAAAAAGGGAGACGGATCATAAGGCAAGAAAGATCAGGAGCCTGGGGCCAGGGGATTGAATGAAGAGGGAACTTTCAGATGAAGGGTCCCATGCCATCTAACAATGCCACCTAAATTCTGCCCATCTTCCTGCTTTTGAAAAGCTCCATCTGTTGTCAGAACAAGGAGTCTGAGTAAAGCATGAGTCTCTCCTGCCGCATTAACAGCATTCTTAGGAATGTCCTTGTCAAGACACACCCACCAGGCGCCAAGCAAGATTCTAAAAATGTGCAGATCCATGGAGGGGTCATGGGATCTGTTTCATTTATACCGTAAGAGACTAGGCAGAGTAGTCAGGCTGTTACTGGACTTGAATTAGACGATGGTGTAAAAACGGCCATAAAAAAAAAAGACAAGGAAAGCAAGGGACACCGATACATCCAGGTGTTCAAGTCACGCAGAACCTGCGTGGAATGGATTTTAAAATCTGGAATGGGTCCAAACAGCCCGACACTGCCAATGATGGTTTCAGGCATTCCTGTTTGAATACACAAAGGAGAAATCGTGCAGTTCTTCCCAGGGCTCAAAATCGTGCCCATCAAAATCACTCTGCCTGTGGACCCCAGAGGTGAGATCACAGGTGAGGCCTTTTGTGCAGGTCGCCTCTCAAGAGCTGACTGAGGAGGCTCTGAGGAAGAGCGTGGAGAGAGCAGAATGCAGGGGCAGGAAGCATTCAGGAGCAGTCAGGAGAAACAAGGTCAGAGTCAGATCCACTCTGAAGTCCACGTCTGTGCAGTGGCCAGGGCCCTATGATCAGCCTGGAACACCCCAGGGGACCCTAGCAGGTGAATAGGTGGCCCTGCAGAGAACAAGGTAGGACGGGGGCTACAGTGAGCTCACAGCACAGAGACCATCGGGCAGTGCAGCTGTAGGAGAGCCACCCTACAAAGCCATTGAGAATGACAGGTACAGCTTCTCTCTTCTCAACCCAGTAAGAGTCCATATTGACTGGCCCCGACAGAACAGTGACAGGTGGAGCAGGTATTGAGTTGGCCATCCACAAAGAAACCAAGGCAACCCTGTAGACTCACAGAGCCAGCAGGCAGCACAGACACCTAGACCTCCTCCTGAATTCAACAACAGGGTCCAACACAGGGTGGCAGCCAGGGGATGTGCAGGCCTGGACAGCCAGTCCGTGAGAGTGGTGTTATGGGCCAGCTGCGAAAGTCACAATGGAATGAATGGGTGAATCTGACCAGTTTTGTTAGGAATATTTGAGTTATTTCAATCAAATTTTTCACAAGCAGCAATCAAGCTGTAAAAGGGCACTTCATAACCCCAGAGGAAGTGTGAGAACAATTGCGTACCGCGAGTTTGTGAAATCTGGATTAAAACATTGTCTCTTTAGTGTTTCTCCAACAGGTATTTCTCCTAGCACATGATAGTGAGTGAACAAAAATGGCTGTCTGGCACTTTTCTCAATTAACATGTTAGTAGGGTAGTGCAGAGTGGTATTATCTGAGATAAAGTACGTAATTTATGTTAAATGTGAATCCTTCACATAAACCGCAGTAAATAGATTGGAGAGACATTCAATTTTGGACAATGGAAGTTGCTAGATTCCCAATTCAAAGAGGAACATTCCTCAGGCTTGCTCATTCTAGCTTGTTTTATTTATTTTAAATCTCTTAAGTTTAAGCTTCCTAAAATTTAGTTATAAGAATACAAATATTAATAATAGGAATTGATGAGGCCTTGACTTAAAGCTTTCTTTATAATCTGATTTTCTCTTGATGCATTTCGCCAAGTGGAAACTTGTTAAATTTTTAATTAACTTTTTTCTTTTTAGGGCTGAAGGAATGGTTCAGTGGTTAAAGTGCTTGCCTAGAAAGTGCTAAGTCAAGCACTAAGTACCCAAGTTTGATTCCCCAGAACCATATAAGCCAGGTGTGGTGGCACACACCTGTAATCCCAGTACTCGGGAGGCTGAGGCAGGAGGATTGAGATGAGACAAGGGTGCTGGGCTCCATAGTGAGCTCAGGACCAGCTTGGGCTACAGAGAAAGACATTGTCCAAAATAAATAAATATATATATATATATATATATATATATATATATATATATATATATATATAAAGACATTTTGCCCAGTGTCCAAAAATATATATACATTAAAGGAATTTAACAACCTGAATTTATACTTACCTATTGAGTCCATTTTATTCTGGGAGATACATTTCTTCTTTTCTCAATCTCTTACTACTCTATCATCCTTGCTTCTGGGGGCTGCACTTGGAAAGTGTTCTTTGGAATATAAAGTATCCAGAGAATAAGATCTGAAATAATGAATGAACTTTAATCCCATGAGTTTTGTGGAAACTAGAAGTACCTTTTAAAGGAAAAAATAATGAAGTGGGGAGAGAGAAAGATAACAAACTCTCTAGGATCGGAATGACAGGTGCCTTGCAAATGCTACCACTTGAAATGAGCAGTAACGGGTTTTTTTTTCCCTGTCACCTGAAAGGTCAGAAACAGGACTAAGAGGAGGACACCAGGTGGGTACAGATGTCCACTTAAGCAGTGCAAAATGAGGCTTTTCTACCTATTACCTGAACACCATATAGGCTATTTGGGGGTGCGAATGTACTTTTAATCCCTGGAGGTATCTAAACAGAGTCTGCATAGCCACAAGACAAAAGGAGGCTGAAATTGGATGATCTTTAAGGTTCACCTTGAGCTTTCCCCTCTATTACTCCCCTGGCTCCATTAGGAGCACTGTGTCAGGGAGACTGGCATTGAGCTTTAGTTTTCAGGCCCAAGGTGACCAGGAGCAGATCACAACCCTGAAAGAGTCGGGCTGATGTTGGCCAAGTGTAAGTGCATGTTTAGGTGACATTTCAAAAAAGTCAGTTTTGGTTTTTTGTTACCCATTGTTTCAGCTGTCTGAATCCTAAATCTCACCCCCTTCCATTAGTATAGATCATTGTTTAACTATAAAGCAGACCCATTTCCACTGATTAGTACGAGCATCAGTTAAATCTGCAATCAATCAATAAAAGAAAAATTAGTATTTTCCAAATACATTTTGCAAGCATAATCTGTCTGCTGAAGACCTACATAGACGTTAATTTCTTTTAAAAGCTTATTTTTTACGTGCTGTCAGTGAGAAGACTTGGTGCCATCTATTTAAACTCAGCAATTAAAACATAATATTTGGTGATGAAGAGAGTCTGGTTCCAAGTTTCTTTTCCAACACCTGGACAATTCAGCTATTAAAAAAATAACAAGGAAGATACTGGTCATGCTGACCTGACCCACATGCTTAATCCTGTCTTTGTACTACGTCTTTCTCCTCTCCCCAAATGCACAAGAACAGAACTAATTATTGCCTTTCAGATGCCTTAAGTCTCCAATGCTCAATTCTAAATATGGAGATTGCTGAAACAACCTGTTCAAGCAGAAATTGATCAGTCGTCCTGTCTCATTCCTATGCTGTGCGTGACATGAGCTCATATTAAAAAGCCTTTCCAGCATCTCCTACCCTTCTGATTCACTCCAAATCTTTTAAAGAGAAAACATCTCCTTTTGCTACTGTGTGTCACTCTTACTTTCCGATTGCTTTCATCTCTTGGCCTGTCCTTCATAGACTCTACAAACGCACATGTGCTCATAGAAACTTACCTTGTTTCCTTAATATCTCCATGTCATATTCCAAACTTCTTTCTTCCCACGCCCTTCTTTTTTTCACAATTAGGTAAGAGTAAGTGGATGGAGAATAATAAACAGTAATGGGACAAATTGTATCCAGACAATGGCCTGTCTTTTACCTTTGGATACAGTAATGTCTGGTATTTTCCAGTATACTTACTGTCTTTAAAATTATGCCTCCAAATGTCTTCAGAATTTGGATGACTAGGATATCACATAATACAATCAAAATGTGAACTTTGCAGATAGATCAGCTCTTGCAGGCTTGTCCAACCCAGGATGGCTTTGGATGTGATATTAACTATATTAGATATTTTATATACAGCCTGAGACAATTCCTCTTACTAAGTGCAGCCCAGTTAAATCAAAAGGTTAGATGCTCTACAGTATTACAAGTATATAGTCAGATAACAAGTTTTGGGAAGATACAAAAATGTGAGAGACATCACACAATGTTGATGTCATTGGATAAACCCATTCTGGAAACAACTTGGCAATACATACTGAAATTAAGCAATATATTGCATAGAACATAGAAATTTGTCCACAGTATGTAGTATGATTTTTGTAAAATATTCGCCAAGACTTTGCTTGAGGGTAGTGGGGAATCTGAGCTAACTTGAGTATCTATCATGAATTATTTTAAAAAGTACAGAGGAACTATACTCTGGAATCCTAATCTGCAGCCTGTAGAAGAAAATAGACATGAATAGATATCATAGATCTATAAAAATCAGACAAGTACGAAACAAAATAAAGCCTATTCCCAAAATCTCATGTATATTTAAAACACATACATTCACAATGCCTCCCTGTATTTTATAAATATTTGTTTATATATATATAAACACACATAAATATACACATGTAGAAGCAGTGGACACAGGAGATGAAGAAAAAATAAAAAATAAAACAGGGTCATTTCATAATCAATGATAGTACCCTCATCACGAAATAAGAAGCATGACTCAATTTTGTCTACTTTATGTACAACAAATGCTCAAATTACATTTCCATAATACAAATAATACATGTATACCATACAATTTTTAAAACCCATAAATATATAAATAATTATTTCCTAAAATATTTTGATATAGCATGTACATTCGTTTTCTATTTCTGGATAAAAAATATCATAGTCTTAGTGTCTGAAAACAACATACAGTGATTATTTCATAGTTTCTTCGGCTCAGAAGTCCAAGCTGGGCAGAGCTGGATCCCCTGCTCAGGGTCTCGCAGGGCAGCAAAGAAGGTATCAACCAGGGCACTTGCTCATCTAGAGGCTTAACCAGGAAACATCTACTTCCAAGCACATCCAGGTGTCAAGGAGAATCCATTTCCTGTGGCAGCATGATGAGGCCCAGCCTTGTTTTGCTGAAAGCCTACTCAGGTTCCAGAAACTTCCTGCTTTGTAGAGACGATTTTCAGTTGCATACCACTTGGATTTCTCCAACACAGACGCTCACGTCACTACACGTACAAAGAGAATCTCCGGCTCCAGTCTGCTAGCGGAGTATTACGTAACACAGCCTCATCAAATCTAATGATGTGTGTAATATTCCATCACCTTTGCCCTTATCCGTGCGTGGGAAACAGGCTGTCGGCCCCACCTACACTCAAGGGGACGTGATTATATAAAAATGCACGAATTAGGATATGGGAAAAGAAGGGTCCACATAAGGGTCTGTTCACTAGAGCAAGCCAGGAACCAGACAATGAGATTGCATCAACGAGAAAACAAGGGGAAAAAATATCCATGTCTTCGTAGTGAGCACAACTCTGTGTGTGTGTGTGTGTGAGCAGGCCAAGGGGGAGCAGGAGGATTGCTCAGACTCAGGAGTTTAGGTTCACTGAGCAAAATAGTGAGCCTCCATTTCGGTACAGAAAAAAACCGTATACTGTAAATAACATTTTACATCTTACAATTATCTCGCTCTTATAACTAGTTTGAACATTTTCCTTTTAAGTACTTATAGAAAACTGGACTATCCTTTATAATGGCTGCACCATGTACTTAATTGTTATCGTTTCCACGGACTCAGGTTGTTTCTAGTTCCCCATATATGTTGATATATATTGAGTCCTTATCACATCGGTTTATTACCCTCAGTCAGGTCAAACGAAGGTTCTAATCTGTTCTGACTTTGGTTCTGCTCTGTTTTAGCTATGAGAAATTAGACAAGTGACTTAAGCCTTTATGTTTCCTGGTTCTTACTTATTACATAATTAAAATGGATTCATGTTTTTCAAAAATACACAGGACATAGTGCCCGGAACATGGAAGAAAGTTTACATACCACTGATCCCTTCTTGGGTACTTTATTAAATATTTCAGTAGTGCATCCCAAATAGATTCCATCTGGGTTTTGCAAATCACATGAGTGGAAAAATGGTGTCTACAAAAGGCCGAGAGAGAGGTAACTTCAGAACAAGTACAGACAACAACGCTTTTCTTCGCTTCCTGAAAAGCTAGGCCTCTAAATTTCTTGTGGCCCAATTATATTCAATTCAATTGCCTTAACCAAGATCTGTCTCTGCCTCTTTTCTGTATTGATTGAAGCTTGTACTCATAAATCCATATTCCAGGTCTTTTAAAACAGAACACATGGATAATATAACTTTTAACTTATGTATTTACATAACTCAATATGCTGAGAAGGAGCTCCATGTTGTCAAGTTCATCTAAATAACGATGTGTTTACTTAATTCCTAATCCAGGGGACAATTTTCACTGTACAACATTCACTCCTGGTAGAAAGCACCCACAGGTGAATCAGTTATTTGAAGCAGGAGAAATGCTTGAAGTCGTAGCTTCAAATCACACCACGAAGGCAGTCCCATTCTTTAAAGCAGGCTCTTTCAAGAGATGCTAGGGATTCAGAGAAGATGTTAGGCCTGGCACACTGTCACTCCCAGAGAAAGATCCTTACCCCATCTTCATCAAGAAAGCACTTTTCCTTAGCTGTAAAAGCATGAGAAAGGGAGATGGTGTGGAAAATGGGAACCCAAAAGGGTTTTCTCTCAGATGTTAATAAAAGGTAAAGAGTTTCGCTGATGAAGAAGGGAGGACCACACTCACAGTGTGTGATATCTTCCCACAAAGTGAAAGACGGCAGCTTTACCAAGGAACCTACTTCCCTTGCCTTTGCATCTCCGTGCGTAGGGATCTGTACAGAGTGACACCTAGTGGTCTCCAGAACTCCCTTAGTAGCAACAGGAATGAGGAATGTGCTGGAGAGTGTGACTGAGCAACTGTAAAGGAGCCTTCTTCACTCACAAGCTATGAACAAACTATCAAGTGGTTATCACGTGGTCTTGATTCCAATACCACAGCTTTCGCACTATTCACTCGTCGTTACATCATAGGGAAAATTAACATTTAATATTTGAGCAGCTCATAGAAGTCCATTCGTGGAAAGGAATAATGATTCTGTTGTATGAGAGAAATGATTTTCTTGAATCTAGTATCTGAAGCTCATTAAACAAAAGCACAATATCGAACCCAATGGATTTCAAAGAATCAATAAGTTTGGTCAATGGTTACCTCCAGATTCGTGTAAGAGTTCATTCTCACAGATACTTAGTTTCTCTTCAGCATGTCCCGGCATGGATCTATCTCACCTCCACTGGTTAGAGAGGGAAAGTTAGAAGGCTGAGACATTCATAATATACACGAGAGGGGTTTTTTTTTCTTTTAATAGTTCTGAGGTTTGAACTCAGAGCCTTTGCATTCACATTCTAATGAAAATGTGGCTATACTTCTTATGAAATACTTTTAGTTTGACAGGATTGTGGCCATGACTAAGTACCAGTGTTTTGGGATATTGAATATTGTTTTTCAATGAACTAGAGTGAATCCAAAACTACTATTTAAGGACAGTTTCAGCCCATCCCAGGACTATCACTCTCTGTATTCTCATGCAGAGTTTCAGGGAAGGCGTCAGGGAGGAGTGATTTTTTATTCTGAGTATGTGAATCTAGATCCTTCAGTTTTCTTCAAAGAAGATAAGCCCTATCCCCAGCTCTGATGAATGAAAAAGTACTCCCTCATATGTCCAACAATATGCCCAAAAGCTTCAACCTGGTGGTTTTCACATCAGGGATGAGTATCTGAACTCAGAGTCCCTCACCACCTCTCAAAAGTTGAATTGAAGGTAAGGATACTTGAAGAAAAACCTTAGTTGCCACTTCTCGAAGTAAGAGGGTAAGTTAAGGAAAATGAAAGAGTCAATTTTTGGAAACACAGCTTCCCATGAAGAGATATTAATTAAAAATATAAATCAATGTTAGAAAAATTACGTACTCCCGGAATTGTTTTCTATAGAAGTTTGGAATAAACTGATACTCTTTTCAGGTAAAGTGGTGGAAAATAAATGTACATTTTAATACTAGTATGTATTCATGAATATTCTTGAATATATATATATATATATATATATATATATATATATACAATTTTCCATTGACAAGTAAACAATACCAGTATCTCTGGAGGATGCCAGATCCTGGAAACCGTGTTTTACTTCCATTAATACGCATTAACCTCTTTAGAAATGTTGTATGCGAGGTCCAAAGATTGCTAGAGAAACATACAAGTTCAAACAGCCTTCTAGCCTTCTGGACCATTGAGATAAAACGTTCCTCTCTTAGCCCTGTATGCTGCAATACAGTTTTCCATGTAAAGAAAGAGAATATAAATCTGTCTTCCCCTCCTCCCACCTGCCTGATTCTCTGCTCCAACCTGTCTAATTCAAACAGAAAATTGCTTGATGCTTAGCTGGCAGCTCATTCCGCTGTTGCCTAACCAGCTTCTGAGTGTTTCTTGAGGAGACACAGAAGGCAGAATAGTGTGCTGCCTAAAGAAGCCTGGGGGTGGAGTTGTGTGAAGGCATCCACGTATTACCTGTGTGTTGGGGGGGGAGGGGGGAGGGACACACATTTCCTGATTTGTTTTCTCCTTAAACTTTCAATTCACAGAATCCCAAAATATAATAAGACACAAACCTCAACAGAACTGAACAGGAAACAGGCAATTCAGCAAGAACACCTGGCAACTTCAATACCTCACTTCCAATAATAGAAAGAACAACGCAACAGAAGATCAACAAGGAAATGGAAGACTTGAAAAGGACTATAAGTCAACTAGACATCACCAACATCTACACAACACTCCATCCAACAGAAGCAGGTTATATTTTTCTCCACGTGCACATGGGACATTCTCCAGGACAGAGCGTAAAATAAATTTCAATATTTAAGAGAAGAGAAAGAACATAATATCTGCTTTCCAATTGAAAGGCAATGAAATTAGAAATTCATAACAGCAGAAGATTTTAAAAATTATAAATATGTGGAAAATGAAATGATACACTTAAACAGGAATATAACTATATAGACAGATTTTGATCATATGCCAATGAAGTACTCTAGATAAAATAAATTATTAGAAATTTACAATCTACCAAAACTGAATCAAAGAAATAGAATGTATGAGTAGACCTACACCTACTAAAGAGATGTATTAGTAATAAAAATTATTTTTAATCTTCCTAGAATGAGATGGCTTCACTAGTGAGTTCCATCTAATGTGTAAAAATGAATACATGTATATACAAATACCAATCTATCACAAACTTTTCCAAATTTAGAAGGTGAGGAAATATTTTCCAACATATTCTGTGAGGCCAGAATTACCCTGTATCCATAATAAACAGAGGCATTATAAGAAATGAAAACTAGAGATTAATTTCCCTTTTGACTACAGATACAAAATTCCTCAATGAAATGCTAACAATACAAATCTAGCAGCATGCCAAAGCACACCATGATCCAGTGAGATTTATCCCAAGAACTTGGGTAAGACGAGGTCAACATATAAAATTCAACCAGATAAGCCCGACATCGTGGTGCAGGTTTTTAATCCCAGAATTCTGAGAGGCCTGGACACAAATATTTCAAGTTCAAGCCCAACCCAGACAACTTAGTAACTTACTAAGACCCTGCTCAAAATCAAAAACAAAAAAGAGGTGGGGTGGAAAGGCCTTGGGTTTGGCCTTCCATACCACAAAAAAGGTAGTACACCATATGGACAGAAAGTGACATCGCCAACTCAAAGACACAAAGAAGCATTTCACAAAATTCATCACCATCTCATGGAAAAAATATCCTCTACAAATTAGAAATGGAAGGGACCTCCTCAATCTGATTAAAAAAAAGCATCTATGAAAATCCTACAGTTAAGATTGCACTTTATAGGGGGGAAAACAAAAAGCTTAACTTCTAAATATAACAACAAGGCAAACATGTGAACTCTGCTTTTATTCAACACTCCAGTCGAGGCTGTAGGTAAGGCCATCAGGGAAGAAAAGGAACTAGCTGTCATCCATATGGGGCAAAAAAAAAAAAAAAAAAAAAAAAGAGAGAAGCAAAATCATCTCTATTTGGAGATGTTCTGATTTTGCACATAGGAAATCCCAACCAATCCACAAAAGACCACTAGAACTAATAAATTCAGCCATATTGCAGAATACATGAGCAATATAAAAAACTCAGTGATACTTTATACACTGGCAATAATAATCCAATAATAAAATTGAGAAAACCATTCCATTTACAATGGAATAGAGCAGAATAAGACACTTAGGAAGATAGTTAGTAAAAGAAATTTAAATTTGTAGCCATAAAGTTATAAAATAGTTTAAAAATTAAACTATATGGTTAAAAAGTTAAACTAAACTAGAGAAGAGGAAAAATTAAACTAAACTAGACAAGAGGAAAAACATGGCATCATCACAGAATGGAAACATTAGCATTGTTAAGATGTTAATGTTTTTCAAATTGATGTACAAGTTAAACTGAATCTCTATTAAAATCCCATCCAATGTTTTGCAGAAATTGACCAGTTCATCTTAAAGTTTCCATGAAAATGCATGAGCCTCAGAATGGCTAAAAGAATCTGAAAGAGAAAAACATAGTAAACAGTTAGAGGGCTGAAATTTCCCAATTTCAAAACTCATTACAAAGCAACAGAAATCAAGAGTGTGTTACTGGCCTAAGAATAGACACAACCATCCTTGGAATAGATTTGAGACTCTGGAAATAAACTTGACATTTCTGTTCAGCTTATTTTTGAAAATCAAAGGAAAATAGTGAAATACACAGAGACTGAACAATGGGGAATACACAGAGGCAGGAAACAGTGATTTTCAGGGGCTAGAGGGAAAAGGAGTGGAGAATGGCTGCTAATAACTAACTATGGGGTTGCTTGTTTTGAGTGACAAAATATTGTAGAATAGCATCATGTGAAATGGTTGCATGGCTTTTAGGATATTCTAAAACTATTAAATTGTCATAGTTTAAAAATGAATAAATGAATGAACATTCCAATCATTTGCAAACTTTGGGGCCTTTATCAATATGTCTACTCTATAATTATTTCTAAACAGTTCTCCTCATGTAGACTGTGTGAAGACTGAGAAGGCAAATTAAGATGTACTCTCCTTTGTATCAAGCAAAATATTTGAATCCGGTAGGAGATCAGTAAGTTCTTGCTGAGTAAATTGGTATCCCCAACCCTTGAGGCTTTCCATCACTTGTGTTTCCCTAAGAGCCTTTGAGATGGCTTGAGTAGACTCCAAAACCACAGATCCAGCCTCGCCCACTCAGCTTCTTGGAGATTTGTGGCAGTCCCTTGCCAAATAATTAGAACCAAGAGCTTGTTTATATCGAGGCTGATTTTCCTCCATTGCTCGTCTAGAGAGCTTCTTTGCTGGAGTGGTTTTATCAGTCCATTCCCTCATTTCTCTGTGATACTCATCTTCCAGGTTTCTCAGACCCCTCCCAGCCAATGATCCAGCCTATCTATCTCACTTCTCCATCTCTCCTGTCCTTATATATCCCCTGCTTTCTGAACTTGGAACTCTGTATCCAAACAGTGAATAGTCTATCCATTTTTATTGTCCTGAACTCGTGCTAACTCATACCTAGAATATACCTATGTCACACCTCTGTTCAAGTTGCTGTCTTGCCCTGATCACTCCATATGCTTATTCATTGATGTGGAAATGGGGTGTTTGTTTGCTTATGCAACTAAAGGAATTTATGTTGCATTGTAATAATACTGGAGGACTTAAGTGTTTGCATGTGCTCGTGCCTAGTGATAAATCAGCATACTCACTGATCAATAATTTCCCTATTTGAAGCATCTCAGAAAATGCATCAAGTATTTTAATCAATTCCAATCTCAAATCCATCGTGCAATTTAAATAAAGTGCCATCTGTTGCTTCTGGTGTTATTGGTTATGGCTTTGGTGTTAACTGCTATCTTTGTAGTTTCCGTCAAGAAAATGGAGTAGGAAAAAAATTGTCCGGCATTAACATCTTGCTTCTAGGTGCATTCATAGTGTGTGATTACTGGCAGCTCTCCAGAAAACGTGGCCCAGTTTCTGGAAGCCTCTTGACTTCCTCAAATTAAAAGATGCATGATAATTTAATCAGTTCAAGAATTTGATTACGTGCACCTCTATTTTTTTTCCTTTTAAATGGCGAAAAAAATACTTCAGTTCCTTTAAGACAGCCCCAAGAAAAAAAAATAAGCCATGAGTTTCATAGTAAGATTGAGTCCAGTTATTCTAGAGTGCCTCAGCTGTTCCCACATGGCTGCCTGAGCAGTGGAGGGCTAGATGGGCAGAAGCCCCAGCTTCCAGCCTGACAGAAGAGAGCATTTCTGAGCTCAGGGCTTGCACGGGCCTGCTTTTATTTCTTTCACTCTCACACAACCATCAGGCCCATTTTGTAGCCACTGCCTGCAGCAAAAATGAGCATAGTGAACAACAAAAATTAAACCAGAGGCTCATTGAGTCTTGCTGGTGGCCGCCTCTTCTCCTGGGCCATCTCTCACGCTGTGTTTAATCTGTGGGGATCTGGCCTCCTTTCACTCCGTCAGACCTTGCTTCAGTCTGGTAACTGACGGGCCATTCTCTACAGGTTCAGATGGATTTAAGTCCTGTAACCAATTTAGGTTGTTGTAGGACTGGATGCCCTTGAAGGCTTGTTACTCTAAATTTAACTCCTGGATGACCAGGGGCATCATCCCTAGGATTCTACTCTAAGACCCTCTTCCAGAACCTGACCCTCTCAGAAACCTAGGGGCTGTTTTTGGGGGGGTTTTTGTTTGTTTGTTTGTTTGTTTTGTTTTGTTTTGTTTTGTTTTGTTTTAAGCCTTCCAGGTGATTCTGATGCTGAGTAAAATTGGGAAGTCCTGGCACCTTTGTTACCTGGCATTGGTCCTAATGTTCTGACCTCTTGTCTAAGGTCTGTCTATGTCTTCCCACATCCTGTGGCTTGGATGTCAGATTCATTGTTTCCTGTTTCATCATTTTATTTCCCAAAGCTGAGCTTCCTGACGCGTGCCTCCAGTGACCACTTCAGACCAAACTCCATATCTAGAGTCACTTCTGCATTCACCTGCTTTTCGGGGCTCAGTTTCTAGAAGCTCACAATGGTCACCTCCCTGCTTTGTTTCCAACCTACTGCCCACCTACAGCTCTGCTCCTGACCTGGCTGAGAGTGAAATCTGCACACCAAAGCCACCACAGCATGATACTCAGTAATGTGGGCCACAACACTGTATTCTGTGCCATCTGTCTTTCTTCTCTCGGCCCATCTTCCACACAGCTGCCAGGTATTTTCTTAAGGAACAAAATTGATATTAGCTCCTGCCTACAATCTCCTCTGGAGCTCTAATTCCCTATAGGATCAGGTCCAAACTCCTTAGCACAATATTCAAAACCAGGATGTAACTAATGTATTCACTGAATTTCATTACTGTTACCTCTCTTGCTCCCAGAAGTACCCTTCAGCCAAATCATCTATCAGCTTCATTTGTCTGACAATTCATGGGTCAGCCTCAGTACCTTTGTACATGCCCTTTCCTCTGGCCATAGCATTCCTTTCCTTACGTTGCTAGCAGACAAATGTCTACTAGTCAGGTTTCAGTTCCAATGCTATCCTTTTAGTAAAGGTCCGTGTCGCCTGCTCCAAGCTGAGTTATGTACACACTACACAGGCTGAGTTATGCCTTGCATCCTGAACCAGTCCTTTGAGTATTTCATTCACAATTCTTATTTTGCTACTTATGACACTGTGTGCAAAGTATCAGCCTACATATCTTCACTAACTGGAAGGTATTTAGTGTCTTAATTAAAATACCCACAGCCTAACATGAGGGACACGGTGTAAAACCTCAGTAAATATAGTTAAGGGGCTGGAGGGATGGCACAGCAGTTAAGCCATCACTTGCTTTGCAAGTGCACGGCCTGAGTTCGATTCCCCAGCACCACATAAACTGGGCATGGTGGCACATGCCTGTAATCTCAGCACTCTGGAGGCTGAGGCAGGAGGATTGCTGTGAGTCCAAGGCCAGCCTGGGCTCCATAGTGAGTTCAGGACCAGCCTGAGGTGCAGAGTGAGACCCTGTCTCAAAGTAAATAAATAAATAAAATTAAATGACTATTCAGATTCTTAAGAAGTGTGCGTTCCAAGAAATACTATCAAATGTCCAGTTACTTTTTAGCATTATAATAAGAAGGCTGTTTTAAAGGTGCGTGGGTTAAACCCCTGCATAAATCAGAGAACCATTTTGTAAAGAAAAGAAGCATCATGTAATCAATCTTAATTTCTCCATATGGTATTTTGATACCTATGGTTAGATTAATATGGCAATGTGTCTGTTATTTTTCTAAGAGTAGCTGCAATTTCTGGTGTCCTTCTAATTCTGGAAGTTTCTTGCTTCTTTTGAGGGCCTCAATGTTTGTTTTAACTTCTGGCAAAACATGGCTTCTTAGAAAATGACTAGGGAAGATATGTGGGTTGTAAATTTGTGGATATGTGAGATTTTTAATTTAAATATCCTTAGCTAAATTTTAACATATGCAATAAATCATGCAGGCCTCCACGAAGAAAGATACACTCTTAATTTAAAATGCTACTGAATTAAAGGTGTTTAAAGAAAAATTCCATGTTACATGAAAGATGGAAGTAATATTTTCACATGTAATTTCACCTGAGACAGCCAGCAAGCTTGTGGTTTCTATTTGATGGGGAAAGAGAGCTTCATAGTCCTTGCAACGAGTGCTGTTTAGTGCACAAACTGAATAACCATTGTTGGTGGCCTTGGTGCAAAGTAAGGGGTCTACCCTTCCTCTTAGCTCTTGGTTGGGCTTCCCCAATGCCAGTGACTTAACTCTGGCTTCAGAGCAAACCAGTTCACTAGGTTCTCCAGTTAACTAGGCAGGATCCACATATAAATGCTTCAAAATTTATGAGGCAGGTTTTTGTGACTATAATGAATGTAAGAAGATCATGGTCCCCAGCAGGCCAGGCTCACGGATGATGTAGTTTCTATACCTATGGACCAGCTCTTCAGGAACTGTCTTGTGTCCTATGCCAGAATTTCATGCCTTGCTGGATTTTTTGTGTAGCTAAAAAGAATTGTTTGTAATTATCCCCTACTAGAACCTAATTCTGTTCTACATATAAACAGGAGGCTTTTGCAATTTTAATATCATTGAGTTTTTCAGGAATGCATCTATCTGGTAAATAGAAGATTGCTCTTTTTATAAGCACAGGACTTTACCAAGAGTTTTTAGTAAAGGGCATATATACATATATATGCATATATATAATATATATTTACATACATAATATATGTGTTATATATATGAAATGATACAAACACATTTATTATCAATCTGCAACTGTAGTTATTAAATTCATAAGAGGTGCTACACACACAAGCATATGTCTGCTTTTCTGTGTATGCTCATGTAATTGCAAAACATGCAAGATTTTATGACAAATTGTTGTAGTTTCTCTTTGAATTTAGAGAGTTATATTCACTTTTAAACTATGGGTATATGCACATTAATTATAAAATATACTGAAGAAAGTAAATCAGGCCTTCCAAAAAATTTTTTATAAAAAGGCATGCTGAAATGACCAAGAATGACTATGTAAGTTATCTTTCTATCTTTAAAATGTTGCCTCACCAAAAAAAAAAGAAAACAGTGTTCCACTTTAGTCAATTCCAACTCACACCCTTTTTAATGCTTGAATCAAAATCAACCCTTAAAACGTTCCTAATTCTTTGAGGCTAAATTACAAATGTCCCAAGGCATATGTGGGTCCTCTGTCTGGTAGGATGATACACATCATTATACCATATAAAAATATTTCTTAGGGTTTTGCAATTTACTGCTCTCAACTGGTTTATGCTGATTTTACTGACTTGCTTTTTTTTTTAATGAACTCTGATCAACCAATATAGTTTAGTTAAACCTCTTTTATGCCCATGGCCTATTCTTTTTCCATCCAGCTCCCCAATGCACTTTCATGTTCCTAACTTTGACCTTGCCATCAACAATAATAATAAATAGATTTCCCCTTTAATTGAAATCTCAGTTTCACACATTCTAGTGTATTCTTTGCTCCCATTCCTTTTCTGGTGACAGCTTGTCTACTCTGGAACTTTCTATGCAGCAGCAATTCTGAGACTCCAGGCCATCCCCTTTGCCCCTTTCCCACTATGCCTGACTCCCCTATATTCCTCCCTGTGGAGCCATCACCACCACAGCTTCAGGCTTGTTCTCACTCAGCATCCTTGCCTTTGCTAGGAATATTCTTTTGCTTGATTCTTGAAAGGCTCACTTGCAGCCATTCTCCTTAAAGACGACCTACTCAAACAAATTCTAACTACCATTGTAAAGTAGCCACTGGCTCACTTTAGATGAAGTAACCATCACAACATCCATTTAATTCTATGTAAAGAAGTATATATCAATGAGTTTTTTCTTATTGTTGATTTGCACTCTAACTCCCAACACTGACAAACGATGCCCACAGAAGGTGAGTAGCAAGTGGAGCTCCGCCTCCTACCAGCACACTCCTATTAGGTTCCAGAGCCACTGCTGATTGACAGGAGGCAGAGTTTTGCTTCCCTACCCACTCTTGCTGCTTTCCTATTTCAAAACTGTGCTCCAACCACCTGCTGCAGAAGAAATACCTTCCCACCATCCCCCACCTCGTCTTAGGGAGAATGATCTTCAACTAAATTTTCTCTGGTGTTAAAAGAGGTTGGAGACCAGGATGAGCTCTTGGTCACTGGAACATCGTGCTCGGTAACAAAGTAGTTACTCAATAGATGTCTGAAAATGTAGAATGGAAAAGAGGAAGATAGGAAGGATAAGGGGGAGACAGGAAGAGAGATAATACAAAAGAGGAGGCAGCAGCAGAATGAAGAGAAATATAAATAAATGTCAATAGAAATATGCTCTTATTTTTAAGGTAAATAAATGAGAAGAATATGTGAAGAGTTCATTCCTCCCTTCCTTCCTTCCTTCCTTCCTTCTTTCCTCCCCTTCTCTTTCTTCTTCCTTCCCTCCTCCCACATCTCTTCCATGTCTCTTCCCTGACAAGGACATTTGTCTTAGATTATTACTTTCCTTGACCATTAAGAATAATCTTTAGTGTACCAAACTTCCTCTTCCTTTTAAATCCTTTGTGGAAATGGTAGTTTTCCAAAGTTCATCCGAGCTATCCTGCTGAATTGCCAGGAACTCTCAGGACAAGAGGAACTGTCTTCTTATAGGGTCAAGAAGGAGGAGTGTACTGGCTGCTCACTGGATGAAAGGCTATTAGGTCTCAGATAGATACACAAGGAAGCTGGTGATACCAGAAATTTCAGAGGAGCAGTTGAAGTTCCAAATAAAATTCCTTTGCCTTTTTTCTCTCTCCAGCTTTAGGCTTTATAAATATTAGTCGCTTGTCAGTGTCTCAGAGGCTGTAGTTAAGATTAAAGTGAGCAAATTCATTAAGCCAGAGAGAGGTAGGTATCAAACAAGTTTCTCAGGAACCTTGTAAGATTCCCACATGAATAAAGCTGGATACCCAACTGAATGTGCAATGGGAACTCATTTTATCCTTTTGTTCTATATACGTCTGATCACCAACCCCACTAGACCTAGGAATGTAGATACTACTTGTTGTTGACCTATGGCCTTGGAATCTTTTATGATGATGAATACGTATCATCTGCCTATCAAAAATGCAACAAAATCATTAAACACAAAACAAATGCTGAATATAGATGTTTGAAGAAGACCCTGCCCTCGTTTTTCTTCTAAAAAATCTGTGACTTCTGGTTTTTCTATGATATTTAACAGAATTACAAAACTAAGCAACTTCTCAAATCGCTTGCAGACACCTGGTGCATTCATGTGTACACACATAGGCAGGTGTGTCGTATTCTGGGTTTCGATTCCACCCCACTTATCACTTCAGGCCCGTTTGTATCCCTCCCCTGGCCTCCTCAGCATTTGTGACATTTCCAATTCCATCTGCAGATTTAATTAATGTGCCGCTCGCTCGCTCTTGTGCAGCACTGATAACTTGAGACATAAACTGGACGCAGCGCTGACGGCCGCCCCACCTTCACGACTGGCCATCTCCAGCTGCTTCCCCTAGTTCTCAAGCCACACTGATTGCAACTGATTTTGCAAGTAAAATTCGCTCCGACGTTGCATCAGATGATTGATGAGGCCCATGCAGCCGTGTGGTGTCCCATTAATCACAGACACTACAATAATCTATTTGTGTGCAGCAGTCCTCATAAATCGGAATAAAATAAATTCCACGAGCGCATCTTCAGCTTTTGCATCAGGGCACACGGGATTATTCGGGGCACTCTCCACATAATACAATGTTAGCCGACTTGCAGATTCCTGAGCTTGGCCAAGCAAGTCGAAATATGCATTTATTACTAATGCATGCCAAAGCTAAAGAAATCACTCCTTGTTCATCCACCCAGAGAAACAGGCTCAGCTCTCAAACAAAAATTTTTATGAAAGCTGATGGAAATAAACAGAACAAATGAAGCAAAACAATGAAAGCAGTTAGATGATTTTGTTAACAAACAGTCCAGAATTACATCTTCAAATAAAATATTGAGTGCTTACGTGCTTTTATCATGTGGAGGTTCTTACGTCCATGATGTTGTTAAACAATTCTGTCAATTTTCTTTCATGGTTGCTCTGTGTTTTTCGAACAAAAACTGCATGTCTTCAGAGAATACCACAATTGCTTCATTTTTGAATGTAGTTTATTTCTTAAAAACAGTCCAAAATTATTGCAACTTGTGTCCATTAATGATTTTGGACAATTCAACTAGGTAAGAGTCAGGTTTCTTTTTTTTTTTTTCAAAATGTAATCAGAGTAACTGTTTTCTTCCCTAACTACAAAGAAAAACACTTTTTGTAAAATAAAGATGTAGCAGGATAAAAACACAAAGAGAATAAAAGTTGTGTGAAATCCCAAAACATAAAGATAATATTTGGTGGGTATCTTTTCCAAAATTTTATTTATAGATGGTGCTTCTGGACAGAGACAGATGGAGGTAAAAACAGGTTAAATAAATTGAGATGAGATCTTTATATGATTATTGTATTGTCTGCTTTATAAAAACAAATCAATGTTATAGTTGTCTTTTCAAATATAATAAAGATAGCAAAATATATTAAGTTCATTTTTTATTCTTTGGATTGATTTAATCAACACCTAATTGCTGAAAAAAAATATATATATATATGTTTGTTCATTTTGTGTACTGGGGGTTCAGCCTTCACCCTGTGCAACACCCTCAGCCCATTTATGTCTTTTAACTTTGATTAGAGATAGAGTCTTTTTAAGTTGCCAAATTTCCCAGGCTGAGTTTGAACCTGCAATCCTTCCACCACAAGTGCTTGTATTACAAGCCTGCACCACCAGGCCTGGCTAGTATATTTTTAATTTTGCAACAGTTAGCAAGACACCCTAGTTGTTGAAATATTTGTGCCCTTGTCTTTATCCCCTTCTTAGAAAAAGAAGTTGTTGTAGAGTAAAAATTTTTTCTTTAGGATAAACTCCTAAAATTGTGATAACTGGATTATGAATGTGTGCATCTAGTACATAACATATATGGCGAAACTGCTTTCTAGAAAAAAATTGTCCCAAGTTGTGCTACCAGTAATTTATGAAAGTACTTATTGCCTCCATCCTTGCTAAATCCAGACATTACCAAATATTTAAAATTTTTGTCAATCGGATAAGTGAAAAATGTTTCCTCATTGTTTTAATTTGCATGTGTTAGACTACACTTGGTTAAACATTTCCGCATATGTTTATTTGTTGTTTACATTTCTTCTTTTGGAAGTCACCTAGTCTTGTATATCTCCTAGGGGGGAAATAACATTCATAAATGTCTTTGATTTAAGGAACTATTCATATACTATGATAATGGTGTTTTTAAAAATAAAGTCAAGTTATGAACCAAACAATTTCATTTCTTTGTAAATTTGTAATTTAGATTAAAGGTTGTTTCCAAAAAATACCTTGAGAAATGTCAACGTTCTTTTAAAAAACGAGTGCATTTTCCCAAGGTGGCAATGTCACTATTTTAAATTCTTGTCTACTTGTTTAAATAAAGTATTATGATTCTTTATGTTTATTCAAAAGTGTGCACTCTGGAGTGAGGCAGCTTATCTTTAAATCTTGACACTTGTTTATAACCTATAACCCAGATATGACACATGACTCAAGTGCTCTGTGCCTACATTTCCTTATCTGCAAAATAAACATAGTTAAAGGCCCTTTTACATAAAGTTGGGAGAAATTAAACTAAATAGATGCTCATGAAGTATTTAGAATAGAATTGAAAACAACATAGATAAACACTATCATTAACCACAATATGATTTGGATTCATGACCACCAGTTTCACTTTCAGGCATTATTAAATGTGTATTTTATTTCTCTATTTTCAAATAAGATTCTATGTTGAGAGGCTTAGAGTCCTCACATTTCCTTTTATTTTAAACTTTAAAAGTATTCAAAGGGAACCAAGGGAACTCTCCTTTTAATCCTTTGGTGGCTTTTGGGAGAAGTAGGGAGAAAGGAAAAAAGTTCAAATCTTTGCCCAGATCTGGGCAGTGACACAGACAACATTCTTCTGCACCTCAGCAGGACTCAGACAGCGGAGGAGCAGGAAAAAGATGAGCTGAATGCTGAGAGATTAGGAAAGATCTGGAAGCTCAGCTGGCAGTAAAGTTTGGGCAAACTCAGGTTCTGGTCAGGCAGATGACCAGCACTCTAATCAACAAGTCGAGACATGGAAATACTGTGCAGCTAGCAGAGATATCCTTTGTAGAATACAGTCAGCAGAGCAGACAGAACTGATCCTAAGTAAAAAGAAACTTAGTGCAGGGGATGGAGAAATAGCAACAGTGGTGAAAGCACCTGCCTCACAAGCACAAGGCCCTGGGTTTGATTCCCCACTACCACATAAACTGAGTGGGGTAGCACACACCTGCTATCCCAGCACTTAGGATGCTGAAGCAGGAGGATTTCTTTGAGTTTAAGACCCACCTGGGCTTTATAGTAAATTCAGGACCAGCCTGTCTCAAAAAAAAAAAAAAAATGAAGTGTGGCAGAAAGCAATACAGTATCACAGTGAGGCATATAGTCATCAAGATCTGAACCTGAATCCTAACTCAGGTCCATGACTCATATCCTTTGGAATATTTACATAACTCTGCTGAGCCTCCTCTCCTCTTCTATAAAAATGATCATAATGTATGATGAGATTACTATGAAAATGAAGAGATAAGAGAGCCAAGGCATTAGCATATACTCAGCTCCACTGACCCAATTAATGGTCACTAGAAACGAAGGAGACATTAACATGTTGAAGAACTAAACGGCATGGACACTGATCAATCCGTACAGATGCCTGACCAGAGTGCAATTAGAAGGGATTCCCATTGAATTAAAAAAACTGACCCAACCAATACAAAAAGATGTAGCTGAACACACTACTGGTTTCTTGGTGATAATAAAGGAGGTTTAATACTGAATAAGAGGCTTAGAGTTAGGAGTTTGAAGAAAGCAAATACTCAATAGGACTCTGAATAGCCTGCTACGTACACTCTGAAATCACATGGAGGGGGGGAGACAGAGAGAGAGAAAGAAAGAGAGCGGGGGGGGGGGGGGGATGTGGAGTTCTACACTGCAGAAGGTCCAGTGCCAGGTGAGGTGGTACACTAATATCCAGTGTACAGAAAAACAGGTTGTGCCTATCATGAACTTGGACATCAAATGCCTAGGCAACTGATCCCAGTCCCAGACACCATCATCCCACCAGCTGAAGTCAGGATGCAGAAAACCAAGTGTCTAGGTAAAAAGATCAAGGTTCAAACTTTGGAATGAGCCCAATAAAATAAAAGAACTAGGCACAACACTCCAAAAGTCATGACAATAGTACAGGTAGAAGTTCCTTTGGCACTGTCTGCTCAGAACTAGAACTGGAGACAGAGTTAGTCCACCGGTAGATGAAGAGGAACTTGGGGAAGGGCTCCAAGGGGTACCCAACCAGGGCGAGGCTGCCAAGGCTCAGCAGATGTAATCAGACTTCCCAGCCTTCCTCTTTAGAAGGAAGGCATTGAACTTGGGGATAGTTGAAACCTCATCCACTGTCATACATTTTCTTTATTTCTATAAGAAATCTCATAGCAAAGAGCAGACACTTGGATAGAAGAGCCTTGGTAGACTTTAGAAGTGCAAAGCACAACATTTCTTTCACAAAATTTTGATGTCTAACAGTAATTGTCTTAGTTACTTATTGCTGGGACAGAATACCCAACACCCACATCTTAAGGGAGGGAAGGTTTATTTTAACTCACAGTTTCAGGAGGCCTCAATCCATTTACAGTCAGCTAGCAATGAAGGGAAGGGTCTGGCAGATACAGCAGCCATTCACAGAATTATAAGAGAAAGAATCGGGAGCCAAGCAAGCACGGATGAAGCTAGAATACATTTTTCCAGGTCGTGTCCCAGTGATCTGCCCTTTGCAAGTCAACTCTCAGTGTTCTGCCCCTCCCGGGTCAAGCCCCTGCGTTTCACTCCTTCCAACCAGGTCCCACTGCTTAATAGCACATGGTTCTAAATGTATTCCACAACATTCAAATATATAAGGCTTTTGAGGGACATTCCAGAGCTAAACCATAACAGTAATCAAATATTATTTACACTTAAGCTATTCATCTGAGAAAATGTGGTTCCAATGAAAAGCCAGCAGGGTTTTTTTTTCTTTTTCTTTTTTCTCTTTTCAGGTTCAGGAAAGGTAAATACCCAATCAAATGGAAAGTCACACGATAGATTTAACCTGTTGTCTCGTTGTTTACTTGTTACTGGGGCAGAATACCCAACACACACAACTTAAGGAAGTAAAGATTTATTTTTGGTCACAGTTTTAGAAGATCTCACACAGTCCCTTTATGGGTGGCTTGCAAAGGAGGAAGCACAAGACAGAGGTCTAGTTGGAGAAAAGCTCTTCTCCTGGCAGACAGCCAAGTGAGGGAGGAGCAAACCAATACCTGGAGATTAAGGGGAAGACCAGAGCTTTCCCAGGATGCAGCTGTAACAGTGTTTCTTCTTCCTTCCTTTACTTAGCTCAAGCTGCCAGTTGGGTCCCCCACACCCAGGGTCCATCCCCCCTTCCTGGCCCACAGGTCAATAACAAACACCTGAAAGCTCTGCCCTGGGCATTCTCCAATCTCAGTAAATTGATTCAATCCCTCCAGGTTAAGCCCTGAGCATCTGCCCCTTTCAGTCAGGCACACAGGTTTCCCATTACATCCAAATTCATGAGGCTTTTGGGGGAGACTCCAGATCCAAACCATAACTCTCATGGAACTCAGGGACTCCTACCTAGTTTGGAATGTCACACTCTGTTGAAGCATAGTTGATTTTGTACCACAGCTCATTATCTCATGGTTATTTGCTAAATCTCCCAATGGGTTTCTTTGATTCTCGTTATTGTCCCTTTGTTACTCTTCTGCCAGAATTCCAATTTTCACTAAATATAATATGCCATCACTTGTGAGCAACATTATTTTATATACTACCGAGAAAAAATAAACAGCTGTCAATCAAACTATGACATGCCATCAATTGTAATGTATATCTTATTTCCGTGGTTGTTTAAATATTTTTAAATTAAGTCTTAGAATCAGTACAAGGTGGGGCCTTTATAAAGTATGAATCCGATGAGGTTGCTTTTCTCAAAAATCTCCCATAGAGTATGAAAGCTAAACTCTTTGCTACAGACTCTGGGCCTTCATCCTCCAGCCCAATCTTGCCAGCTTTATCTCCTAACAGTCTCCACTGAGCACCCAGTGTCTCAAAATTAATTTTTTCCTCAATGGCAAAAGCACATTCTATTCTTTTTAAAAAGACATTTACTCGATACCGGCCATGCACCCAAACCTGTTCTATAAATTTCATTGTTTCATCTCTGGGAATCTTTTCCCCGTCCTGCCCTTCACCCTATAAAGGTGGTAAGTCTTCATTTTTCCTTCCAAATCCAATCCAGCTATGTTCTTTTTCATGAAAAAGTTTTGTAAAGCTTTCTTTAATTTTTTTTTTCACATGGAATTAACTTGGTCAATTTCTATGACACTATGTGGAAAGTTGCTTTACCAGCTGCCCATTCCAGGTTGTTGGCCTGAATTAGCCTTCTTTTGCTGGGGCAACCTAGACAGGGCGACACTTATATTGATTGACTCACGGTTTGGAAGTTTCTGTCCACTATCAGCTGGCTCCAAGGCTGAAGCATTATGGTGGAATGAGGAGGCACAAGGAAAGATGCTCACCCCATGGTGGCCCAAGAAAAACCCAGCAGGAAGTGCCCAAGTATGAGATGTGCACTCCAAGGTGCCCTCCTCCACCTGGGTCCTATCTTTTAATAGTGTGCTCCCCTACAAAATCATTGGTGGATTTACCCACCCATGAGAATAGCAATTCCATAATCCAATCACCTCCTGGAAAACCCTACCTCTGAAGACATGAGAATTTTGAAGGATATAAACCATAACACCACCACAGGGCTACTCAAGCGTAAGCAAATTACATTTTATTTTTGTGATCAGAGCAGTTATTAGAAAAGTAAAACTCAAGTTGCAAGCTTCTAAGTCCCTATCCCGCTTAACAGAAATCATACATCCAGAGTGGTAAAGTGACATTTTTACTAGTTACTAAAGTGTACTGTGGCTATGAGGTAATACTCTTGGGTTTGACCTGCACATAAAGCAGAAATATTCCTAAATTCTAGAACCCTATGCTAGGCTCCATCTTACAAGCTGTTAAAGTCACAAAGATTAGCCCTACTGAAGTTTTTGAATTTTGTCATATAAAATGCCATCGTAAAAAATTTACTGAGCACCCATTGTGTGCTTGGAATCCTGTAGATGCTAATTTCCTAAGCGACTGATTGGAAAAAATGAAACTCAGGCAAATTAAATTACTCAAATTCACACAGAGAATGACAAACACAGAATTTGATTCCAGGTGAACCGGATGAGGAAGATCACGTTCTTTCTGTTAGAAGATTCTATGGAACAATGCCTCATTATCATGGAGGACTTTCATGACTCAGTCAATTGTTTACCAAGAAAAAATCTGACGAGTCCTCTTCTTCAAACACCTGTGATTGGCACTGCTAGTTAGCTCATCTCCTTGGCAAAATCGAAATGGGAATTATGACAAGATCTTTGGCAATGATCAGTTGATGGTAGAAATACACTTGAAATCTTCCTATATTTTCTTCCTGTCTGTTTTCGTGCTTTAAGAGCTCAAGCTTTCATCTTTGATTTGTCTTGTTGTTGTTCTTTTTTTCAAACCTCGGGTCAATAATCATTTATATAGTTACAGTATACTAGCAATGAGCTTTTGGTCAACAAGTCTGATTTGTCTTATAAATTTTAGTCTGAACTTGAGGTAGCTGATGGAGTGCAAGAAACTTTAAAGATGATTAAGACACATGAGGCTATCACAGATAATTAATGAAAAAACATGAGTATGAGAGTCTTAGAACCTAAAATTGGAATATGAAAATATGTTTAAGTTCAAATGACAAATGCAGAAGGTGCTAATTTATAATTCATGATCAATCTTCAGGTCTTGATATAATGAGAAGTAATATCAGTGAGAAAGGTATCAAAGGAAGAAATCACATGGCAGTATTACAAAGGAAGCTTGGAAAGAAAAAAGGACTTGAATAAAAGGAGGAAAGTGAAGGCTTAAAGAACCACATTCCCCTTAGAACACATACACGCTGTTGTTTCTTCCCACAATAAAGTCATGGACAGAGAAAGACTGTGAATGTTGAAACTCAGAAAATAAAGCTTGCTGGGCATCATAATAGATGTGGCCATGCTGCAATTGAGTATGTGGAAAGTTTTTATGTCATTTACTCAATTTCCACTAATCAGTACCAATAAGCCTGTAAGCTCTGCTTGGAATATTATAATACTGGATATATACTTAAGTGCCAGGATTGGTAACTTAGGCAGTATTCATTTATCACATAGCCAGGAGCAAATGTTAGGTATAAGTGGATGATAAAAGGGCATTTTGTTTAAGAATGTATAACAAAAACCGGGGTCTCAGTAAATAGTAAATGCTGCTTCTGCTGAAACTAGAAAATGTTTTAGGGCAGGGTAATTACTGTTAAAAAAAAGTTGTAATGTCAGTGACTTGTCACAGCAGAGATCATTTCTCATTCAGATTAGCACCTGGTCACTTTCAAAGCGGTACATGTATGTGGAAGTGTAAGAGAGAAGTCAGCTTCATGTGGTCTCTCAGAATTCAACCATCTGCTGATTGAGAACTTTGTAGTGCTTCAGAGTCTTCTAGAGTCTTCTATGGAAAGCCCTGCAACCAGCCCACAGAGACAAAAGAAAGTAAAATGCAGGATTGTGTGTGGGGCGGCGGGGGGTGGTGGGGGTGGTGGTGGTGGTGGCGGTGGAGGGTGTTTTATTTCAGGCATGTAAAAGACGCTTCCGTTCATATTTCATGGCTGCAGCCAAGCACAAGGAGGAAGGTAAAGTGTTGGCTACCTGTGTGTCCAGAGCAGAGAGGAGCTGAGACACTGATGGGTGCTACCATGTCCCACCTGAAAATAGGGAATGAATTCTCATTTCAGTGATAAAGTGTTTGCATGCGTGAATACAAAACATTAGTATTCAAAAGAATATCATTATACCGAATTCACATTTCGAGTGAGAAATGGTTCCTTGTCAGCAGAAAACTTAGACAAGATGTATCTTTGTTCTATGCATATTACCAATCCTACTTAACAAAACAATTTCTCTTTTTAAATATCTCCTCTAGAATGTGTTTTGTTTCTTTCAGTACTTCCACCAGAACAAATCTTCTTTTGGAGATGAACTTCCTGGAGATTACAAGACGCGAGAGCCAAGTCTGGAGGAGAAGAGCATCCGCTTGCATTACACTGTGTTGAGTCAGATAAGATTAACAATAATGCTTATTTCCTCAAGGGACTATACCAGTCAATTCCCAAATAGACATTATCAGAACTTTGAGCAGTGACATCACTGCTGGACTAAGTCTGGTTGCATTTCTTAACACAAGCGCCAGATATACCTAGGGGAAGAGTGGCTGTAATTTGCATGTATGAATCTTCTGGTTATTGAAACCATTCAGGAGAACAGGAGTTGCCGAGGGAAGACAGAGAGGTGAGTAGCACTGTCCCAGGTGGAAAGGCCTCCTCATTGTGGCGCTGGCTGGGTCTACGCTTCCTTTTTCTAGCTACCCTGAAGAATGGCTGTAGGCCTGTTATCATCTTTTCAGTGGTCTAATTTAGCCAATTTCATCAATTTGCCTTTATAAAAGCATTCCTTCTTAGGAGAAAATTTCAACTGCATTCAAGAGATTTTCCTGTTAAAAAAAAAACACACACACACATACTATTTGCCAGCTTCTGTAATTTGGTAATTTGTAAAGTTGAAACATTTGATGATCCATAGCTAAATCTCATGATAGTGAACGTGGCTTGCTCATTCCCACAATCCACCCCTCCCCTGTTTCTCCAGTTTCCCTTCCCATCTCCACACACTCTACCATCATTTTTATTTTGCTTTTTACATTATTTTCGAGTTCCCGATACAAGAGAAACCATGCGGTCTTTAACCTTCTGTGTCTGATTCACGTCACTGAGCATTATAGTCTCAATATCCATCCATTTTCCTACAAATAACTCAAATTCATCCATCTGTATGGTTGAATACTTCATTGTCTGGTTATACCACTTTTTTTTTAACCTATTCATCTGTTGGTGGGCACCTAGGCCTCTTCTCTAATGTAACTATTGTGAATTGTGCTGCTATAACACAGACGCGTGTATCATGAGGTATGACTTCAATTCTTTTGGGAAGATACCCAGAAGAAGGACATTTCCAGAAGAAAAGACAGACAGTCTATCAGGGAAGAAGGCTCTGACACTGGCATTCTGTCTGCTGCTCTCTCATCTTTTAGGCCCCCTGCAACCCAGGGCTTCCATTTTCCAGCAATTTCACCATCCCATCCAACCTGTCCAGTGGCCAATAGAGGGCGGGCTGTCTCTTCTTCCAGACCTTCATCAGAAATAGTCTAATTCCTTTTCCTTTCAGACTCCTTTCCCACTTGGGAAGACTCACTTCAATCATCCCTTTTACATGTCTGTTTTAGAAGTATTTACTAAAACTAAAAGGGATAGATTAAAAAAATCAAGCACTGAATCTTTTTGGTCTGTGGTTCATTCCCCTATTCACTCATTCTCACATACCTGTATTCTTCTAAGTCCCTCTTCCTCCACAAGCCGACAATCTAACTGGGTTAAGAGCTACCGAAGAACAAGCAAAAATACTAACAAAATACTACAGAACGAATCACCTCAAGGTTTTCCAGAACAAGAGGCACCATATTGCATGTGTGGCTCTACTTCTTACACTGGTGCCTGCTTTTCAGGGTTGGTGGAAGCCCTCCCAGGTCACTTTTTCACTTGACTTCCAAGTATTTGTCATCTTGGGCTCACCCAACCTCTTCCAGGAGACTTGGAATAGTCTTTGAAGATGACAGAATCTTCGTTTGAGTTTGAGTCTCAACATCCTTGACTCAGTTTCTGGCCACCTTATGGTCTCTGCTGGCTCTTCTAGAAGAGCTTAACTGATCTCCTAGTTTACATATTAATTTCAAATACACAGCCTGGACCTTGCAGATTTCTCAACTGCCACAAGTTACTGACTTCCGGAAATCATGTTTTTGCCACCGTTTCTATGACTATTATTTCTGTGGCAAAGAAACACATGTAAGATCCATCTTGGTCTTAAGAATCGCTCTAGTCCTTTTTAAGTCTGACTTAAATTTCACTGAGAAAACAGCCTTTCTCATCTTGTATCTCTATCTACCTTCTAGATAGTTTTACCTCTGAACTGTGAGGGACAATAGACAGTGACTGCCATGGTGTCCCAGGCCTGTGTTCAGCCTATACCTTTCCCCAAACCTAAACAGACTCCCTAAAAAAAAAAAAAAAAAAAGAAATGAAAATAACAAGTAGAAAAAAATAACAAAGCTTTGACAATGACAATTACTTTTTTTTTTCAAACTACAGTGGTTTTCTCAATTCTGATCTTTTTCCCCCACCACCTGACCTTGGCTTTTCCAGTTGAGGTCCAATCTACTACATTTTAATCTTGTCTTCATACTTGCATTTGAATAGAAATAAAGATAACCTCCTCTGTAAGAATGAAGGGGGACTTTTAACACAGCGCAACGATGACAGTTCCTTGGCAAATCCCACAGTGAGGTGCTGGTGCCTTGTTAGGCTACAAGAAATAACTATATTAAATAGAGTCGTGTGCTTTGCTCTGTGACTTAGCTGACAGAGGGCCTACTGTGTTTTAAATGATTTTATCACTTAGTACTTAATGATAGAACTACACGGTACAAGGGCTTCTAGCCATCGTGTGCCATGACCCCCTGCACCATTGCAGGTACTGTTTCTATAACATCCCTGGAAACTAGTCCTCTCAATAGCTTTTTAAATCCCTCCAGAAAATAGGGTTCACTCTCCCTTTTCAATGGTGAATAGCTTCCCCATGTCACCCTACTAATCAGTGACATTTAAGGAGATTTTTCGTGTCCTCACGACAAAGAAACTACTCGAGAAATGTTTATAGTTTTCTGGTGCTAGCGACAGGGGAATATTCTGCTGGTAACTGTTTTTGTTGGTTGAGGATTAGGGTGGGTAAACCAAAAATATTCATCATAGGTACAAACTTGTTCCACAAACAGAAGATCTGAAAGGTTTCTTTATTTCCTTTCTCCTTATATGACCACACTAACTTCTGGCTCGTTAGTCACAAATTTCAGGATCCACGTGGCCACCACCTTTCTGTAGCCAGAGCGTCTTGAATCAGGGGGTCACCAGCCATGACCACAGGATCGGACTTTATAATATTTCTCTTTTTTCTTTCTTATTGTGATCCAGTCACTTTTTTTTTCTTTTTGTCAATTCATGAGTTTTATTTCCCTAGTACACATCCCCCTGTGACTGGAGGGCCACTACGGAGGCGACCGTGGGTTACTTGCTCAGAGTCGTCACTGTGGCAGCCGCAGAGTAGAAACTGGACGCATTCTGAGTCGCTTCCGCTGCTTCTTTGCCCGGTCTATCTATCACAAAGATTATCTGCCTACCCATCTGATTTATCAATACATTAAAAAAACAAACAAATAAGGTAAAAAGACCCACTACTGTCTTCTAAGAAACAAAGTAGCAACGTCAGGTACCACTAAGGATGCCTGATATCTACAGGTCTAGAGTCAGGCCTAGACTTGTAGTACCCCAGAACTCGGCCTCACTCCTGGGAGGGTTCAGCTAGGTCACCCCGCTGGCAACCCTCCTCTAGGACAGTGCCCTCAGCAGGGACGTCAAGGCGACAACACAAACAGGACGGGCACAGTTAAAATGCAGGCGCTCCCCGCAGTCCTCGGTCAGGTCCCCCTCCCGCCTTTTCTGACCCCCACTCTCGGAAATATTTACCTAGACCCTCGAAAAACACCTAATTCACCAGCAGTTTCGCTGGAGACGTCTCGAGCTTCCCGAGACTCCATTACATAATATCTTTCCAAGTCTCTTCCCAGATCGAGCGGCCGTGGACTCCCGTCCAGTCCCACGCATCTGCGCCTAGAGCCTGGGCTTCGATCTGGCGGCCGCGGCGGGCGCGGCCCGAAGCCGGGGGCAGACGCGGGGCCGGGGCGCGCCACGCTCGGAGCTCCAAAGGGCCTTGTCCCGCCGGAGGGGCCCCCGCCGGTCCCCCGCGCCCCTACGCTAGCCGCGGGGGCTCGGGACACGGCCGCGGCTCGCAGATCACGCGGCGTGCCGGGAGCCCCGCCGCCGAGGGTTGGCAGGGCCGGCTCGGAGCGCCGGGCAGGAGCGACGCAGGAGGGGGAAGCGGGGGGAGGGAGGGAGGGCGGAGCGCGGGGAGAAGGAAGGGCCCAGGCGCCGCGAGGGAGGGGGCGGGGCGTGGCGGGGGCGGGGCGGCGGCCGGCCGGCCGAGGCGGCGGAGCAGCCAATGAGCGGCGCGCGGCGCGGGGGGGCGGGGCCGGCGTGAGGTAGGAGGGGCGGGCCCAGTCCGGGCGGCCGAGGCTCGAGCCATAAACAAGCGCCGGAGGAGCCGCGCAGGAGTGAGGCGAGCCGGGCGCGCGGAGCGGACGCCGCGGACCCTGCGCTGCGCCACCGCGCCCACTCGGCGGCTCGGGAGGGAGGCGGGGACCGGCCCGGAGGCTGCGCCGCCGCCGCCGCCGCCGCCGCCGCCGCCCGGGGCGGCCGACTACGAGCAGCAGCAGGAGGAGGAGGCGCCGCCGCCAGCCCGGGCTGGAGCCGAGCGCGGCCACCGCCGCCGCCGCCAGAAGTTTGGGTTGCACCGGAGCTGCCGGAGGAAACTTTTCCCCCCTTTTAACCCGCCTCCCTCCCGGGCGAAGGAGGAGGAGAAGAGGAGGCGGGGAAGCCGCCGCTGCCGCTCGTGGGCGCGGGGTCGGCGGGGGGCGGGGGCCTCGCCCCGCGAGGGGAGGCGCGCCCCGGGGGCCCCGAGGGGGCGGCGCGGAGCGCGGGGCGGCGGCGGCGGCGCGCAGGAGGATGTACTTGGTGGCGGGGGGCAGGGGGCTGGCCGGCTGCGGGCACCGCTGGGTCTCGCTGCTCGGGCTGCTGCTGCTGGCGCGCTCCGGCACCCGCGCGCTGGTCTGCCTGCCCTGCGACGAGTCCAAGTGCGAGGAGCCGCGGAGCTGCCCGGGGAGCATCGTGCAGGGCGTGTGCGGCTGCTGCTACATGTGCGCCCGCCAGAGGAACGAGAGCTGCGGCGGCGCCTACGGGCTGCACGGCGCCTGCGACCGGGGGCTGCGCTGTGTCATCCGCCCCCCGCTGCACGGCGACTCCATCACCGAGTACGAAGTGGGCGTCTGCGAAGGTACGGACGGCCTCGGCCGCGCTCCCCACCACCACCACCCGCGCCGGCGCAGGGTGCCCGCGCCGGACAAAGTTTGGCCGGGACTTTTGCCCGAGGAGAGCGAGGGATCCGCGGGAGGAGGGGGGCCGGCGCCCTCCCCGCGCCCGAGGTCCCCGCGGCGCGGCCGGCGGCGGGCCGGCTTGGAGTCCGTGGGTGGGGGCGGCGGGCGCGTGCGGGATGGCGCGCCCCGCCCCGCACGGACGTGCACACGCGTGGGGTGGCCGTCGCCGCCGGGCCGGCGTGGGGGTGCCGCGGGCGGGGCGTCGCTGCGGCGGCTGCGGCGCGCGAGCCCCCGGGAGCCCACGCCCGCCCCGCTTAGCGCAGTGTGGCGCGCCGAGGGCCCTTTCCCCCGGGCCGGCTGGACCTCTCGGGCTCGCACTCCCCGTGTGACTCTTTTAATATTTTTCCTTTGCTCTCTTCCGTCCCCTGCTTCCTCCTCCTTTGCATGTAAATCGATTTCAGCCCCGGCATGGGTCAGCCCGAGCGAAGTTACCCACGGGGGTTGCTCATTTATTTCCCTATTCAGAATGGTCAAAGGCTTTCCTCTCCGGAAGCAAGGGGGTGGCGTGCGTGTGTGCGTGTGTGTGTGTGTGTGTCTCGGGGCTGCACCTGGGAGGGAAAAGTTGTCGGTGACTAGTGGAGGCTGCTTTTTAAGATGCGACATCCGCGTGTTGGCACGCAGTCGCCGCGGCCTTTTTTGTTTGACAGCGGACACCGACTGACCGGCTGGCTGCTTTCCCCCACCCCCTGCTCCCTGTGCGCCGCGGTGTCCACACAGGCGGGGGGGCCAGAGATTACCTCGGTAGAGCCACCCTCCCAGGGGACCCTGGTGGTGTGTGTCGGCCTCAGCCTTGCCCGCTTGCTCTGCCTCTGGGTGCCTGGTGTGGTTGTGAGGGGTCCCGAGATAGGCTGTGAGGCTTGGGGAGGGGGGGGAATCCTTGGGTGACGTTGGGCAGATGGTGCTGGTGGGCGTCCTGGTGAGTGGGCGGCAGTGAGAAGGGACAGACAGATGCCCTCCGCCCTTGGTGCTTTCAGCCAGCACGTAGGAGACCTGGGGGGTTTGTCCTGAAGCATAGGACCTGTGCCTGCTTGTTTACAGTGCTGGGATACGGAGAAGCAGGAGAGGGCAATCTGGAGGATAAAGAGAATCTGTGAAAAGGCTTGCGTGCTGTGTTTCTTTTTAAATACACGCACGTCTTTATTTTTTACCTGTAATTTTTAGGGGTTGACCATTCTGGAGAACCGGGAGGCCTTTCCGGTTTGGATGCTAGTGAAGGGAACTCTTCCCGGAGGCCGGGGCCGTGCTCTGCTAGGCCCTCACTGAGGACCTTATTTCCCTGAAATACAGAAACCTCTCTCACCTGGTGTGAAATCAGTTTTATAGCAAACAGGGTTTTGTTTTGCACAGATGGCCGTCCGATTAACTCGGGTACAGTTCTACTTGGGGAATTCTGAATGACTTAGACTGAAAGATGCGTTTTTGAGCCCTGCCACTTGGAGTGCATAACTTGCTCCAGCCTGCCATAAATATGCAGAGAACAAGCAGTAGTAAGAAGGTTAAGTGCGTGAAAACTGCTGTGCTCTGAGGAGGGCTTTGGGAGGCTCCAAAGCTTCTAACCCTTGTTTGTTTCTTCTTAATGTGTTTCCGGTGCAGGGAACAGTTACAGTAATAAGTGTTTTGGCAACAGTGCCTCTTGTCACACTGAGGAAGATATCTTGGCAGCGGGTTGGTGAGCCCTTCATTCCTCTGGAATGATGTGATCCCTCACGGCTTCCTTTCTTCTGGTAACACCCTGGTGTTAGCCTTGAAAATGCTTGGAAGTGTTTCTTGACAAGATTGTATCTCAGTTAGTGTTCTCTTTCCCTTTGCTGCTTTTAGCAGGCCTGTTTGCACCTACCAGAATTGTGTGTTAGGAAAGTTTTTCTTTTAAGTTATGAGAAAAGCAGCAGTCAAGTTCAATTGTTAAGTCCATGAAAGCAAAGTAAAAGGATAGTGGTTCCTAGCATGATAGAATGGTTGGATTTGGATGGGCATTTCCAACCAATATTTATGTAATAGTTTGTATAAATTTCCAAATATTTTCACATTGCTAGGAGATTTGTGGAATGCACAGGATGTGATGTTTCTCCCTTTTTAAGTATTAGAGAAGCCTTAGCATGTCTCTGGTTATCTCAAAAGGTCTGACTTCTTTGGTTCTGTCATTTTGCAAGGAATTTCTCAATGACCATTGTTTTCTCTCAGTTTCCATTTTAATTCAGAAATTCACAAGTGTGATTATCATAACTAAGATGAATAGGAATCGACGTATTTTCTGCACGTTAGAATTCTTTTCTGCTGCAACTTTTGCACTAAAATGACCCCTACTGGTTGTATCTGTTAATGGAAACGCTTGAAAACTTAGTTGGCTCTACTGAGAGACATATTGCATGGTGTAGAAATATTGTCATGACTAACCTACCTGCTTTTGGTGAGACCGTTTAGATACAAATAGCATTGCTGTGTTTACCAGCATTCACTAATCCTTATGTTGCTTCTCTTATACTGGCCTTGTGTGTGTATGTGTGAGGGGGAATCATGTTTTTAACTGCAAATTAAATTCACAATACAAGTTACTTAAATCGTGGGCAAAAATATACCCTTTCCACTGTGTCTTTGTGCCTGAAGTTCTTAAGAGCATTCACCAATGGCAGACTCAGTGGAGGCTGATGGAGTTGACGGGTGAGCAGTCCTGTCCATAGGAGTATCCGTGAAGAAAAAATAATTTTTTGAAAATTGTGACCTGTGAGTGAATTGTGCTCATGGTTCATGTGAGATGTGCTCTGGGGTTTCTTCTGCGCATAGTTTAGATTGCTATTGAGTGAATCCTTATTTAACAGTAATTCTTCTTTTTGACTCAATGCATTTGAAAAATTGAAAATGGAGCCAGGTGCCCAACTTTTTCTCTGCTGTCAGTCCAAGAGGTGGTTTGTGACCCTGGGAGGGTGCAATTCCCTTTCCTGTTTCCATTCATCTGTTGAGTTTTCCGGTTGCCCTTTGCAGAATCCTAGCTGCACTGTTCTCTGGTTCTTCAGGATGCCTGCCTCCAGGGAGATCACCTACAAGCTAGAGAAACAAGTTTGGATTCTACTTCCCTCAAGAAGCTATCTGATTCTTTGGGGATTTGGGGCTTTCAAAAAGTGACATGTCTAGAAAGAATATTTTGATTGGACAGGACAACCTCTATTTTGAGCTAAGGAAATAGATGGTTATCTTTTTCTCCTGTGCAGTTCAGCACATTATGATTCTGTCAGGGTTGGGGTGAGGTGAAGAAGTGTGACCAGCCGTTGTCTCTACAACATAAAAGTGAGGGTGATGACAGTTTGTGAGGACAGAGTGCCTAGAAACCAGATGGACACCATTGAGTCACTTTGCTATGAAGACTTTGTTGTATTATTGTGGTTGCTATAGAGAAGCCCCCTCCCCGCCCCAGTGAGTGTTTACTTAGTTTTTATGGAATTTAATTTTCTAAGTTTTTCAAAATTACTGCCGCTTATAAGCTTGCCTCTTGCAGAACATAGCCCTCCTTTTTATTACCCTCTCCCCTGATGGTTTAGCTTTGCTTTTCCATTTTTCATGAGACATTGAAGAGATCTAAGTGTGAGTGAGCATTCAGGAACACTGTGTGGAGGGTAGAATGAGAAGGTGAGCATGTCCTGCCACTGGAAAGTCAGTGGGAATGGTAGTTCCTGGGAAGACAGTGTGGAGGGGATCTGAGGGGCATACCCCAGAGAGCAGGCTGCAGGACGGTAGTACCCCAAAATGTTTGGGTGCCTGCAAGCTCTCTAGGACCTGTTCTCACTGCTTTGCGGTAGTATTTGGAGTTAGGAGTCCAGGAATTTTAGTTTTTAGTAAAGAAGAGGTGGAGAAAACTTAAAGATTCTTACACTAGAGTTAGAAAAATGTAAAAATCCAGGGCTCCAGACTTTTTTTTGAGTAACAGATTTCACTTTCTGTCTCAGGAGTCTTTAGATGGAATAAGCTCTGGTGCCAGCCGAAGAAAGCAAGCCCAAGGCATATGAAAATGAGTTAGCAGGGTATGGGAAGAGAAACTAATACAGGTAAATAAGGAAATAATTAGTTCCTCCCCAAAGTAAATAGTGACAAAGCATGGAACAGCCAGCTAGTCTTGCACATCTACAAATTGAGGGGACTTTACAATCTTCATTTTGACTGTCAGGTGTACAGAATCTTCCCTGTTATTGAGGAGTCCGGTCACATAAAACATTTGACAAGGGGCAAGTGAGTCTCCTCTGATGAGAAGGCCAAAAATAGCAAGTCTGGAAATATTGGCTGTTGTTAACACGTGTTTTATCAGTGACCAGGAAAGTCTACAAGCAATATGGCGGTAGTACCGTTGTGAGCAGGCTGGTTAATTTATGAACACAACTGTCTCAATGGTCCTGAAACTGTTCATTACCTCCATCCCTGGAAGGTGTTCGGTGATTTGGTGCACACTTCTATGGTTGGGGGGGGGGGGGGGGCTTGGTTAAGATTTCGTGGTCTGGATGGAAAAGTGAAACCTCAGGGGTGCAGGGGCAGCATCATGAGTTGGGGAATTTAGCTAACACAGATGGCCCTGAAAGATAATGAGGGGGCGGCCTACAGAATGACAAATGGGGAGAAGGGAAAAATATTGAATTCATCTTAGCCCAACTAGATCATCCTTTGAAGAATAATCCAAAACACATTCCAGGCATTAATTGTGAAATTCCTGAAAAATGTGTGTGTGTGTTTAACGGCTCTGCAGCAGCAGTGCCAGCAGGAAGACCACGGTGCAGCTTCAGGGCATAAACCCACCGGGGTGGGAGTGGATGAGTGAGTTGGTGATAAGAGTGTTTGGTGAAGCAGGTGCCGGTGGCACAGTGTTCCTTATGGCATGTCTTGCTTCTGGATTGTGGAGATACCCCCTGTAAAGCTCGTTTAACTATTTGAGGAAGGAATGGCAGGCTAGCCAAGCATGCATGAATAGCATATTGAAAGCCTGCCTCCTTCGAGGCTTAATTCTCCAAAGCTGCATTTTCCAAGATCTGACTTGGCTTTTGCATAGAAATCAATCACTAGTTCATTGATTTTTCTTCTCTGTGCAAGGCCTTCTGCTGGGCAGCGGGGCAGCTGAGACGACTAGGGACCTCTCAGACATAATCTCTGTTCTTTCCATGCTTGTAATCAAGATAAACAATAAAAAGGCAAGATGGAAAGAAAATTTGACATAACTACTTCAAGCCAAGTACAAGTGATTTTCCTCTTCTGTGTAAGATTAATTGGCAAATGAAATACGTGGATAAAACTTGAAAGAGGCCAAGCCTTCGAGGTGGTCACTTTGGCAAAGTGAAAAAGGGAAATTCGAGTTTGAATGAGCTTTAAAGTGTGAGCCAGAGCTCGTGTCTGGTGGGGAAGGGGAGCCTACCATGTGTGAGGACCAATGCAAGGGCAGTGCCTGTCAGAGTGTTTCCCGGCGTCTCAGAAAGAAACTGCAGTTCACAGCGGCAGCTTTCCTCTTACGAGTCTTCTCTAGGGCTGGAGGAATGGCACAGCAATTAGAGGGCTATCTGCCCTGAGTTCTATTCCTCAGTGCCACATAAAGCTGGTGGCATACACCTGTAATCCCAGCACTTGAGAGGTTGAGGCAGGAGAATTGACATCGGTCCAAGACTAGTCTGGGCTACAGAGTGAGACCCTGTCTCGGGGGGGGGGGGGGGGGGACACAAAAGAAAAATGCTCTCTGCTCTAACATGTCCCATAGATAAGTGGGCTGGGGTGGTGAGCTGGAAAGTGCCTGTCGTGCACACTTCTCACCTCTTCACCCCCGTGGGCCTTGGCCAGTGAGTCTGGTCAGAGCATCAGAAACCTCTGCTCTTAGGCAGAATCTCCTCAGTCGGGCAGACACTGTGCTTAACTAGACCCATATTGAAGAATGCCTTTGTCCTGAACCCTGAGCTCTGAGTGTTAATATTGGGTCCACACGGAAAAAAGAGAAAGCATTCAAAAAGATTCTCCTTTCCTTTGTTGGATAGGTTGCAGTTCCCTGCTTCTCTCCTTCAGCTCCAGTTAGTTCCTTACCTGAAACGCTACACTTTGGTAGAAGAATATTGTGGTTAGGTAGCTTGTCTTCTGGAGTGAAATCTTCCCTCGCTTGGCTGTGCCTCAGTTTTCCTACTGTCTGTACAGTGGGGCTAATGATAGGGTGGCCGTAAGAAGTCAGTGAATCCCTAGGAAGCCTCAGGAAAGAGAGTGGATGTGGAGAACACTAACAGCAAGGCTACTGACCAGTGTGAGTGCAGTGGTGTGCCATGGGCTTGTTTCCTTGTTCCTCTAAGTCCTCGTCTTTCTGGATTCTGATGTTAGTAGTTACAGGGGTTGGGCTCCCTCAGTGGGAGGCAGCTGCTACAGAAGCCAGGCCCTGTTCTCGTACTGTACCCCAAACCACAAATACACTGAATTAAAAGACTCTGAAGCTATTCGTCATCTCTCTTTCTAATGCCTGTTTATTTTGTCTCAGTAATTTAAAGTTTGTGGAGGAACTTAATTATTCACGGGAATTTATTTATCTTGGAGGACTGAACCTGGACTTTTGCTGTAGCCCAGAGCTACATCCCCAGGCTTTTTTTTTTTTTTTTTTTAACTTACTATCCTCCTGTCTCAGCCTCCAAAAGTGACTACAGGTGTGTGTCACTACACACCCAGATAGAAATTTTAAATGTTACCATTTATTTGTGGAGTAAAATTTCATTCAGGGATGAGGGAGGACTGAGACTCACCATGATCAGTATATATTTGTCTTCTGGAAGATGATTTTGCCTCCATTTCCAGGAATGTTCACACTGGTGGGCATCACGGGGTTGGACCTGGCCGGGGGAGCAGTTTGTTCGGTGGCCTCTTCACCACATCAGGTCCCTGTCCTGCCTGCTGCTGCACTTGGTGCAAAGGAGGCAAAGCCACAGCTTAAAGCAATCCATTGATCTTTCCTTTCTGTTATGCTGTTTATTCTCCTTGCTCAGCCTGTTTGCCAGCTGTCCTTCTGCCCACAAATACTCCTTGCCCTTCCGCTGTGCTGGGAAGTGGAGATTTCCTCCTGTAGCATTGGGCTCCTGAAGTCTTCCTGTGTACCCCATCACCTGGTGGGGGTCTTACTGAAGATGTGAGTTTTTGTGCTGACTTCAGCTCAGTGATGTAGCGAGTCCCCAGCAAGTGCAAGGATCTGGGTTTGAGCCTAGCACCAGAATAAACAGCAGATAACCAAAAAGCGAGTACTGACCCAGGAATCCTGGGGTGGGGCTTGGATTGTGGGTTCGGGACCACACTTGGAGTAGCAGAGCAACAGTATGACATATATTAAGACCTGATGAATCTTACTTGCTATTATAATAATTTCTCAGCCAAAACAAGTAGGGGCCCTGCTTTTGCTGAGGTCATAGTCTAATGATACCTGGGAAAACCAAGAAAGTAGACATTAAGATAGGGAAGGGCTGACCGTGTCAGGGGCCACTGAGACTCAGACCCCAACCTCAGGATGTAACAGCCGGCTGGACCATAGAGGTTCCTTTCTCTGCTCAGCCTGTGGTCCTCTTGGGCAGGACATTTTAGGAAAATGACGGTAAGCCTTGGGGCTAGATAAGTCTCTGCGCCTTGGGTTATTTTGTAACTGGTACTAAGTTCCCTTAGTTTTTCTGAGTTTCACTTTTTCTTAACTGTGAAAATGGAGTATCAGTAGCTTTGTATCAAGTAACAGTGAGGGTTAGAGAAAATTTATATACGAATACATGAATGTATGTGTATATATGTGTGTGTGTGTGTGTGTGTACGTATGTGTATATTTGCTAGGCTGTTCTTAGAACTAAACAAATTAAAAAACAACTCAAATCCCCTCCTCTCGTTTCCTTTTGTTAGCTTTCTCTATATATGAAGTTGGAAGTCTGTTTTGTCAACACGCTCACACCTGTCTCACGCATAACTGTCCAGCAGGTGGTTCAGAGAGGCAGTGCCAGCCTCTGGTGTTTGACCTAGTGAGAAACAGTTTCCACAGCGCCTAGAAAGGGGTTCAGTGGGTTTGATCTGGTGTAAGCACAATTCCCACCCCTCTGGGGTGTCTTTACCCCGGATGAGTAGCCTGATGAGTAGTGGGGTTTAGGTCCTCCTGAAGTGCTATTTCAAATTCTCACTTTTCAGAAGAAGACATCTTAGGCTTGATGGCATGTGGCTTGATGGCAGTGAAGGCTGCTTTACATCTCAGACATTCTCTACATGTTTGCTGTGTGCTTGGATTTACCTTGTGGAAACTCAGAAAGTCTTGATGCTGAGGTAGAAGGCGAGAAAGTAGAAACACCTAGAATTAATCCTTTGGTCCCTTGTGTAGGTGGGACCCTTAAGCATTTCTGATTCTTAATCCTGACTCCTTCATGCCTAGAATGTTGCACAATAAATATCAGCTGAGAATCCCCAAGGTAGATAGTTCTATCAGTTGATATACAGCAAGGAGAAAAATTTGATGGAGATAAAGTCCTTGGAGTCAGTAGATTACAGCATATTTCCTCTTCACAGTAAAGCTTATTAAGGCATAGTAGAAATTGGATTTTTCTAGATACTTATTTAGTACTCATTATGTGAGTGTCTCAATCTTCTACCAAGAGTATAGGTATTCAGAGTGGAACCTGTAAGCAAAATGAGAACTGAAAAATAATTTCACTTTTTAAAATATTAGACAAATCCAAAAATAATGCAGTAATTTGACATACCGAGAATGTTCATTTTAGGAATAGTTAAGAAAGACAACTAAGTGATAATTGTGTTTTAGAATAATGTTATTTTACTACCTGAGAATGAAAGAAATCTAGTCTTTGGAAATTTCAGCTTAAGTCGCCAGTAACCAACTACCTGGCTATGACAAGGTTAAAAAAAAGATACAAGCGGTAACTAGACACTATGCTTTATTTAGCATTTCAAAACAAAAACCATAAACATCTCAGATTCAAAACAGAAAGGAATTTCTGGTGGGGCAGGATGAAACCTGAGCCTGCAGAATCCCATCTACAAGAGGTAACTTAACTTAACTTCTTATCCAAAGGCCACAAGCAGAAGGGTTCACAGCTGTGATAAAACACAAGCCCTCTCACAGTGGATGAGTTGTGATACCATATCCTTTTAAAACTCTAGAAGACCTTCCAAAACAAAGCAAGGCTGCCAGAGGATGTTCACCCTGATCCAGACTTTATTGAGTCGTCTGGACCCCCACAGACTTCATTGTGGGAGGAGTCTTACATGTAAGCTTACTTTCTCTTAGAACATGGGTTTCCACAGAGACAGGTATCTTGAAACCTTTTCTTACTGACCCTGCCTGGGAGCTTCGCTTTCCTAAAGATGTGGACATTTCCAGTGTGAGTAGGGGAAAGGGATGAATTGAGGACAGTTTTATCTCTAGAAATCAAAGTAGAAGGATTTTTAAATGGCCTAAGAAAGAATAGAGTGTACTGTGCACTTTCAGAAACACTGAGTTCTTACATTTCAGGCACATTTTAGGAAAATGTACTACTACTGCCCATGACATAAGTAGGAAAGAGCAAATAAATTTCCATTTTTTAATCCAAAGAAGGCGAATGTATTTATGTATACCCTCAGCTGCTCAGATATCACCACATTTTTGTACATGATAGCAGGATAGTAAAGGAAGAAAAAAATAGCCATAGCTTTAAGTCTCCCTCTTTATCCTTTAATGGCTTCGTGACTTCAAGAAAAGCCCCTCAACTTCCTGGGCCTCTAAGGCCTTAATTTGTCAGAAAGAAATGAAATTGTTACCTCCCTGAAGACAGAACTGAATCAGTTAATGTCTTAAGGCCCTTATAGTCATAAGGTCTCTGTTTTGATTACCTACAAGTGCTGGACTCCAGTTGAATATTACCTGTGTTTGCAAGGCCAGGGGAGAGGAAAGACTCGGTCTGCCCGAGTCTTCCCCAGAGGCAGGAGATGGAAGAGGTCTGGGAAGCAGAGGAGGCAGCAGAGCATCCTTACTGCATCCTTTAAATACCTGCTCTTGGCCAGCCCTGTTGAGATGGCTGAGTGTGGACCTGAGGTAGATAGACCTTCCGCCTCCCTCCCGTGTCTGAGCCGCTGGCTGCCTTCATTCTTTCTCATTTTCTCATATGCTTCATTAATTATTTTGGCTATGAGGTAGGTAGGTGGCATACTGGAAAGGCAGAAGCTGGAGCAAAGGCAAGCCAAAACTCGCCTCAGTCTCCTGCTCATTTCTGCTTCTGACACCAGAAGAGAGTTGAGTAATTGCTATTCGTCCTAATACTGCAGGCAGCAGCCAAATTCTCCGCATTCTTTTACCTTTGCTGCTGTTTTCTCTTGCCAGGGAGTTTCCTTAAGAAGCACACTGAATTTAAAGAAACAGCAGTGTAGTGCGTGAAAAGGGGAGAAACGGGTCACTGGCTGAATGGGGTGCCCCAGAATGAAAGGATGCCGTGACTAGTCCCTGATGAAGGCTGTAGCAGCCTCACTTCCATGTGTCCCAGATCCACCAACCCAGAAGGTGCCTGCTTGTGTGTGAGATGGTCAATTTTCACCAGGTTTGTTATATTCAAGTACAGGTTAACTTTGAAGCTCAGACAGTTTGTCTCTTGGGGTCAACTTCCTTCTTGTTTTTTCTTTTTTTTTTTTTTTCTTTCCTTTTGCTTGTTCAGTGGCTGGGTGTGGGGCAGAATTAGGTGGTATGAACTTGTGGCTCTGAAGCGTGACATAATCCGAATTATTCTAAAGAATGTAGACAGCTCAGCGCAGCGTCCAGCCAGAACACCCTGCCAATCCGCTTGCGCTGCCTTGTAGGTATGAAATTTTTGCCAAGAGCAGCCTACCTGAATGAAGTGCTGGGTAATGCTACTTGGGCATTTATTCATTAGTAAGTCTGTTGAATACTAAGTACTCAGTTTGGGAGTATTTGACATGAGTAGGCGCAACAGCTAATTATTATGTAGCTCTCTTCAGTGACTTCTCACTTTGAATTGAATTACTAAGCTACCAGTCTTTAGCTGTATGTTAATTACCTTTCAGTTTTCTGTAACATCTTGCTTTTTGTCCCAAAATGTTTTATTTTTACTCCAGCCCATAAAACTGCTGAGAGTTTACTGATACCTGGGTAAACATCTTAATTGTATGGTGGCTTGCTCTAGCTTTCTTCTTTCTTTCCTTTTTAAAGATGATATCAAAAGTTAAATCCTGTTCCGGATCTTATCGGGACTCTTTCAGGCTAGATTTCGCGATGTTCATAGTACTGGCCATTTGAAATGGGCATTGAGGGGTGAATAGTTTTAATTTACTAACCCGAGCCTTTGCCTAAATAAGTCTTTATTGGTTGTCTTCCGGTTTGGTTGGAACGTATTAACCTAAGAACTTTGGTGAAGGCCTGAATGCCTGAGCCCCACCACCTCTGTCTTGGCAGCAGCCAGGGAATCCAGTGTGCCTTTGCTGTGGTGAGAGTTTATGCGAGGGGCCAGTTCGAAAGCCTCCCTGTCCAGTGTCTGTGCTAGAGATTGATTCTCCTTCTCTAGCAAATCCTTGCCTCAGCCCAGTGCAAACTGGATCTCAAGTGCCCTGAAAGCTTTTGGAAAGATACTTTCCAGCCATCTTTCCATTTGTTCCCACATTCTTGCCAGCATGGTTGCCTGCAGAAAGCTGTCCAGCTGTTGGTAACGCAACTGTTAACAAAAGTTGGTGCTGTGTGTCTTGTCCTCTGTATAGACCCAGTAATGCTGTCTGCACTCACAGCAAAAGGATTCTGTAGAAGTAGAGGCACGATTCTACACTCATAGAAAAAGGAATCTGCCTCTGTAGAGGCAGGAGCCCTAGCTGACCTGGGATGCAATAACATGAATCAGAAAGTGATAAAAATTTTATAAAACAAGGATCTTCATGCAAGGTCGTGGCAGACTTACTGGCCTAAAACACAAGACAGAAAAAATTTCCCTAGCATCAGCAAATGGGCCCCTAAGCGGTACAGTGACAGAAGTGTCTTTGAAAGACTGGAAGCTACTAACATTCCTCCTTTTTTTGCTTCGCACCTAACTTTTTTCATTTTGTGCCTATGTGTTTTCAGTCACAGAAGGCGCAATGCAAAGAATACTCTGCATTGTATTAGTAGTGTTCTGAAATCAGTGTGTTGGTTTAAGTTAAAGCAAATTAAGGGTAGTCCCCACTGGATCAACAAGCCAAAAATGAGTTCTTAGTAAGGATTGTGAGTTATTTCATTTTTTAAAAAAGAAAAACAATTCTAATTAAAGCTTTGGCTTTGAAACTGCCTTGTTAGTTGGAGCACCTAGAAGGCAAGTGGGAAGAAGGAAAATGATTGACATTTTATTTCTTGTTGATTGGGACAGGGTATCATTGTCTTTTGGCAGTGTAGGATTCTTTGTAGCAGGATGTCATCAAGTATAGTTTTCTAACCTTGCAAACAAATTTTACCTGTGTTATCATAAAGAAAACCCAGAAATTTAGGATGAGTAATGGAAAGCATCTGTAAGGAAGTCACAGAAACAAAAGAAGCCAAAGGTGTTCTTTTTGTTGTAAAGGTCACATTTGCAAAGACTATGCTAAATGCAGTCTTGTAATCCCTATGCAGCCCTGTAATCCCTGTACAATGGGATTACAAATTTGAGTACAGTCTGGGCAGTTTAGCAATTTATCAAGACCGAACTCAAAATTAAAAAAGAATGGCTTATGATTTATGATGATTCCCAATGTGAAGGCCGTGGGCTCAATTCCCAGTACCAGAAAAAGAAAAAAAAAAAAAAGCCCTGGGAAAAGGTGAGCTCTTAGCATCCAAGTTTATTGACTATACAGAAAATTTTATTAGGTGCTTTGGAAACAGAAAGGAAAAAGAAAATAACTGCCAACGGAGGGCTGGAAAACTTGAGGGAGGTAAAGTATTTACATGCTTTAATAACATCAAACATATCCAAAAGAAATACATAATTGTAGCTGTATTTAGGATTCAAAGTAGTTCGTTATTATAGTTTGTAAATTGTGTGGAAATGTGTAAGCACAGGCCCTGAGTCAGGAATGCTCAGGTGATAGCTTTTCTTGAGAGAATGGAAAAGTAGAAGGTAGTAGAAACTAAAAAGAGAGAAAAGGCATGGAGAATGATTACTAGTAAAGAAGGGACAGTAGACTTTGTTTTCCTTTAGAAGGGACATGTTTTCATACAGATAATTATTTCAACTGTCTCTAGACTTAACAAGTGTTTAGCTTCCCACAGAGCCATAGCAATTTGCATGTTATTTCAAAGAGCCCACAGGTAAGGGAAAATTAATTCCTAAATTAGGGAACTATCTGGCTCCAAAAGTTCTAGGTTTTCCAACTTCAAATTTACCTTGGACAACGACCCTTGGAGAACTTGGAGATTCCAAGGGTATCCTGCACTGGAACCTCTTGGCAGCCAGGGCTGCCGAGGTTTGGAGGCAGAGCCAGCACCTGGAAAAAGGGTGTGGTTTCGGCTTTCACATTGCCCAGAGCTGTCTTCACTGCCTTCAGAATGTATGCTCATCCTTCCAGCGCTCTGCACTCTTCCTTTGTGAAGCCTTCCTGCCCCGCCCAGGAAGAAGTAATGCCACCTCCACCCCCACTGCCCGCAAATAGCACTTTCTCCGTCCTTGTTTCCAGCACTCACTCTTCACACTGTGCGAGAGTTCACATTTCTGTGTCCCGGTTTCATTGTGATCCGCTCGAGTGCCAGGATTGTGTATTATTCTAGTGCTTGGCACACAGGAAGAACTCAATGAGCATTTGTTGACAAAATCTAGACTCAAGGTCATTCAAGATATTATACAAAAACTTTTCCATGTGAGTTGTTTGGTTCTCTGTGGAAATCTTTTAGAAGGTGAGGGTACCTGCTCAGAGAATCCCGAAGAGAGAAATCCTGTCACGGCAGAGGGAAGCTCAAACCCGTTAACTGTGTCCACACTAGTCAGTCTTAACATTTTTTGCAACTTTCCCTGATCAGTTAATTCCTACTGTATTTATTTTGGCAAATACTTAAAAGTATTTTTTTTAAAACTTGGGAGGGCTTTTCTCCTTGCCAGTTTGTCATAAAGGTGTCATCTTTCATTTGGAACCCTTCATAGCTTGTAAAAATTTTCCCTGTGGGTGGTTGCTGGTAATCTCTTCATTGCCAGAGATCTGGAGCAGCTGTGGGTTCAGCTGCCTGTAAACAATAACTGATAAACGATCATGAATTATTTTATAAACACACTTCAGATCACCCTATGAATACTTTATGATGATAAAACTGACTTCCAGATTCTCAGCAAACCCAGGATGTTTTAAATATGTATGTTAACTAATCAGGAGGGGGTTTAGTTTAAGGACTGTGCGTTGAATGCTCAATTTGAGTGTTAAGGGTGGGAGTGATGCAACCCACTTTCGGGCTCTCCAAGTGCCCTGAGGAGTTTAGCTGTACCCCTTGTTTGTGGAAGGACATCCTAAAGTCAGCCACAATAAAAACACTACACAGTGGCTTGAGCAGGAAGTTCAAAGAAACGCACTGTAAGGGATTTAGGAAGGCAAAATCCCATCTGGACTGACTCCAAGCCCTGTAACTTCAGGGACTGAGAATTTTTGGGGAGGAGTGGCTGGAGCCCCAGCTTGTTTTTAGTTGTGTGGAGTTGTTTTTTCTTCCCCACTAGTCATGAGCTCTTGTTTGTTTGTCTTGCGAAAGGTCTTAAAGTGATTTGTTATACAAGTTAAAACAATATGACATCGGACGCTTAAGTATATGGTAGCACATTATTCCTTTGGGTAACATATTAAGCATTAAGCTCTTCATCTGTTGAAGAGAGAAACTAGACCAAGATAAAACGTGTGGAGGAGTCATAGACACCGGGGAATTATTCCAAGAACAGGCCCTCTGGGACCTGTGCCTCAGCGTTCTTGGAGTGAATGTGCCCCAGTAGCATCTTTACTGTTGATTTTCTCCTAATTGGAGCGCTTACATTCTGTTAATTCTCTTTGTCCATAAGGTTTAGTTGACGGTCTTTTGAAGGGCCACTGATGAATTTTCTTATAACGCATTAAAAATAATGTTTTAAACTTTCCTCTGGCTTCGTAAGTTTAAAAATCTCCTAGACCTTGGTGGCAGGTGTGTACCTCTTTGAGTGCTGCTTCCTCCAAGACTTTAATCAGCAAAAGGAACATTTGACTTGGTCACAGATACCACCCAAATGGGAAGTGTGTGTTGCTTAAATTTGTGGTTCCACAGTGTGTTTAAGGGGTAGGTAAGGGACCCAGAGCTGTTCCCGCTGCTGATATAACGCACTTGTCCTAAGACTTGAGCAAATGTGTAGGGCTGAGGGCTGGGAAGCGTACTTGAAGTGGGGAGTGCCCGTCAGACTGTGAGCCAAGGTAAACAGCCCCTGTAACTGAAAAATAGACTTCCTGGAAGGAGAGAACCAGGGGAATGAGTGTGAAGTGCAACTATAAGCACCATTTGCAGCCACAGAGATAGCTGGCTGTGTTGCCCCAAGTCCTGAGGAGAGCCTCTCAGAACTCTTTGGAGGAAAGCAGTTGCTCAAACCAGCCTTGGGCCGACAGCTGTGCCCAAAGGTGGCATTTGGGAAGAAAAGGTTGTGTTTGGGACAGAGAAGGCAAACAGATGGGCCTTTCTGAAAGAGTAGATATGAAGTCATTAAAGCCCTAGGGATGGAGTCTCACAGAGGAGCCAGTGGACTGGCAGAATGGCAGTGGGGAGGCATCCTTGAGTCTGCATGTGTGGAAACAAGACGGGCTCTGTCACTGTTATGTTACAGTGGGAAAATGTGTCATTGCAGTGGACAGCTCTGCTGCATACATTGCGGATGGTATGATGTGTGCATACTCTCCGGCCTGCATCCATATGTGTGACATGCACACATGTAAAAAAGATGTCTTGCAGTTGTGTGCTTGTCCAGCCAGATAGCCTCATTCTGTCCATTCTTCTATAATGCTAGTGAGGCTTTTTTCCCCTTCATCATTGGAACTGTTGCTTTCTACTGAAGAAAACAATAATCTGTCTCTTGCCATTGTTAATGTATAGAGCTAAATCCATGTAGGTTGTCTTCTGAGAATCATACATAAAGCTGTGAGCATCATGTTCCCATGGGTCTTCTTCTGTGGTTATTGAGGTCTTTGTCATATCAACACCTGATGACCTGCCCAAGCCATACGGCAGAGGAGTAGATCACCAGAAGGCATTGACACAAAAGTTCTTAGAACACTTCTTAAAGGTTTTTGGAGCTTAGTTGCGTGTAGGAGAGAGCCTGGCTTTGTAAAAAGAGTCCCAAGCCTCTTTAATGGTCACCCAGAAGGTGTTACCTAAATTCTTGCTTTGTAATTTACGTTGTGAACATGCTGTTTTCTTTTCCTAATTGTGTGTGCTGAGTTTTTAAAGGTAACTGCTATAAAGACAATACAACTTTTACCAGACAGTTTGGGAGACAGAGGAGAGAAACACCTACCCAAAATGCTCTGGTTCTAAACACAGTAATACATTAGTATTGTCTGTTCTTTTTCTACATATTTAGTACACACTTTTTTTCCCTTTTGTAATACTGGCGCACAAACTGAGGATCTTCACACTGAGCTCTCAGACCGTTTCTATTTTTTTTTTTTTTTTTTTGAGACAGAAACTCATTGAGTTGCGGATTTGCCCAAGCCAGACTAGGTGACTTTCCTGCCTCAGCCTCTCAGAGTCTGATACAACAGGCTCTGCTTCTACTTTTTTTTGAGCATGTGTCTTTGTATCCTGCCTCTTTCCAGTTAACATTGCTTCAAATTTATTTCCTGTGTGGCTACCTGGTCTGCATAATTTAATCTGAGTAATTGAGGTGAGCTACATTCCTTTTTCTCTTTCCTTTCTGGCTAGGTAAAAAGCAAGGAGGGGAAAGACGGTTATCCTGGGTGAACTTAATAGAAAATTCTGGACAGTCTTAGTGGAATTCTATTTTCTGAGCGCCCAGGCTCTGTAAGCAGATGACTCCCGTTGTATCCTACGTGCTGACTGAGTAGGGATGGACCTGATCCTGCATCAGTAGGTACGTGCTGCCACCTGCGCTGCCTGGACTCGGAGGCCATTGATACTCTTAGAGCTAACTAGTGATGAGTGGGCTTAGCGTGAAGAGCCAGCCCACTTGGCGCAGAAATTTTAATTCTATTTTTTTTCTTTTTGTAGCATATTACAAGATTGCAAATGTTTGGTATGAAAAACGAATATAATTAACTCCTAAATAGGGACTAGACATTAACTTTAAGATGAATTTGCAACCTTTATGCTTTGCATATTCCATATGGTCTTGTTACCAAGTATTTCGTTAAAAGATTTAAAACAGCTTTCCATTTCTGCTATTTTATAAATTAAAACCGGAAACCTAGAAGCTATCCTGCAAAGGCACGTGTGCAATGTGGAAAAACTTAGGTCATTGTCAGGATGAAGTTTGTTGAAATCCCATCAGGGAAACAGACTTCTTTTCCTGCAGTTTTATTGACTTCTGTAACAATGGTCTTTACAACTTAGGTACTGGTTTCATATTCAAAAAGCATATGGAGTCCGTTGAAATGTCTCATGTTAATTCCAGCAGCCTTTACTTAACACAGATTTTCCATCATGTTTCTTGCACAAAGAGTATATAAAATCATATCACCAGACCCAATTTAGATATATTTTGTGCACATTTTGCATGTATACAGAATAATTTTGAATTATCAAAAGGAAGATAGAAATTGTGCTTGCTTCCTTAACATTTTTTCATTTCTGAATTATTAGTCTTTGAAGATATAACTCAGATATGAAAACATAGCCAGTTACGTCAGTCGGTGAGACAGTATTTACCTGGCTGCTTAGGTTTGAAAAGAGCCCTGGTCCGGGCTTCTTTCAGCTGGGGTTACAGAGTGTTTAGGAACAACCAGAACTAAACAAATAGGATTTTTTTTTCTTTATGTCTGACATACTTACAGGAGTACATTGCTTACTGAAAAAGAAATTTGAAGATGATGAAATAACATCGGATTCAACATTTTAAATTTGGATGCTTGTGGAATTTTAGTTATATCATGAGATAATAAACACTAGCTGAAGGGATGAAGCACAAAGTTTGTTATTTTCTGAAATAACATTTGACACCAGCCACCCAAATATGTATGCAGAAACTGTTTCCAGGATGAATGAAGAGGTGTGAAAAAAGCAACCACAATTCCACAAAATATTTGGAAAGAGAGAAGGACCCTGGGGGTCTTCCAAGCTTTGATTCCATGTGAGGCCCATCCCTGTCCTTGTAATCAATTTGTAGGAGTTTATTTACAGGTAGGAGTTGTTTCTAATGTAATACCAATGTTAACCTTTAATCAGTTTTATCAGCTGAAACTACAAGTGTTTTCAAAGACTTCTCTATAATATGCTTCTAAAATAACTCCATTTTATAATGAAGTCGATTGGCATCTTCTGTGGTACATAGCAAAGCCTTGTAAGTTGCACATGGAGGTGAGTGTTCAGACAGTAGGTGTTGTGGTTAGGATCTGGAGTGTCCCCCAAAAGTCTCATGTATTTTAATGGAACCATGTGATGGTGGTGGATTGCAGTTAAGTTAGGATTAGCGGTGTGTAGTGGCCACACCTGGATGCAGGAGAGACAGGTTATTGGGCGGAGACCTGAAAGGATATGTAAGCTGCACCTGCCTTCCTAGAGGCGGGGACTAGTCTCAACTAGCCTCAGCTTGTCTTCCTGTTTGTCGGGGAAGCTGCCTCCACCTCTCTCTCTGCCCTGTACTTAGATTGCTGCTGGCCACCCCTGAATGGACTGACCTTTGAGACTGTGAGCTAAAATAAACCTTTCCTTTCCTAAGTTTGTGGGTGTCAGGTATTGAGTCACAGCAATGAAAAAGTAACTGAAACAGTAGGTAAATGTTAGTTCGGTGCCCAGAGTTTGGCCAATTCGGATGAGACGGAGGTGGAGTTCCGTTTTGAGAGCCCTAGGTTTATTTCTGGCTGTTGGGATATGAGACTGTTAGAGAAGGCTTAAATACAGTTTGAGGGAAGGTGGAGATTCTGGCAGGGTTACACGGTGTATGGATTTGTTTATAGACAATGTGTTTATAGCTGCTTCAGCTACTACTTTGGGAGTTGGTGTATCCAAGGCGTGATGCTCGGCTCTCTGGGGTCCTTTGGTGAGTATCTTCAAAGATTCCTCAGGGCACCCATTCTCATACTTTTCTTATTTATGTTTAGTTCCCTAACCTGGTGTGAGAATTGATTTCTCTTTTAAACAATGAACACCAAGCATCTTGGGAAAAAAAGGTGTCCCCCAAATCCTTTAAGCATGTTGCCTGAGGGATTGAGTTGCAAGGTTTGGGTGTGTCCCTGTCTCCAGTGCACAGAGAGCTGGCAGCAGCTCCTGGGCCCTGTCTCTTGTATATCTGTGGGTTGATGTCTGACTGCCCCTCTGTGGGATCTGGATTCCTTTTCCTGCTTTCACCCATGTGGTCAGAAGGGCCCACAGATGTCTTTGGTCAACCCTCCACCCCTGCACACAGGTGATCTTCACAGTTGGGAACTTGAGGACACTGGCCAGCTGGGCACCACATTGCTCTTCATCCCAGGCAGCTGTCTGCCTTCAGCAGTAGGAGTGGCCTCATCTTCAGTGCTGGGCCTGTTGCTTGCTCCCCAGACTGTGAATCATCTAGCAGATCACCCGAAGACCCCATTCTTCGGACACTCACCCATCTGTAAAGCTGGCACACATTGCTTTCATTTGTCTGAGAGTGTTAAAGATTCAGTTTCAAGAAAACTTGAACAGAGGAAATGACTTCCTCAGGAAAGATTTACATGACAGATTCCTTAGGGAGAAAATACATTTTGTTAATTAGAAGCAAAACTGCCCTGGTGGGAGGTTAGGCTCTGAAGTCAGTTCCTAGTTCTGTCTAGTGACTTGCCTGGATCAAGGCACCATACCATAGCCAGGCTACTCAGCCACTGCTCATGGTTTCCATTCATAAAATTGGAATAATAACCGTATCTTCTCACTGGAATGGTTATGAGAAATCATGAAGTTAACTCATGTGCAGGAATGTCCAGCCTGCAGCATATGCATTGTTTTTTAAGGGAAGAGCATCTGTGTGGGCCACATATAAAATCTATAATATAGTTCCTAAACATATATAAGTCCTAAAACTTAATTTTTTTCATAGTAACATAAAAAAAATCAAGGGCAAAAAAAATGGCGGGCTGCAGGTTGGATACATCCAAATTATAAAGCATTAGCATAGAGGCTTGTACGTCATAAATGAGCACACAGTAAATGTTAGCTGACTTTTTATCCTCATATCTCAGCAGTGAACGCTGTGATTTATACATAAAAGTAGGTTGTTAAGCATTTTAAAAATAATATTCAGAATGTGGAAAAGAGACTTCCTCCTTTCTAGCAAATATAAGTCATGTTTGGTTGTAGTAAGACATTGTAGTTATAAAGATGCTCATTGCTCATTTGGAAATCTGAATTTTATGGTACTACCTGTGTACCTGCGGTTGGTTCCTCAGACCTAATACACCTAGTCTGTCAGTTGTTTGACTCCTAAGGTAATTTTGAAAAATGAAACTGCTCAATCAGATGACTTACCTCCAATAATCCTTGTTATTGGAATGTTTCCAACTCCTAACATGTAGTGGCCATTTTGAAGAAGGTGCTTTCATTTTTTTGTTTGTGTTTGTGTTTTTGTTTTGTTTTAACGAGATGTGTCTGCATCTTAACTCAAGCTTGTTTTTCTGTTGAGAAAATGGGAAGGAAGGCAGATGCTCTTTGACTGCATAGCACACGGTGCTTCCTCCTAGCTCCCACCTACTGTGGGTCTGTGTAAACTGCAGTAGTTTAGTAAATATATTTTAAATTAATGAGTAATTGATAGGTCTTCTATTTTTCACGTGAGCATTAGGGAGTTCAAGGTTTTCCTCTTAGGTAGGTGGCACTTGATTTGTGTCCTCCTTGCTGCTAGGGTATTGAACTTGAGGACAACTCTCAGAGTTGCTGTTGTCTCTAAGAAGGCCTCAAAGCGGTCCAGGTTAATGGTGCTGCCAGTCATCTGGGCGGTATCAGAGATGCTCAGGATGAAGATTGCCGCCCTAACTGATGGAGTTAAGTCATTTTTTTTAAAAATTCATTTAGTTTAAAAGTTTTTGCAGGTAATATTTCATGTGGCAAAGACTAAAGGGCATATGCCCTGTGTTCTCTTGTTAGGAAACATGATCCCAAGGACAAGAGTTTTTGACCCAGGATCTGGCAGTTCCAATTTGGAAAAGATGATTGAGGGAGGGAATGGGTGGAAGGAGATGATTTTGAGACAGGAGCATGAACCTGAATCCTGTGTCACAGTGTTTATGTAAGTGCCTCTTCTCATTTGAAAACTATTTATTCAAGAATGATTTATATGATAAGCCTTTTAAATGGAGAAATTTAGAGCTTCAAACAAACTTACATGCACATTCAAACAAAACACCTTGCGTGGTTTTTGTAAAATGCCATTTCTGTTGTCCATTGTCATTTAATTTTTCTTGTGTTGGTCTCAGTGTATTCCAGATTTTTAAAAAACCATTCTATCCTCCCTTGGTACCCAACTTAAAATAATAAATTTATTTCAATGCAAATGAGTACAGCATGATTCTTATGTTGCATGATCATCTCACAGGTGGTTAGAAGGATTCATCATTTTATAAAAAGAATAGAAGAGCCTGCGATTGCTTCTCTCTTGTTTTCACATCTGTCTCACCCACGTTGGAGTGGTCCATTTAAATCCGATCTCCATAAAGGAAAAACTGGCATGGAGTGCACTTTATGGGCCATCTAATTGCTTCTGCTATAGTTCCACACTCTGCTTGTGTGCAGAAACCAGGCACTTTTGTTTCAGCCCTGACAGGGTACAATCTGCCAATAGTAGAGGGAGAACAGCTTGTGGGAGCGAGGTACAGATTTTTCCTGAAGGAACACTGAGCCATTCTCTTGTGAAACATAGTATGTATGGGTTGAGGGAGGGGATTATTCTCCTCAATTCCTGGTGGTTCACAGGAGGTGTGTTCCCTCCTAGTGTTTGGATCTTAGTAAAGAAGTATTCTGTGTTGAATGAAGGAGATGATAATTTGTCAAAAGATTCTGTGATTTTTTTAAATAAATGAAAATGCTTAGAATGAGATAAATCTCCCTCTATATACCTTGTTTTGTGTGATCATGTTAGCTATCTTACCCCCAAGCTTGGTCTTTGCTCTCAGACTTTGCTCATGGAGACTTATTAAAAGCAGTGGTTGGTTTAAAAAGGAGAAAAGGTAGACACTTAGCTAAAGGAGAGTTGCTGGATTTCCTGTGCTCAGCAGTGTTTTCTTCAGGACCTGCCTTATAGAAGCAGACCCCTGTGAGCAGAGCTTTTTAGGACTTAGGTAACACATGATTGACAGCGGTAGGTGGGCTTCTCTGTTGCGTTCCATCCCCCAGTCTCCTGGGATTGTTTCCCTTTCCTTCCCTCCCAGAGCTCATTTTCGCCCGTCCAGTCATGTTCTCCTGTACCTCCGTTTCCTTCCCTCAGAGGACCTGGCTCTTCTGGAAGGGAGTTGATCTGAGGCCAGAGTGAAGTCTGCCTGCTCACTTCTTACTCTACATTTTGGCCTCACTCTCATGAGTCCTCTCCACCCTCTCCCTTTTTAGGTTCCAGTGGAGTGGAACTCTCTGTGAGGGGCTCCAGAGCTGGGTGCCCAGTTGCTGGGCTCCTGGTTGTGCCCTTCCTTTACCACACCTAGGCAGGTCAGAGTTGTCAGTTCCCAGCTTCCCAGCTTGCTGTATCCCTTAGACCCAGAGGGTGACCTACATAGGTTATGCATCCCAGAGACCAGTTTTATGAGCCTTGAAGAGGCCCACAGGCTGGGTGAGCTGGAAGGTCCTGCAGTGTCCAGGGTCTGTGGGTTTTAGCCCAGACTTCAGAGTTAAAGCCTAAACAGAGATCCAAAGAAAGAGGGCAGGAGAGTCCAAGAGACACTGATTCTGACCGGCAGAACAAAACAAAAAAAGCCAGTATTGCAAGAGGACTGTCCTGCTTTGGGAAGTTAAAGAAGTTTGGCTGTCTTCGGAATGACAGCGGTATTACTCAGTTCTTCAGACTTTGAAAATGAAGTCAGGGGACTGTTACTGTGCCGGGAGCAGAATTACGGAGTTAGATTTTCCTTGAGAAAACATCTGTAGTCCAGCCCCCTTACTTTACAGATTGAGGAACTGAGATCCTTAAAAGTTCATCTTGCTCTCTTACTTTTAAAATTTCTGCCACGTCTGCAATGATGGGCTTCTTTTTCCTTCTCACCTGAAGAGGTGAAGGAGCCTCCTCTTGTGTGCTCTGGAGGGAACTCTTGAGCTCTGTTGCCCTTTCTGCCCTGTGACTTGGCCCCAGGTTACAGAGGACACAGCGGGCCAAATCAGTGGCTGCTGAACTTTCCCTCCTAGCCCTGCTGCCCCACCCCTGCCCCCCACGCAGGAATCCAGAACCCTCCCAAGGTGGTGTGTAGCCACTGGAATGTGGCACTCTGACCCCTGGCAGTTGATGTCCGGGATGGACCTGGCCTGGGAAACAAGGACTTGAGAGGGTGAAGACATTGCCCTGTAGCCTTGGGGTGAACTGAGGGGAAAGGAAATGCCAGGCAAAAGTATGACCCCCCACGTAGCGTATTGGACTCCCACAGTGGGTACTGGGTTGACACGGAAGACAGGCTGGTTTCCCTAGGCAGGCCTGGGACTGGGTGTCTGAGGCCCAGCTGGGCTCCCAAAGCCACAGCAGTTGGATTGAGGAGGAAGGGATTTGAGGGGAAGAAAGGTGGTCCATGTAGGAATTCAGAGGAACCTAGTAGGTGGTGAAGGGAGTGGAGAGCAGTGAAGTCCAGCTGCTGTATGGATTAAAGACGTTTCTCACTGTAGAAACAAAATGTTAGAATATGGGGACAGACCTTCCTGAGGAAACTTCACCCCATTTTCAAGAGTAAAGCAGACCCCATTTGGAGATCCCAGGGTCTTTAACTTGCTCAGCCTTGGCACATAGTATTGAGTTACTGAAGGAAATGGATGTGAAGTTATGTGAGGCGATTGTTACTTCCCTGACCTTTTGTGTTTTCCATCACTGATGGGCACCTTTGGACCATGCTGGGACCAGCTGAGAAGCTTCAGGGTGATGATGCTCCCACCAGCTCCTTGTCCCTATTCAGGACAGGGAACCTTGTGTCCTTTACTTTTTTCTTAAGAGAGTAAAATTTTGTGTTCTTTGGAAAGGAGCAGACACTATAGACAGAGTTTTTCTGAAGCACCTATTTAAGAGGAGAGAGACCCTAACTTCTGCCATACAGGAAGGGATTGGCTTTATTTTGCATGTAGAATTTCTCTGTGCTGAGAAAATTAACTTTTTCTGAGCCTAGGGTTGTCTTGAATGGCAGTTCCTGCCCCATGGATCCTGTCACACTGTGTCTGAAGTGTCCTTTCCTGTCTTCTTGAAGGGCATCATGCAGAGCCCAGGGAGTGATGGACCTGATGCTAACTGGGGATGTCTTGGGTCTGCAGATCAGGTGTGTGCCATCCCATCTTCTATTTGGTTGGCAGTAATTGCCACAAGGGCCGACCTATTGGGATGTCCCAGGCCACACAGCGGCTATGCAGGCCATTGTCTACCTTCTTAGGTTGTCTACCTTCTGTTCTGCCCGGAGAATTTATCAGTCTTCCATAATTTTGAAAGTTCAGAACAACTGAATTTTTAAAGACTACTTTGGCACTTATATGTGGTTCACAGCTATGCATTGCTGTATACCTCATTCCTCTGAAAATCATTGACCCTTATATTTAGTTAAATAGTATATGGATTTGATTATCATATCCTAGGATAATTTTTTGAATTTGACATTTTTATGTCCTAAAAACTCTTGAATCATAAAATAGCGATTTTTAAACTTTGAAGGAAGAATTAGTATAGATGTGTTTCTACAAGTTGTGAGTTTAATCATCTTCCCCATGATTTCTTTTGTACTGTAAAGACAACATTTAAGTAGAAAAACGTACTAGAGCCCACTGTCTGGAAAAATCCCCCTGCCTAACTGCATAAGGGAATACATATTGCTGTGTCATGTGGAAGAAGGACTACATGATTCACACCTTGTATTGACATTTGCTTTTTGAAGCACTTTGGCACATTGGTTATTCTCTGTATGATGTTCATGAATACTTGTGCTCTAGTGTGGAATGTGGAAATACCTTGATGCTGCTGTGTTTTAAAATACCTCAGAGTTACCTTCTTTCTAGACCCTGGAAGGCTTGTATTACTATGAAGTTTTTAATTTTTTTGTATATTGAACATATTGAAAAGATACTGACTATGAGTTTAGAAGTGGTGAAGATTCCAAACATGACTCTTAGAGGCACGTTCACCTACGGAACACCCTACAGAAGGATGTTACGGCAGCTTCCTTGGTTTCTTTCCATGTGGTATTAACAGGATGTTATTTCCTACAGCGTCACCTTCCGGGGATTACCGATTGCTCACTGCCATCAGCAAGTAGATATTGAGGCTCACTGCCCTGTTACGCAGTTCAGCCTGGAGTTGGGACAGAATTGAGGACGTAGCAAAGGACCCGAGGAGCTCAGAATCCAGCTGTAAACAAACAGCTGCAGGGCCTTAGGATATGTGAAAGTTTTGGGTGGATATGTTGGAAGAGAAGAATTAGTGAGACAAAAATCAGTGAACTTTGGGGGGAAAAAAGGATGTAATTTAAACTGAATAGGATAGCTGTCGCTCTCCAGGTGTACTGGGAGAAGAAGTGCATTCCTTAACAGAGGTGATGGAGCTGACAGAGGCACTGGTACTCAGGGAATTGACTGATTCAGCAAGTATTTCTGCAGGACCTACTGTGTGCTCAGCCCAGTTGCAGGCATGAGCTGCACACACAAGAATCTCTACTAACCTGGAGCTTTCTGGTAGAGAGAAATAAACCATTGTGGTAAGGAAAGCACACCACGGGCCTGAGGAGGTCAGTGTTAAGGAGTGAAATAGAGCCTAGAAAGGGACAGGGGTGTGAGGGTGTTGTCTGGTTGGCAGTTGTAAATATAATGGTCAAGGCAAGGCTCACGGAAGGTGCGTTGCGTCACATACCTGCAGGAGTGCGTGAGGTGAACGAGCAAGCCTTGTATGAATACGGGTGAGGACACTCCAGGTGGCGCACACAGGTGCCCTGAAGTTGCCCTGGTTGGGAAGGGAAGAGATGCACAATGGGAAGAACTTGAAGTTTCAGCCAATCATGTTGTTGTAGGCGTGGGACTTGGCCCCATGTGCAGGTTGGCAGGAGAAGCTCTGCATCGATGTTTAGGTCTGATTTGTACTATTACCATTGGGACCCCAGGCTGGTTGCTCATTGACTTGAAACTGCGAGGTCTATTGATTTAGAGGTTTAAGGCACTACAAAAAGGAAAATGGCCTTGTGAGAAATGTCTAAATATTTTTCTAATATGTCCTTGAGTTTTTTAAAAAATCTATATTATATTTATCTGAGCGGTCTGTTTCACATGCATTTTAGGGATTAAATCAGTGCAGAGTAACTTGTAGATCTCCCAGTATATTAATATTTCATTTCTTGACCCACCCGAGGGCAAGAGTCCTGCTTTTCATTGTCGCCTAATCTGCATTTGCTGCTTTCTGGAGAATTTTCTGGTGAATTTAAAGGACTTGGTGCCTCTTAAGTGAGTGTATCAGACGATTTCGTGTTGCTGAGGTTTCCCAGTGGGTATAGTCCTGTCTCGGGTCCTCATTTTGAGTTTATAGCACTTCCTACCCTTCATAAAAAGTGGCCAAGTGGATGGATCTTCATGGTGTTTCAGGAGTAAAGGTATAGACACATAATATTAAACTTGGACTTAAAGGTGGATAGCAATAGGAATATAGACTGTGCACACACAAGAAGAGGAGCAGTGCTCATTAGTATTACCAGCAAATTGTGCTTTGTTGCTGGGTGCAGGTAACAGATTTCTGGAGCATGTATGCACAAATGAAAAATAAAACAGAAAAAGTTGGTGTCTGTTTTTGCTCCAGCCCCCCAAAAAGAAATTTTTAAAAGTTGGTTTTGTTTTGTTTCGTTTTGTTTGTAGTGTTGGAGCTTTAATCCAGAGTTTGCATACACTAGGCACGTGCTCTACCATTGAGCTATACTCCCAGGCCTAAATGTTTGAGGTTTTAGAGAAGATACTTCTTCATAGAGCAGTGCTAAATACCAGTTAGGAGTGTAACTGTTGAAGTGCCATTCTTTGACTTACCATCCTCATCTTCCACTTGGTTTATTTTGAAGAATTCAGATAAATTATTAAGGGAAAGTTCACAGCAGTGCTCAAGTTGATTTGTACAAACATTGCCTACAAAATAATTGCTAACTTATTTCACAGAGTTATTATCTGGAAAGTTTCTTAATGCCTCTTACAGATCATTACACCTTTTAAAAATCATTATTTGCTCCTCAGGAGACATGCTGTATATGAAGGCATTGTTTGCCTTAACAAAGAAACCCTTGTTCTCTAGAGGACAGAAGAGTTGAGCTCATATTTACATTGTTGGGTTTTCTGCTCTTGTGGTGGTTCCCAAGGTTCCCCTGCAGCTTCATTTGTCCTGGCCCACATGATCTGCCTCCTTGTCCTGTGGTTAAGGGATCTTCAGCCGGGAGTCTGGAGACCATATATCCCGGGGTAGACTTCACCCGGGCCAAAGTTGGAGGCGCTCCTGCCCTTTTTTTGTCCTGAGGCCCAGGTCTTTGCATTCACTGGCGCTTGAAGTCTTGCCCAGCCCTTGCATTGCCTGCCCAATGGTAGTCTGTATGGAATTCAGCACTGTTGCTCAGCTAAGCGAGTTAATCCGTGAGCAGCACAGTCCAGTCTCTGGCACACAGAAGCTGCTCCATTAAGTGTTCGCTGTTATCAGGAGGTTGTCTCCTGTGAAATGTGCTTCATTAATCTTCACAACTGCTCAGCTGTGACGTTGAAAAATTTATACCCTCCAAAGTGCTTATTTTCAGAGCACCATGTTCATTTTCTTGCTCTTATGTGAGGTTCTGGCTGCATTTCTTTTCACTATAGTGGTTCACACCTTTGGAGGAGTGCAGTTTCCATCTAGTTCTCTGTTTTGAACTCCTGATTATTTGACTAGCAGATTTGAGGTCAGAGCATACTTTAATATTTATAAAATGGTACTGTGCATTATTTATGCCCCCAAGTAACTTACTAGCAGGGGGCATTAACTGTGTCACATTATCTAATGTTGTGATGTACGGAAGCCGCAGTAAAAGAGCTAAAGAGTTCCCTGTTTGAGTTATTTATTTATCTAACATGCCTCAGTCATACTACATTCACTTGCTCATTTGACATGTCATAAATATTGATATGGGGATGTGTTGGTTAACTCAATGTTGAGGTAAACAGAAAACTTGAGGTTGTATTAATATTTTATGAGGAGTAGGATGACTGAGATCCAAAGAGATTTCTCAGTTATTTCTGATAATTGATTTTTTTCCCCCTCCATCAGGAGATACACTTTCCAGGAAAAGTCTAGCCTTAGAGCTTCACATTGCTTTGCTTAGGTTCAGGCCCTCTTGCTATCTTCCTGTCTCTCCCTATTCATTTTTTCTGCAGGTGTTTCTTCTAAGCTTCTATTTGCTGAGCCCTATGGTAGCTCAGAGTTGAAGAGTAAAACTCCATTTTTAGCGTCCAAGACACCATTTTCTGGGTGGGGAAAGTATAATTATATTGTCATAAGTGAAATAATTCAATAGCTATATAATACGTAATCCTGCAGTGTGGATAAAACTCAGAGAAATGTTAAAGAACAAATCGGAATTTGCAAAGCAGACAGAAAGAAGCTGTCTAAGCAGAGAGTATTTTTGCAAAGCCATTGACTCATGTGGCAGCAGCATGGTTCACTCAGGGACACCTAATGCTGAGTGCTGGTGGAGAGGAACATGGGGTGTCGAAGGTACTAGGGGCTTGAGATGAAACCAAAACCGGCCTTTATTCCGTGCCACTTACTTGATAGACCAGATGTTGGACTTTACACTTTCATCCATTGCTCTGTAATTCTGTCTTTTAGAAGTTGGATAACACTTCATAACACTCCTCCCTGGTTGTTCTGTATATTAAAGCACCCTATAGGAGGATCACACACAGGGAACTAGTCATAAATGGATAGTTAAGTATGGCTTGTAGAATATTTTGATGAAGAGATAATTTAGAAGACTACTAGGTGCTTCTCCAAGGTGACCTTTCCCTCAACCAAGATTTATTAACTTTAAACAGGAGTACATTTGACAACATTTATTGGGGCCAAATAAATACAGAATTATATGCTTTTTTGGGTCCATTTTGGGTATTGAACCTAGGGCTCTTGAACTGAGGTACATCTCCAGTTCTTTTTACATTTTTAAATTTTGAGGCAGGGTCTTGTTAAATTGACCAGACTGGCATTAAGCTTGGGATCCTCCTGCCACACCATTTCATGCAGCTCCAGTTACAGATGAAGCTGAGTTACATGTTTTGAGGGACGTTTAGGCTCAGAGATGGCCGCCTTGCTTAACAGCATCATGCACCTGAATAGAAGGCCAGTCTGGCACTGACAAATGTGGGCCAGGAGACTGCCTGTTGCGTCTCCTTGAACATTACTGGGTTACACCGTCAAAACAGAAGAGTGTAGGAGAGTTAGGCTTTGTGCCACCAGTGTGGTAAGACTAGCTGTAGCTAGGAAAAAAAATTTTTTAATTGAATGTTCAAGTATTTGTCTCTGTTATTTAAAAAAAAAAAAAATTCAGACCAGACCGGTGGTACATGCCTATAATCCCAGCACACTGAGATGCTAAAGCCAGAGGATCACCTGCAAGTTCTCAGGTTCGAACCCAGCCTGGGCAATTTAGTGACTTAGCAAGATACTATCTGAAACATCAAAACTAAAAAATCAGTAGCTCTGTAAGAAGGCCCTGAGCTTGATCTCTTATACCAAAATAAGTGCATGAATGAGTGAATGAAAAATTCAGAAGTGTAGCTAACCATTTATTGACTAAGTTTGAGTAATCTCCTGGTGAAACCTCTCTAGAGAAGCCGATTGAAAACATCCATGTATCAAGGTAGTCTGAATGAGTTAGCAGGCTCTGTGGGGCTTTTATCCACAAACCATTTATGAGATGTGTTAATCTTTTCAAAGAAGTATTATTTTGTTAACTACCTTTGCTGCATTTACTCTGCGTTTATTTCTACCTTTCTTGTTTGCTTTGGATTTAGTCTGTTGTCCTCTTTTCAGTGTCCTTTAGCAGATGCTCAGCTGTTAGACATTGCTGTTGGCGGTGCCAACCACATTGACCTGTGCGTGGGTCTTCCATTGTTCATTTTCAAATAATTGGTATATTTCCAAAGGTATACAGTAGTAGAGACAGTTGTATAGGGACAGAATGCCTCAGCAGTTGCAGACAATCCTGGTTTCTTAAAAGGATTTTTAAGAGTTTTTTTGTTTTGTTTTGTTTTGTTCTGTTTTGTTTTTTTATCATGAAACTTTTAAGACTGAAGATGCTAGAAAAGCCCTGGAAAGTAATGTTTGTTGTGTTAACACCTCCCTGTCCCCACCTTGCCTTACGTGTACACATAGTCACTTGGTGTTTAAAACCTCACACTGCCCTGATAATGGTGAACTATGGGCACCACAGATCTGTGCTTCTCTGGCACTGTTTTCAGTATGCTGCTCTATGGTAATGCTTCAACAGAGATGCTAGAATCAGAGGAATGCAAGAGTATAGCACAAAGGGACCTGATGATGTCAATTCTACCTCATTTTAGTCATTGAAAAATTGTGCATGCAGAGCTAAACACCTTTTGTATTCAGGGAGCACTGTGAACCAACACAGCCCATGTGTTGCCTCCTGGCCAGAGCCCTTCCAGGCCACCCCCTCACCTGGAGGTCCTGTGTTTGTTTGTCCACGTGGTTCCTAGGTTAGACTGAGTAGTGTGATGAGGTGTGTGTCTGGTAGCCCCAGGCTCCCCTCTTTTCCTTTCTAGTTTCTCCGAAATGCTTGCTGTTAGAGACATGGCTTATCTTTTCAACTACGCCCTCCCATTCCCACTAGTTTCCTGCTGTCAGAAAGGAAGTTAATCCTTTCTTAACCTCTTCCTGTTTCAGGACTTCTGGGGACACTTTATTCACATGCTTGATACAGCCGTGAGACTTTGTTACTGTAAAACCTCTTTTGCAGCTTCTGTGGGCTGAACACCTTGCTCAGGTTTTAATGCGTGGTACATGCCAGTATCCATGTGAGGAGCACATGACTGGGAGGGTGAGAGAATTTCATTGGGAAGCTCATCTCTGACCTGCCCCTGTTGTGTTCCTCAGGTCTCTGATGAAAAGCAGTGAGGTGACATATATGCTCTTCGTTAATGTTTTATTGTTGTTGATCAATTGTTGTCAGTTGGATCAATACAGTTTATTTTTCAGTGAGTTCCTTCCTTGGTCATAGTAGAAATCAACGCTCATGTTTGTAATATATTAATGTTGGGAGGGTACATCACTTGAAAATGCTGTAACAAATATATGTGCACACATGTGCTTATTTCCATCATTTTAGAGAATCTGGCTTTGTTACTGTGTTATGTAGTTACGTATACCTAACATGATTTCACTTGGTGGAAATGACTATAAAACAGATTTTTGCGACATCAGTCACCTCCACTGATGACCATAAATTGGTCTTCCCTGCTCTGCACTGATTACAGCTCAAGGAAGAGAGGAAGAAAGAAGCACCCGCTTTTGGCACATAGGTCTTGAAAGCCTGAAGCTGAAAGAGCATGAAAGCTCCCTGCATTAGCTTCCTGGGGGCAGAACTGAATGCCTGGTAACAGCCAGCTGGGAGCTGGGGGAGCTAAGAGCAGCAATTTTACATTACATTGGGATTCCTAGGCTGGCATGGAAAGAGACACCAGTATTAGCTATTTGCATCTTACCTTAGCCGCAAGGATATGTGAACAGCTGAAGAATTAATTTGATATATATTCCCAGAAGCCTCTCCTCTGCCAACAGAATTCCATTACTGTGAGCTTCTGAGTGTGTACTGTGAATTTGTTTCTTGCTTTTTAATATCTGCTCCGACATTTCTGGTGAGTGGATTGCTACGTAATGGGGCACAGCTATCTCTTGGTTTGAAGTAAACTCCATTAACCAAGGCAGGTACAAGGTAGAAAAGGTAAGGCTTTGAGTGTGCAGGTGCCTTCCACCTTCAGGAAGGCAGAAATTTCAGATTACTATGCAGTCATCTGTCCAGTCACCTTAGGAATACCTGGAAAGTTTTATTGCATGTTGATAATCATTCAGACATGAGCAAACGGAAAAACATTTTGATAGGCAAAGTGGTTGAATTCAGGATCAGTCAGCCGGTATACCCACAGCTAGTTCCTAGATGTCCTGAGTACAGAGCGAGTGGAAGGGGTGTCCCTGGAGCTGCTTCCTCACAGGTCTTGGGGTCATGTGATCAGTGTATCTCATATGAGGCCTTTTTTGAAAATCCTGCAGTCTGTGCCCTCTTTCCTACCCTCATGATAGACTTCCTTCCTTCCTTCCTTCCTTCCTTCCTTCCTTCCTTCCTTCCTTTTCTTAACCTGTGTGTTTAAAATCTTTTACTTCAAATGTAGAAGGAAGGCATCCCAGGTACTACCAAGAATATTGGGAGATACTTTGAAGATCAGAAAGGTTAAGTCCAGGAAAAAGACAGAACATAGCTGTTGGAAGCACAGTGTTTTTTGCTTTGCCATCAGGCATTTCACTCTTAAACAAGACAACCATCCACATTGGGCAGAAGTATTCACTACCCTGAAAATAAGACAGCTACTGGGAGGAACGAGTTAGGAGAGGTCACTCAAAACCCATGTAATGAAGGAACGAATAGACACACTATATGCAGGTACAGAGAGAGGGAGAGAGAGAAATACAAACTATAACCAAATAAAATGCTGCCATAGATAAGCCACCCTTGCAGCTAGATCCCTATAGCTCGTCCTTTGCATCTGCTAGATCCCTATAGCGGATTCATTGAACCTAGGTCCCTGTACCTCATTCTTTGCTTTAGGCCTCTACATCTCATCCTTGCAACTAGAGCAGTTCATCAGAATTAAACACAGACCCAAGAACCACTTTTTTTTTTAATAGAATAGGAATTATCTCGAGCTTTTTCATTTGTACTCGCACATTCCCTTGTTAGTTCAATGTAGTGGAAATTTCAGCCCCTGGAGCAGTCATTTTTGTGATAAAGGAAGGAATTAAGACAAGATTATCAGCCTCAGGTCTTCATTATTGATAAGACTTCTCCTTTAATTGTGAAAAAATGTACCGTGGCTTTGTTCTGGGAAAAATCACAGGTGAACCAATACGTTTGCTTTATGAACTAATTGCCATTTTTCTGTTCACTCATTACATGCTGGCTTAATTATGTTGAGGGAATGTGTGGCTTTATGGTCCAGTGGTGGCTGTGAGAAGTGCCCTGTGTCCTTTGCTGTTTCGTGCACATGGCGCCTGTGCTCTTGTCACTCGGACACCAGCAGACATGCACTGCTCTTTCTCCGAGTGTAGCCTCCTAACCCCTGGGGCTCCAAGGACTTTTCAGGTTCTACATGAGGTCAAAACCTTTTTCATGATAATATTAAAATTGCAGTTGTCTTCTTTTTCTGTGTCACCTTGGCACCCAGGATGCAGAAACACTGGTAAAACTGGTGGCATCTTTCTGAATACAGGTCACGACACTAGACTGTGCCAGTGAGTTGCCATACTTACCATCATGCACTGTGGTAGAGAACATAGTAATTAAAATAGCAAAATAAAAATAAAATAAAATTCCCCTAAAGGTTGAAAGCAATACAAGTTACTAATTTTACTGAATCTCAGCCCATGGTTAGGTAGCTGTGTTTCACAGGGTGAGAGGGAAGGACACGTGAACTAATTCTTTTGTTCACTGACATACAGAGCTTGTCTTGAGGGAAATCCTTGTATTTCCAGATGCCTTCTGAACATCAGAGTGGAGATACCGGGTTTGCATTTTGATAGAACTGAATCTTTACTGTAGCACTCATATTTGGACATGTTAGGAATTTGAGTTTATATATGAAATTACTAGATTTTTCTCATTGTAGAGAAAATAACTTCACCTCTGACTTGTTAACTTACAGAAGTTACAAACTTGAGAATGTATTTGAAGAGGTACCATGTTATCTTTTCATTCTAGGAGACCATGTCTTTTCATACCAGGAAAATACCTACTTGATATAAATAAAGGGCACTGATCCTGTTTGTAACTCCTTTCTCTTTTCCCTGACCAGTCCAAGGAGAAGCTCAGACTGTGTTGAACAGTTGGAACCATAGTCTTCTGCTGTTTAGAGGTTGAAAACAGGGAAATTGCAAATCCTGTCAACAACACTGCAGGTTGAACATCCCTAATCCAAAATCTGAAGTGCTTTGAAATCCAGAAATTTTTGAGTGCTGACATAATGCAAAGTCTATGCAGATATTCCCAAATCTAAAAGCTCTGAAAGCTGAAACATTTTGAACTCAAGAATTTTGGTTAAGAGAGATTCAAGCAGTATTAGGATCAGATTTACATAGATTTGATTAAGTCTATGATTTAATCAAATTTCATTAAGTTTATGCTTTCAATCCATGTTATTATTTCAAAGTATAATGTTCTATAATGGGAAAGTAGAAAGGCATTTGTCTCCCAATCATGTTGTGTTTGATCCTATAAAAAAACAGTGGTTGTTAAAAGAACTGCTTGCCAAGAAAAAGAAAGTATTGATTAGGAGGGGCATAGCATCAAAAGGTTTCCTCCCAGTGAAGAAAAACAGAGTATTTGACATTGTTGGCTTCCAAGTTGGAGATGCTTCTGGATGGGACTCAGTGATGGTAGTGTTTCTGACAGATCGGTCACTTGTACATGTCTGCGCATCTTCAGGTGTCATCTGTGCTGCTGCCAGGAAGCTGCACAATGCTGTGGAGCCAAGGAGATCCTCGGGGCCATTTGCCTCTTGGTTCTGATACCACATTCAGGAGAAATGGACTTCTTGCAGGGAAGCAGAGAAAAGCATCTGGCAGTGAAAGCAGTTTGGCTCTGGGATGGGCTTAAAGCCCTTGGGAGGACAATTGATGCTAGCCAGGTGATAAGAAGTAGTAGTCCTAGAGCTGAACTGGGAAAGAAACTAACACAGATGATGTTACTGAGAAGTGTGCCAGTATGTCTAAGTATTTCTTTAAAATGTGTCTCATATGGGGCTTTCATGATAAACTTTTAAAGTAAGATTTGTGTCATTTAAAAATGTTCTTTATATTATCTTTATTTAGTTTTCCTTGTGATGTTATACGTAGTTTTTTTTTTTTTTTTAATAGCAGACACTGTTTTGTTAGAAAAGTGCAGACAACAGCCTTGACTATCCCAGGGATCCACAGCCCTGACGCTGCAAACCCCTCTGGTTGGTGGCCTTGGAATGAGTGGGCCCCTGGGACTGTAGGCACTGAGCTGGAGATGCGTATCAAGCACAGCTCCACCTCCTGTCAGTGCACTCCTATCAGGTTCTAATGCTGCTGATGATTGACAGGAGGTGGAGCCTCTCTTCCTGCTTCTCTCCTGCTGCTGCTTGCCAGTTCAAAGCTATCCTCCAACAACCTACCACATAACAAGTACCTCCTTGGGAGAATGGTCCTCAACTAAAATGGTCCCTGGTGCCAATGTGAGGGAGCACTGAGCTACACTATTAACAGGGGGAGGAAGGCATATACCTACAAAATTGTACTAAGGGTTGGGTTAAGGAAATAAAAAGTTGGGTGAGACCTGACTTGTGCCTATGAAGACCTTGTCAATTCGGGGAGTTTGATCCATAGTATGTAGGGGGGAAGGGGGGAGAGTCAGTGCAGATGGAGGATAGAAAGCTGGGGACTTTAAGGGAGATTCAGTGCAGATGGAGGATAGAAAGCTGGGGACTTTAACAGGAGGTTGAATAGAAGTTATGAAAAGAAGAAAAGAGGGATGTGTTCTGGGTGGATGATGCCCCCTGCATAGTGCGGGAGCAGTTGTTGCTGGTTTGTATGAGAATTTCAGTACCTTACCTTAGAGCATATTAGGATGAGAGAAGGGTTGGTGAAACCAGAGTCAGTAGAAATAAAAACAGCCCATATTACAAAGACCAAATACTCAACAATAAGAAGCTTGAGTTGGACTTTATTGTGAGAGAGAACTTCTGAGCAGGCTTGTTTTATTGAGGAAGATTGCTTCTACAAGGTGGGTCTTGAGGTAGAGCGACAAGATAGTAGTGGCAGGGGGGCCAGTTTGGTGGACTTCATGGTAGCTGAAGAGGTCGTGTCTCCCGGGAATTCAGTTACAGTACAGGGCATGGATGTTTTGTGTGGAAAAAAATTTCTAACAGAATCAACTTAATTTGAGATATTTACAAAAATACCTGTGAAGCTCCCTCTAATGAATATGATGGAGAAGAAGAAAGTACAGACAATTTTCCAGTGATTCAGATGTCACTTGAATTTCTTACAAGTTTTGAATTTCCTAGGATTGAACTATCTTTGACTTACAAATTTGATATGCAGCCACCAAAAGCCTTTCATGGCAGATTTCGCTAAGCCATGCTAGGACTGTGATACCAATAGCATATCAACAATAGAACATGGTAATAAATCATTTAGATATAATTTTTTATTATAGCAGAGGACACATATTACTGCCAGTGCTGCATTGAATTATTTCAGTATATTTTCTGGTTTTCTCTTTATTGATTTCATCGTTACTATAAAGATAGGAATGTGTGATTGTATGTAAGGTATACTCATATTATTTTGTGGACTAGATACATGCTATGTAGGAAAGCATTTTAAAACAGATCTCTTGTGATTCTGTCTAAACTTTGAAATAAAAAGATAATCGTTTCACTGAGAGCAGAGGCTTTGATTACATTAAGTCAGCCTGAACACAGGACAATGTTCTCTTCTTTCTTAAAGAATAACCTTGAACCTCTTTGTATTTAGTAAATGATGTTCTTCGTGGTAAAAGTAAAAGTGTTTTCTCTACCTCACGTCTTGAGTGAAGATACTACAAATAAACATTTAGGGCTCATGCATGCATACACACATGCACACACACATCTTGGCTGGGTTTTTCTTTACACTGTCTCCTATGCAAATACACCTTTTTTCCTTTGCACTACTGGGTGTTAATTCCTGCTTTACTTCAGTGTATGCACTATTTTTAAGATTCTCTAATTCAAACACTTTGTAAAATTCCCTTCAGATATAGTTATCAGAAACACAATTCAGGTGTGATAAAAAAAATCTCAAAGATAATGTTAAGAGGGAAAAACCATTTAAGGGCCTGTAGAAAAATACTCTGGTTTTCTGTAACAAGTGTTTCAACTCTGACGAGTAAGAATCACACCTGCGTAGAGTTTCGTCAAGCTTGTTGCATTTTTCTGCACTGAGTTCCAGAGAAACTGGTTTAAAAATCTACTTTGTAAGTGTCTGCCTCGTACTGTGACCAGCACCTAAATGGGTCTCAGCTTCAAAATGGGATGACCTCAGCGTCTGAATAACCTTTCATGTTGGGGCCCTTCCTGGGATTGGCTGTCAGCAGTATTAACTCAAAATGTGTCAGAGGGGATTTTCTTCTTTGGCTCATTCTTGATTCTTTTGGTGGTTTCTGGTGTTTTGTTTTGTTAATTGCCTTGATGTTTTAAATTGAACAGCTGTTTTTGGATTTGAAGCTGGTCACTACTGATAGGAAAAAAATGGATTTAAAAAGTAATTTTGAGGCTAAGGATGTAGCTCAGTGGTAAAGAGCTTGCGCCGTGTGTGCAGGGACTTGATAAGATCTCTAGCACCATCAATAATAATAATAATGTAGATTGACAGATGTGATTTGTAATTTCACTGAACGTTGAAAATCTAGATGCAGTCCTCCTGCCTCACCCTCCCAAGTGCTGGGATTACAGGTGTGCGTCACCACGCCCACCTTTGTGTGGTGCTAGGGAATTGAACCAGGGTGTTGAGCTTGGTATGCAAGTATTTTAACCACTGTGCCATTCCTCCAGCCCCTTAATTATTTAAATTTTTAAGTGTAGATATTTAGTATCTACATGTATAGCAATATTTTAGTCTTCTTGGTTGTTAGGAGGCAGTTTCCATCAAACTGCTTTTCACAAATTGAAGTGTTAGAAGCGGGTATTCCTCTTGACAGCCTGTATAGTTTTTTCAAACAGGGATTTGAATACAATAGCAAGCAAACGTTATTTGGGCAATTGTTTTGCAGATGAGAACTGGGATGATGGCCAGCTGCTTGGTTTTGAACCATGCAATGAAAACCTTATCTCCGGCTGCAATATAATCAATGGGAAGTGTGAATGTGACACCATTAGAACCTGCAGCAATCCCTTTGAGTTTCCAAGGAAAGATATGTGCCTTTCAGCTTTAAAGAGAATTGAAGGTAAGCACGAATTTTTGTTAAGCATCCATTTGTAAGACTTAGCATTGTGTAACTCTGAGCAGTAAAGATTATATGAGCTTGAAAAAGCAGAAAAGCTTGGTGGCCGTTAGACTCTTAACTGATAGGTGCAGAGGGTGCCGGTATGAACATGGTGTTGGATGGGTATGTTTCCTGGGAGCACAGGAAGTAGTGCTGCGCTCATGTGAGCAGGATTGGCTTGTGCCAGCAGGCCTGGGTCACCTCTGCTTGGTGATTGGTTTCACCAGGGGTGTGCTTGAGATCAGCATCTGTTGTCATCAGGTCCATTCCGCTTGATTGACCAAAGAATGGGGCTCCGTGAGGAGAATTTGCTAATTAGAAAGGTAGCTCATCTGCCACAAAGGACATAGCAGAATTGTGTAGACATTTGAAGGAGCAAGAATCAGGGTATGATTCTTCAAGCACTTCACCTTTGGAAAGAAGTCAGAGATGACATTAAAGTAGTGAGGCACTGTACTACCATATATTTCATAGCCTTTGTACATTCTGGTATATAATTTAGAAAAAAATTGGGAATTCAAAAAATATGATTCAAAAGCACACTAATCCCAAATGGAGTGCTCAGAGCTTATTGCTGTGGCCCACAGCTGAAGTTCACAAGGCAGAAGGCCTGGGCTTGGGACTTAAACCAAGTTTTCTTTGGGTGACAAAAAAAGATGAGATTAAAAAAAAAGTTTTATCTCTAAAATGATGTTCATTGTAAGATAGAAAAGTTGGTAATTCAGTTGGAATACCAAGGACTTGAAAAGTCTGAAAATACAGTACATAGGGCAGTAATGTAGGACTGGAATTTCTGAAATGCATTGTCTCCTAATTATGTAAAGTGGTAATAAAGAGTAAGAAATTTACAGTAGCTTACAAAGTAGAATTGCTCTTCGTATTCGTCAGTGCTGTGTTGGTAAAGACATTAAAAGGAATCATTAAACAGTTAAAAAGAAATAGTAGAAAAGAATAGAAATGAAATTTTAGAACTACAGAGAGCACCTCAGGTAACATGTAATCCAGTTCTCCACTTTGAACATTGTTAAACTGAGCTTTTACATGATGTGTGAGTAGCAGGCCTAAGGCAAATTGTGGCAGGTGTTCTTCCGGTCACGTCGTCACTAAGCCAGTACAGTAACCTCACATGTTTCTGTCCTCTGGTTGTCTGCCAACTTTAGCGTATAAGCATTGAGCAATCTCGATGACATGGTCTCGTGTCTATTGAATCGTTAATATGGCTAATGCATATATATATTTAAGAATCACATTATATGAAATAACATAGGTTTAGATTTGTTACTTTTTAGCAGTCTTGGGTTTCATGAAACTGTTTCTGGTGTCTCCCGGTGGCCATGGCTGTTACTCTGTGTCTTCATGCCACTGCCCACTTAATTCCCTGCTCCTGAACATACCCACATTAGAGTCTTCTAAGGTGTTTAAGATGTGTAGACCTAAATATGATGGCTACCACAGACAGTTATGTCCCAAAACCTAATGTCTATTCAAATAAAATTAGAGTTGCATTTGTAATTAGTTAGGTGTATTTTTGATCTTTACAAAATAAAGGTGAACTTCATTGATTTTTCTAAAGTGATTCTTAAAAGGTTGTTTATGAGGCCTACCAATTCCAATTTTGAGATGATTCTTACAGGAATGACTACTGCATAGAATGAAATTACTTCACTTAAAAAAATTCAAGCTTATTTTGTCTGATGGTTTCTGCATGACCTAAAAGATTTGATTACATGCCTTATTATTTAGAATAAGACATTCTGCAGTATGTGAGTGAGGCCTTGTAAAAAGTTAAGGTTGGGGGCTTCCCCTTTCCTGAGAATTAATCTTGGAGGAAAAATCTGTACATATATTCAGATGTGTTTTATATGTGAAAAAATGAGTGATGACACCATATTTGTGAGTTATGAGTTCACTATTGGCAGTACAAGTTTGAGCATTGGAATACTGCAGATATTGTGTGTCAGTAAGTGTGTCTACCTGCAGTTGTGTGATATGGCATCATGGAGGGTGCTCTGAGCTATGAAGGTGATGAAGCCCATGAAGGATGTGGACAAAACTTAGAGTTAGCTCTAAAAGAGCAAATTCTGTGATAGTAGGAAGCGGGAAAGGAAGAGAGGAGGCAGTGTGAAACCACACTATGAAACACCAGGGATCAAGTAAGGAGCTGGAGCCGGGCCTTAAGGAGCTATGAGAAATCATGGCAGGCGTGTGTGCAGAGAGAACTGGGATGTGGCGAAGCCCCTGTCAAAGACAGGTACTGTAGTGACCAGGCTTTCAGGAGCTAGTTTAGTTATTCACACATGATGCCTTCAGTGGCTGGGCTAGAGTGGCGGCAGGAGAATCGGCAAGGCGGGATGGATGCATGCCATTTTGATGGGGGAGCAAACAGCATCTTCTGGTAGAGGATGGGAGCAATGATTCACAAAGATATTCCTAAAATTTCTAACCTCAATAGAATGGTTGATAGCTCACCTAGCAGAAATAGGAAAACTCTTTTTGAGGTGTTATGTGATGATACGGGACTGGAAGAGGGCTTGGTTGTTGTAGGGACCTGTGAAGTCAAGAGGGGCATTAGCCAATGTGAGCAGCAGCATGCATGGATGACGATGAGAGGGACCTAGTGCAGAGAGGGAAGCCAGCAGTAGAAGAGCCAAACATTGCAAAAACAAAGTTTTACAGGAATGAAAAAAGCAAAATTTTTGCTGTTTCCCAGGGGAATATAAAACAAAGTTGTCATCTGACCGTGAAGTGAATGAAGAGCTGTGGAAACTCAAGGAAGAGAGAGTGTCAGAAAATAGGGTGATGGAGTGAACTAGAGAGTGTGGATGGTGGCCTACAGGTGCTGCTAACTTAGGCGAGTTGGTGGTTGTGAATTCAGAGAGACTGGCCAGTGTGGGTGTGTGTCCTTCTTTGGATCTGATGCATGTACCATGTAGGCAGAGAGGCAGTCAGGGTTGCTTTTGCCTGACACATCTGGTGGAGTGACAGAAAGGGATGCACAGGGATTGAGAATTACACAGTAGAACATGAGGATTGGCTGTGAGTCCATAATGGGAAAGAGGCCAGCACCGTGACAAAGCAATGTGGTCCTGTGGGCTCAGAGAGTCACTGAATGGGGAAGCTGACAGCATGAATTTGATGTCGGCAGCTATGTGTAGCTGGCAACGTAATTGATAGCCTAGGCTTCCTGTGAACAAGGATTGAGGTTTTAAAGGGAAAATGGAACAGTGATCTGAGAGTGACAGTGAATGCAGTGAGGACATTTACCCTCTCAGGAGTGTGGAATGTGGCCCATAGAGCCATTACCAACTGAGAGGACTTAAGTGAAAGGCCGAGTGGTCCGGAGCTACCCACGGTTTTCAGGCAGGGCATGAAGGTAGAGGAGAGAGTGAGGAAAGAGGGATTTTGCTGATGACAGCACAGAAGAGAAAGAGGAGGAATGTGCAGGGCATGGGACATTTCCACAGGCCCACAGCAGAGTCTAAGGCCAGTGGAGGGATGATCTGGTGTGTGTGCGCGTGCCTGGTTCTCGTCTTTTATGGGTGGCTAGTAGCTTCATCTAGTCAGAGCCTTCTTTGGGAAACTAGTCTTTGGGACAGAAGATGGTGTTAGGTGTGCAGTATTGGCAGATAGGAAAAGAGGAGCGGTATCTTCTCAGAGAAAATGCGGTCCCCACTCACATGTTTTTGGTGTCTGTACGTGTTCTGTGATCTTGGACCATGGATAACGCTGAAAATGAATTCTCAATAAAATTACGACACTTAAAAATATGTGGAAGTCATTGAAGAGCGTTTCAGTATGTTACAGATTTATGGAGGATGACGATTTCTGGGCCTTATAAGTTTCTGTGGGTTATTTGTATTTGTTTAGAAGGGAAGGGTCTTGATTTTTACCCAGCATTCCCCTTCCAAAACTATGCAAACATATCACCATTAAAGCAATTTAAGGAAGCCAGGTGTGGTGATTGATGGCTCCAATCCCAGCACTTGGGAAATGAGGCGAGAGTTCCATGAGTTTGAAGCCAGCCCAGGCTACATAGTGAGTTCAAGGCCGGCCTGGACTACATAGTGGAACTTTGTCTTAAATCAACAACCCCACCCCCCACACACTCCACTACCCACAAAAAAGGGGAAGGGAAAACTGAGAGGAAATAAGAGTAGATAATAGGCAATGTGTCATTGTATAGAATAGCTTGTCTCGGCCTCTTGTGTGTTCCAAGGAAGGCGTCTGATACAGGGAAAGCACCATGGGTCATCCCTTCTTCATCTCAACAGAACTTCCCAGTTCTGAGCCACAGCCCTTCTCCTGCATTTGGATGTTTCAGTGTCACAGATGTAAAACAGGCTCATGTCGATCAGAGCAGAGGGCCAAATTACCAAAGGTGAGAGCGCAGGTCTACCGTGCAAGGGCAGCAGCACTGTGGGTGCTTTCTCAGAGGGAGAAGCTGGGCATGCTGAAGGAAAAGAAAGAAAAGTAAGAACACAGTGGGACTTCGAGGGAGGGAGACATGGGGTTACAGGCGGCTCTATCGTTGGAGGTCTCTTAGGTTACATGAAGAAGGTAGGTTTTGTAAAAAGTCATAGGAAAGCTGTTAAGAGATTTTGAGCAGAGATGTAATGATTTATGTTAAAGGATGAGTATGTAGAAGAGACTGGTTGGTCAAAGAGAAACATGAGAATGAGATCAAAGTCTGCCTGTAGAGTTTCTTTTAGTATTTCAGGCATGACATAATGGTGACTCAGACCTGAGATCTGGAGATAAGAAAAGTAAGTGGATCTAAGATCTTATCTGGAAATATCAGAACTTACTGATTTGGGTGAAAAAGGAAAGAAAAAGGAAAGAAATCTTGATTTGGTGGTGTTTAAGCAAATTGTTAAGTCTTTTTATTGGGAAAAGCAGATTTAGGGAAGACTCAAGGGTTTTGTTTAAATTTGATATTAACATAGCTACTTGTTCCTTTATGTAGTTTTTGATATAATTCACTAAACAGCATTTATACATAATAACTCCATGATAAGTACATGGAGGACTACAGAAACACATCCTTGGAGAGAGGCAGACCTGCACACAAAGAATAGCTGAAAAATGGTAGGGGGAAAAAGTAAAACACAATTCACACTGACTTATTACCAGACAGAGACTATCCAAAGAGGACCCTGTCTGGAGCCCGTAAAATGTGTTCTTAGGTATACTTTCTTGTCATCGTTCTGTCAAACATCATGTGGGTTCCTAGAGTGGTGTAGGTTCTGTGAAACTTATTCATGTTTGGAGAAACACAATGAGCATCTTGCAGAAGGAGGAAGATAACTTGGGGCTTTAGAAACTTCCCCCTTGTATGTAAAAGCACTTAGGGATAAAGGTAAACCATGTATAGTTTTTGTATATATTGAGAAAAGATGGGCAATCTAAAATTGGCATGTGAAGATAAGTCACTAGAAATTGACACATGGTACTGTATCATTTTATTATGTTGAGTGGACAAATAAAAATTGTCCTGCATTTGTAGGATAGCTCAAGGAAGGTCTTGTAGAGGAACTGGGAGCTGAGTCCAGCTCTGAGGATCTTGTTAGGTGGTTCAGCAGGCAGGAAAGAAGCGCGTGAAGTGCAGCCTTTGGCAGGAGAGAGATCCGGGTGGGCATGGGGCTCAGACAAGAAAATTAAGGTGGTCAGATGTTTGAGCCTTGGTAGCTGGTAGACTTTGGAGTAGTGATAAGTGAAATAAGGGGGCGGGGGCTTGAGGGAGTCAAGGTGGCTGTTTCTGGAGGCTGGCAGCCTCCCTAGCAGTGTCATCTATCAAATGTGGAACGGAGTGGAAGCGGCTTTATGGGAATTGGGTATATATGAAGTTGGTTGTGTTTACATTTGATGTGTCTGGGGAATCCAGAGGAAGGTGAGAGTTAGACCTGAGAGATCCGAGCTAGAGATAAGGACTTGAGAGTCATTCATGCACAGAAACTATGATGTCCACAAGGACATTTGAGTCCACATCAGTAATGTAAAGAGTGTGACAGTGACTTATGTAATGGAGGAAAACAGTGACTGGCAGTGTTAAAATAGCAAAAAGTGAAATCAGATGACCTATGCAATGACCAGGTACAGGAATTGCTGAATGTTCTGTCATCATAGCAAACAAAGTCTACGCACTAGTACCATCAGCCAGCTAGACCGCAATTGCTGGCTCTTACAACACTGGAAATAGAAATAGAGAGAGAGAGAGTGAGAGTGAGAGAGTGAGAGAGAGAATAACTTTAACTGAGAGGTAGTTGATCGATCTATTCCTAATTTGTACTACCTGGTTCTAAAAAGCCTTTACAACTGTTTGAGTGTGTTACAGCCAGGCAGACCCATCCCTGGGATTAGGCCTGATTCACAGTAATGCACTAACATGATTAAATAATTGGATAGAGAGGTAATGAAATAGGGCTGCACTTAGTAGATGTTGTTGTCAACCCTGCAAGAATCCGCTTCTCAGCATTCTCCTAAATACCTTGTGGGATTGCTCCTTTCATGTTAGAGCTGCTTTAATTACTTACTCATTCACATGTTTACTCACGTATTCATCCCAAAAGAAGGCTTTGTGCGCAGGCCTTGTGGAGCAGGGCTTCCAACTTCCTGGTTTGACTCTGACGCGCCTTCCACTGCAGGCACATCCTCTCAGTGGCCTTCAGGTGGTGCAGATCCACAAATCACCACGTGTTTTAGGTGCACAAGAGGAGCTTGCTTTATAGCTTTTTTAGATATGTTGTGAATGCCCTACATGGTATTTTAAGCATTTATTCTTTTGAAAACTTAGCCAGAAAGTACAGATTTTTAAAGTAAGATGAGAAAGATTTGATTTATGAAATCACATGTCTGCATTTTTTTCTGCTGCTTAAAACAAAGAAGAGTTTGATTTTTATATTGGAAGGCCATGTTCTCTGAGGTGAAACTGATTTTAATGTGGAGATAAAGAGCTTCCATTTGTAGACTCTTTTCTTCAGATTTTAAAACCTACAGCATTCATTATTTTATACTTCCATTTCTACCGTGATAAATATTACTATCATGTGAGTTTTTTAAAATTCCAGTTTTAGTTCTTTACATTTCCTTATTTCACTTTTTTTCCCCCCATACAAAGTATAAGAACTGAGTTTCATTCTTGATGGTTACTCTTTTTTTTTTGGTGTATAGGCCACATACATACATTGTAATCTGTGCTGGGTAGGCTTTTCAAGTATTTTAACTTTTGATGTATCTGACTATTTTTGTCAGTAAGAAAAAATTTAACTAGCATTTAGAAATAAATATGTTGTATACCTTTTCCCTCTATTTTTTTCTTTTTTTAATATGCATATATCTGGGGTCTGGTGGTGAGATGCTCATAGCAAACACTCCAAGAAAATGTGCCCAGGTGAAGCTGGGGATATTTTTACCTGTTACCCTGCCTTTGGTGCAGAGCAACAGCATTCCCTCTTAGTACGCCCATAGGCCTCTGAGCAGCCAGGTGTGGGTGCTTGCCACTATGGCATTGGACTGCTTCCCTCCCAGAAATAAAGAGAAGACAGGCATCCCCAGCCCTGCATTCATACACGTTCCCACTTAGGCAGGAGACTGAGTGCATGCATGAAGGGTGCTCCTTGGGGTTCTCCAACAGAGATCCTGAGTCTCTAGGACCAGACCAGGTCTGGGAAACCATGCACTTCCAACAAGCCCCAAGAGAAAGTGCTCCTGCCCATCTTCAGCACACTTTGAGTAGCAGAGGCATAGTGTTGATGGAAATCCACTTCTCTATCCAGAGAAACAGATTTGGTGTGCTGCTAGGAGAGAACATATTTAACCACTGGACCTACTTTAAATTCCTACCAGTTTTTCCTTTTTTTAAGCATATATTACAAATTAGATTCTCATTTGTATAGATTCCTCGCTTTTAAGTTAAATCAGGTAATTCCTTAAAATTACTCAGCACATATTTTTTAAAGTAACTATTTTGAAAGCATTACTGACTTGTGTTAGTGAATGTATTGCTTTAATACATACAAATTGTTCGAATTTTTATTTATAGGAATCTAAAAACAGTAATCTCTCTTGACCAAGTGAAAAAAAAAACACATTTAACCTTGCCTTCAGATGGATCAAGGACTTCATTACCATTAGAATTTCAGCTGATTTTTAATTCAGCTATCCACTTACATGTTCCAGTTTAATTAAGGCAGGAAGACTATATATTGCTTTCCTACTCATCTTGTAAAGACAATTACCAACTGTTAATACAACGTCTTTCCTTTTTTAAAAAAATACTTACATCACCTTATATATACACAAATATACATACCTGTCTGCGTATGGATAGGGTACATTTGTATATATAGTGACATTAAAATCTAAATACATGTATTTCATTTTAAATGTCAGCAATGTCATGAGAAAAGAAAAAGTAGACTTAATTTAGATTGATGATTAAATCATTTTAGCAGTTTTACTTTATAGATATTTTTGGAGAATTATTCTTAAAAACATGTTTTAAATCATTGTTGTTTTGATGTCTTGATGACTGGTACAAGGAAAATTTTTTACAAGGGTTACCAAAAGGCGGAAACCAGTTTCAGATATCTGGGAAATAAAAACAGGAAACTCCAGGAACTTGGCCTAAGACCAGTTGGAGAGGAGCGGACCATTTGGAGAGGAGCGTTGGTCAAATAATTATACCTGCATTTTAGCTGTGGGAAGACCTACCAGGGTTGTGAATTCTCGTGCCCATCCAGTGGAAAAAAAGTCAGGATTGAGGATTGATATTTTGTTGCCAAAGAACACACAGGTGGATTGACATTGGTGCTGCAGGAACAGATTGGTATAAAATCAAAATTTCAAGTGAACACTCAGTGCCATGCTTTCTGTGCACTCTATATGTAAAAAGTGTGTGATAATATTCTGTACTGTTCACTCCTTTCCCCCCTTTTCTCTGCTTTACACTTTGTTTTTTGCTTTAAGTCTTTACTCTGTACTCTCAAGCCATCTCTTATGTCACAAAATGTGCTCAGTCCAAACCTTTGCATGTCTTCTAACTCCAGCCGCTCTCAAGTTACCTGATGGAGGACCAGTAGTTGTAGGTGAGCAGTTTCCCTCCACCGCTGCTTGAAGGTTAAATACTAGGCACTTTACATACATTTTAACAAGACATTCATTGTCCTTGTTGAAAGGACAAAGGTGACCTGACCCCTTCAACCACAGCAATGGTTCTTTAGGAGCTGTATTCAAAACGTCCCCGTTTTTGCTTGCTGGGGCTGCTACCTAAAGAGAAGTCTGAGAACTGACCTTAGGTTTAGGTTTGCACTGCCGGATAGCCCTGAGCAGTCCCTCCAGTGTTTGTGGCTTCTGGCTTGGCAGTAAGTGACCTCTCAGTTTTTCCCTAGGCTCTTCATGTGTTCTGTCAACAGAGCTGCACAGTTGTTACCTGGCCCAGCTGTGTCCAGCTAAGCCCTTGACCCCACAGAGGTTTTTCTGACATGAGCAAAGGACCAGGAATCCCAGCCCTTCTGAGCTGCTGGCAAGGGGGCCTGAGAGTGAGGACCACTCCCCAGGGCAGGGCTGTGCTCCTCCAGAAGGAGGTGGAGCCCTTTCTGGGTGCACAGGTTGTTGCCTTTGCAGAGCTGAGCGCTGCCCCGGGTCAGCACTCCTTCTTCATCCGCAGGGTGTGACCACCAGCTGTCATCATTCCTGAGCTCTTCTGTTGATTTCTCAGGCCACTCAGACATCATTAATTAATGTGATATGTATTCCTAACCCTCATTTGATACTGCGGGCAACTCTTCCGAGCTAGACGGTTCACATTTGTTCTGTTTATGATAGAGGAAGAAAAAGCTTGGGAAAGGACAATTCAAGAAAGAATTGAAGAGAACAGTCACTTTAGCAGAAATTGGCTGTGAGCAAATTCAGCAGAAGTCAGAAAGCCATCATTTCAAATGTTTTTACGATTTTTATCACTACAGGTGAGGATTCTCTGGTAGATACTATGTGTCTTATCCGTTTTCCAGTCTTGCCCGTTCTCTATTTCTGTTAATACCTTGATTAAGCAATCTTCAGAGAATAGAAAGCTCTTTTGAATACAGAGGGATTTCTTTTAATAAAAAAGGGCAGTACTGTATTAAAGAAGGCAGGGCTAAATGCATACAGCTATACAGAAATATACTCTAGGAATGAATGTGGTAGTGCATGACTGTAATATACCTCTAGAGACAAGTGTGGTGGTGCTCACCTGTAATCTCAGCTACTTGGAAGCATTGCAAGTGTGGGGCCAGAGTAGGCAGTTTAGCCAGACCCTTTCTCAAAATTTCAAGAAAGGCTGAGGATTTGGGCAGCACTCCTTTGGTTCAGACCTTAGCACTGAAGAAGATAAAGTATATACGTAAATGTATGTGCCCCAGCCCACTCACCTGCTCCTCTAGGTGTGCTGCTGGAGTTTCCTTGACTTCCGACTGGAGGTGAGAAGAGCTTACCTCCCATGAAGATCCTGAAGGTTACCAAATTTTTCGTTGTTCTGTGCTAGGTACTCCATTCTATTCTTTTAGTTTTTTTCCTCGCCTCAAAAGCACAGCCTCATCTTTATCACTCTTTCCTACGGTGTATTTATGAACATTCTTATATTGTGTATTCTGATTGACTGACTGCAGTCTGTTAGGTCCCAGGATGTTTCTGTGGCCAATATTCACATTTTCATCCTCTCTGTGACGTTGCTGGTGAAGGCATTGAAAAAAGAGTGTTCTTGGAGCAAGAATCTCTGTGTTCAGACCTGTCCCTTCCCAGCTGTGCCGAGCTCACCTGGGGAGGATGGACTTGGGGATGACCCACTCACAGGGACATTTGACGTGACTGTGGAAAGACCCTCACCCTAAGAAATTGTGAAGTGGACTGGGAGACAGAGTGGAGATAAAAACAGTGACGTAAGGGGAGGAGAGGGGAGCAGAGGTAGCCATACGCAGTCGAAACGATGCCATGCAGTAGTAAATAGTCTGGAAGATACTGATAGGAAAGCCGATTTTAATCAATTTAAATGCAATTTTATGATTTGTAGACATTTGAGGTAGTTTTGAAATAGTTCCCCTATCATGGGATGAGGAGCAGGCAGAATCCTGGGTCCGTAGCTGCTACTCATTGAAGGAATGATTTGTGTTTTCTTCTGGGATAGCCAGGGACTTAAAAACTAATAGTATATTTACTTCCAGAACTGATCCCTCTGTCTTTCTGAAATGTATGACTTTCTCAGGAAAAGTCATTCAAGAGTATTTAATTTCAGTATTTCAACTTCTTAAAGTTGGAAAGTATTCTAATGATAACATCAAATTTGGGTTCATTCTGACCTTCACAAAGTGTGCTGTTCTGTAGCGTTTGAACGATTGGTTTGGAAACCCATGAGACCATCCTTTGAACGATATGTAATTTCAGAGAAGTGTGGTGGACTCAGATGGATATGTCTGAAGCTTGGGACATTCCTTTACAGGGTGCCTTCCTGCTTTGGATCTGTGTGCTCTGTGACTAAGGGGTTTTCATCAGGAGGAGATGACAGCAGTAAGTGGTGCCTGGGAAGGTAGAAGAGGAAAAGGATTAGCACGAGATGAGCTAATGTTTGTGTGAGCTTTTAAGGACCTGGAACAGTCTTCCAGATCAAGGATGTGGTCTTTGTTTCTGGCTGACAACTTCCTAGTTTTTCAAGGGTAGGAAAACTTTTTATTCTTTTCTCTTGCACTGGAATTTTTTTTTTAATTTCCCGTAAAGCGAGTAGTGCTTTCTTCTTATCAGTAGCCTTTCTTTTCCTGTTCCAATAACAAAGAACAATACAGGAATTTAATAATGTTAAAAATTGATACTTCTTAAAATACATTTATATTTTGTCTGCAAAATCCAGGCCTTATAGAGGAAAACTGTCAGTAAAATGAGTTAATATAATATTGTATACTGGTAAGGATTTTTTTCCTCTTTTCATTGAGTTTAGAAAATGAAGTGAATTTTTTTTCTCTCAAGAATCAAAATGTGTCTCCATGTTCTGTTGTCAAAAGTCCTGAATATTAGAAAGATTGGTAAGCACCTGGGTTGACCTCTAGCAGAAAGACATTTTAAAGGTGTCTGGAAAACATTCTGATCTTGTTTATTATTTATATCATATTAAAGATTGTTACTTATTTTTCCTGTGCTTTGGCAAAAGAAAAAAGAAAAGAAGCTGGTCTGCCTCAGAGAGTTTCATAAATATTAGAGGTGTTTCTGCAGCAGTGTATGTGAAAGGATGCTTTTAAAAGTTTCAGTGTTTTGCTGCAGTTTGTGATCATGGCAGAGGAGCACTGAAAGTGCTCCTGGAGTGTCCTTGAGACCGTGGAGAAGGACCGGTGGCCTGTTTCTGAGTGGCCCTGCTGTGACCTCAGGGTACCTTGCTTGTTTGCTTCTCTAAGGCATGAAACGAAATCTCATATTCTCTGTTTTATCTGACCTAGGTGTGGCTAACTAGACAGGTTTTTAAAACTTTCTCAGTACCTTTCCTGTAACCTTCAAAGTGATACTTATCTCTGTGGGAGTAAAAATAAAATATGATACTGTTCCATTTGTATGTTCTCAGTGCGTCCTCGTTGCTAATCACAGTGGAACCTTCTGAACTCTTCCTAAGTGAGAGCTAACATCTCTTTCCTCAGGAACATTTCAGATGAAATTGTACTATAGTGGTATTACATCTCAGTGGGACATGAACTCTCAAAATGTTACCTGGCTTTTTTTTTTTTTTCCTCTCTTTTGCAGTCTTGGCCTGGCTTCAAGTGTGCCTGAGTGCAAACCTTCTTACAGTGTTGACTCTGGGGGAGCTTTAACTATTTCAAGGATGAAACAAGCCTCTTTGGTCAGGAGAGTGTCTCTCAGATGAATTCATGATAGCCAGTGTTCATGCATATAGGAAATAGGTATTTTTTTAAATAACAGGCATGTACCCTTTTGTACTTTATGTGCCAAAACACATTGTATACACATGGCCCATGTTCATGTATAAATGTGTATGGCTAAGTAAACATGAGCGCATACATATATGTGCTGACATGGCAGGTAATACGTGAAAAAATAAATACAAGCAGCTATGTGATTATTTTTTCTGTTACCTGACACATATATGTCTGTGTTTGCCTGTGTGCTGTTAAACATGGCAGTGCAGATGCCGATGTCACATTCTCTAGTTAAGAGTTTCCTGTAACTCATTCTTTTTAGATGGTAGAAATTGATCATAGACCCTGGCCCCTGGCCATACATACATTCCAGCAGTTCCTGTAAGAATTGGTGTCATAGCGTACACTTTGTAAACAGTTTATGGAGGAAAGGCTGTGGCTTTTCAAATAAATACTGCTCGGACTCCTTCCACTTTCCTTTCCCTTATCACTGTACGGACACACCCACATTGGCTATTATACTGTGGTGTCTCTCTGCTTCCCACACACCATCCAAGCTGGCCTTATTGACCATTAACGGAAATATGAGCGATAAAGCTGAACACTGTCTTCCTTCTGTTGACATTTCTAGAGCAACAAGTCAGAAAGTTTGTCTCCCCTGGGCAGACGGGAGCTGTTACGGGTCATGATTAGATGGTATGTCCGTTAGTAACCACGATGACTCCCAACAGAAGTATTTAAAACATTCCACTGAATAGCCCAGGATTCTGGTGAGCAAAGGAGGAGTGGTTGTCAACTGAGGAAGTGTTTGCTGCAGTTTTCTATCCGTTTCTCAGGCATACTCACCTTCTCATTGAGATTTTTGCCATCTTGTAAATTTTTTTCTTTCCATTTTTGAAATTTGGAGGGGCTGGAGCAGTAGCTCAGCAGTTAAATGCTTGCCTTGCAAGCTCAAGGCACTGGGCTCAATTCCCCAGCACCACATAAGCTGGGCATGGTAGCTCATGCAGTAATCCCAGTACTGGTACTCAGGAAGCTGATGCAGGAGGAGTGGCACTAGTCCAGGGCTAGCCTGGGCTCTATAGTGAGTTCAAAACCAGCCTGGATCATAGAGCAAGACCTTGCCTCAAAAGAAAGAAAGAAAGAAAGAAAAGAAAATAAAATTTGGTACAAGTCATGTCATCAGATGAAGTGGCCCATTCAGTAACTATGTGCTTAACATAATTGTTATTTTGCTGATTTCCTATGGGTTGAGGTAGTGATTTCTGTTACTAGGATCATATTTCATGACTGTGTAAATCTTACATGAAGTACCTTCTATGAAAAGAAATAATACATTATTATCTGTAGCATCAAAAATAATGTCCTCAGGGGGAAAAAAAGCTGTTATAAAATTATAACCTATGAACGTGGGAGGGTTAGGGGGTGTAAATATGAAGGGGACTTAAAAATGACTTTATTCACTGTCTGGCATTTTGAAGAGACTGTGGCTGTCAAAAACATAAACCAATCTTTATTAATAGAAAGTACTAGAAATTTAAGTAAATCATGAAAACGATACTGGGGTTTTTCTTAAATCCTGTTGAATAAATTCTGCTTGTTAAATGTCAGTCACATGTGTGTCACTGTAAACTGAGAGTGCCACATAAATATCCACTTAGGGTTTTAGAATATTCAAACCCTTTAATGTTCTTTTGACCTTCACTTAAAGGACATGTCCACGTAGCAGAGGAAATGCCTCAGATTCTAGCATCTGGATTTGTTTCTTTATACTTTTCTGGCAATGTTACAACAGTAGGGCTTTTCTTTCCTTGAGTTTTTTTTTCACAGTACAGTCAACACAGGCTTTTTACACAAGTGGGAAGGGACAGTTTTTGGGCCAAAAGCAATATGTTCCCGCTTTGCACGCTGTGGCAGGGCCTGATTGAATGGCTTGTTGTTTCAGGGGGAGCCTAGAACCAGAAAGCAAACAAACAGAATCCCACACAAATACAAATTTCACGTAAATTTAGATACCTACACGTGGGTATATAAATACATTTGTATGTACTGGAAACTTAAGGTGGAGAATGTTCTGTTATTTTGAACCTGGTGAGTCTTTGTCAGTGTGTTCGTACTGTTTCATCTGTATCTGTTTTGGGGATCTACATCTGGATTTTCAGTTGTTCAGTAATGTTTCATTAAGGATCTCTTCTGTGGCTGAAAAAAAATAGATTAGTTTAATTAGAAGACTCAAAATGTGCATGCATTTTGACAGGAGTGCTTTTTTCAGCTCTGTTAGGATTTCAATCGTTTGTCACTGGTGAAAGGTCATTTAAACTTCAGAGAATGAAGCAGTGCAATTTGACTTTCCATTAAAATACTCACCAGAACAGTAAATTAGAGACATCTTCATGTTTTCCTAGCTTTATGGCCAATAAATCTTTCTCTCTTTCTCTCCCTCTTTCTGTGCGTGTCTATATGTGTGTGTGAGAGAGAGAGAAACAGATATTTCCTCGGTTATTGAATAATATGAAGCAGCACTTCCAAGGTAAAAATAAACTGTGTGTGTAGGGGGGATTCAGTTTATGTTTATGCCTCTATCACTGTAAGACCCGTGTGCTTTGAAATTACTGTTCTCTTCTTACCAGTGGTTGTGGCCCATTTGTATATTTCTACTGTGAAAAAGGAAGCAGTACTATTAGATATGAATGCATCCAGACATAAAAGCAATTCCCCAAAGCAGTAGCCTGAAAAATTGTTTCCCAAAACTGATTCACAAAATTTTGCTTTGTCTGACACTCATATGTTTTCTGGATAGTTATGTGGCAGGGGGTAACCATCTGCCCTTACCACATGCCTCCTATATAATTTTCCTTAATTTGCTTATTTTATTGAGCACTTGCTGTGCTCCAGACATTGTGCTAGATTCAGGATGAACAGGATAAGAGCCTGGTCCTCCCACACTTGCCACTTTATGTATTATAAATAAAGTTTACAAATTGCGATTGACATATAAGGTGCTGAGACTGATAAGATGGTGTGAGAGGTTTCTCTCTGAAGACATGATGTTTAATTTGGACTGAAACGTAGGAAAAAGTTAACCAAGTAAAGAGCCTGGAGAAGAACATTCTAGGCAGAATCAGCCCTGTATCCAGCAACCTCAAAGTAGGAAAAAAAAAGCTCATATGCTAGGGGAATATTCCCCCAAAGGCCTCATGTTTTGAAAGTCATTCAATCATGAGGATTAACCCATTGATTTCCTATTCTGGCAAGTGGCAGGATCTGGTCAGAGGGGCCGATCTCTGGGACAAGACCTGGAAGGACATATGCTAACTCCATATTTTCTTGCTGTCTGTTAATGTTGCCATGCCCTAATTAGCAGTGAGATTCTTTGCCAGGCCCTTCAACCATTACAGGCCCCTCATGGTTGGACTGAGACCTTCTGAAACTATGAGCTAAACTAAGCCTTTCCTGCCTTAAGTTGTGGATGCCAGGTACTACACCCCATCAGCAAAAAAGTAACCAAGATGTGTCCTACTGACTTCGGTGTGGCTGTCGTGCATTGAGTAAGTGGTGGAGGCGGCAGGGGAGGAATGTGTGGAGTAGGAAAAGGCTCAGTCATACAACTCTGAGGTAAATAAAGGGTGTGAATTTGATAGCCAGTGTACTGGAATGCAGGAGAAGATTTTAAACTTCATGAGACAGTAGGATGAACATTTTAAGATCTACTCTGGGTACTCTGTGGAAAATGGGTATTAGCTGGAAGTAAGAGTAGAATTAGAGGAATTAATTGAAACACCAAAGGAGCAGAAGAATTCTCTGTTGCCACACAAAGGGTGCTGTCAGCAGAAGTGGAAAGGTAAAGGTGTGTTATTTACAGTCAGTCGAAAGGGCTCACATGTAGAATCTGGGGGTCAGGTTAGAGGATGGACTCCAGAATGACACTCCCACCCTCGCCTTGGCTTGAGCAGTTGATGTCATTTCTTGAGGGGAAGACTTGGGAAAAACTGAGTAGTCAAAATGCCCCCTTCAGGTGGTCAGAGTATACCAGGGTAAGGATGATTTTGCATCTTGCTTCCCGTGGTGATCATATTTGGGAGGTGAATTGAAAATGTGTTTCATCTTCTGGAGCCTATGGCTAAAATTGTAAAGATTGCAAGTTGATGACCGCTGGTTTCAGTTCCTTGACTTACTTCTCTTGGGATAAAACAACAGATAAATGGAATCATCCCGCATCCCTTCCGTAAGCTGTGTTTCTCTACTGACTTTTACAGAATACTTTTTTTTTTTTTTAACTCTCCCTCCTACAACTGACCCAGGGATATCAGCAAAATTCGTACCCAGTTTTCTTGGTTTCACGTTAAAATATAGTCACAGACTCCTTCTGTGTTAGACAGCACAGGTCTACAGCTCAGGCATGTTTATTCTTACACTGGCATCCCAGAGGAACCAGGGATATGGAAGGTGGTGTGCACTGTGTCCTGTCCTCTTCAGAGCCAGGCTTGGCTCTGGTCCTCGTCTCACTGCGGGTGTGTGCTGGAATGTAGGACTCAGTTGCACGTACTGTGTGTGTCTGCCCGTGCCCCCTGAAAGCAGTGACCCTGCCTGGCACCTGGGAGATAATTATTAAATGTGTGAAAAAAAAAGTAGATTGAGAGTAAACTATAAAAGAACTCAGGATTACACTAAATTTGGACTTTGGTAACCATTGGGAACTGTGGCAGATGGGAGTAGCATGTGGCGTTACAGTGAAATGTTCTGTTTTCTTCCTCAAGAACAGTTAATGAAAAGGTGCTACAAGCATTGATCATCAGGAAAGTGCAGAACCTCAGAGTTGTGATCGTGGTTATGAGGTATCACTGACCAGTAAGGAGAAGTAGGTAATTATTAACGATGTTTGGTTGCAGGAGAACACAGTGCTACTGTAGTACTTTATGTGTCTTCTGGCAGGAAGAAATGCCAACATTTCACACATTTTGACCTGTCCTTGGTTTCAGTGTTGCCTTGTTTTATTTAAGCTCATGTTTTTGGCCCTCGTCTCATTTCTTTTCAGTATTAGTGTTGCCAGGTTTTTTTGTTTTTTGTAAAATTCAAAGGGAAAATCATATTCGCTGTACACAGTCAGAAGAAACTCTGGCACGTCTCCTCTAAAACCCTACGAGAGAAATTATTAGCCATGTCCAGACCAGTAGCGGACTGGCTCACATTCTTTCTCCCATGAGCATTCCTGATTAATGGGGGAATCTGTTCTGTAGTCTAAGAGCCTCTTTCCTAAGCCCAGCCTGTCATGGCTTCAGAGCATGGCCAGCTGCACAGCTGGAGCCCCTGCAGGGCTGTTTCTGCTGCTCCTCCTTGTCACATCCGAGGTGGTGGACAGGCATGGAGAGGTGGGACAAGAGTCCGGATCCGTTTAGACATCTCAGCTGCCAACAAGGGCTCATCGCCCTCCAGCCAGCATCCCTCTGCTCCCAGTGGCTCCGTGTCCTTGGAGGCTGCGGCTCACCACTGTGCGCATGTAGTAGGTCTTTTTTCTTTTGCTCTTGACTTTGGTCCACACCACTTAGTTCCTGTGTCTGTAGAGATTAATTTTCTCAGTAACTTTCCCTGGCATTGACGTCCTCAGGACCCATCTTACCTCCATACTGACTCTTGTGCCATGCTAATGTCTGTTTGCCTTTCCTCCCTTTCTACCACTTGGCCTTTCCCTTTATCCTGAGGGAGCGGCGTCCAGTGGCCTATTTCCAGCAATAGTAACCCACCTTAGTTTTTACCAACCTAAAACATTTGCCAGTTTTGCTTCCGTTGGGTCACAGTCCTGAGGTCTCCATGCACTGGTGACCCTGGGCAAGTTGTTCAACCTTTCAGAGCCTTCCTTGCCTTATAGGTAGGTTAAAATGAAATGGTGATCCTGGCCACAGAATCCCTACTGCTTAAATTTGCTTAAAATTCTGTCTCTGTCCCCTTCTCATGTGCCCTCTCATCTTCTCTACTGTCCACCCCACTTGCCTTCCCCTCATGTGCTCTCATTTGCCTGTTTTATCCAGACACAATTCCTGTGATAAGTGGATGTTGCTAATTAAACACTAGCATGTGTAAAGAACTATTCTGTCGACTCAGTAAAGTACTTGAGTGGTATATAAGCTTCTTGTCTAAGTTTACAACTAAAATTGTGATAAGGCTGTCTTCTATTAAACATCATGGTGGTTTTGTTGAGAGAGGACTTGTTGACTCTCTGTGGCACTAAAGCATACATTTTATTAATTAACTTGTCCCTTTTAATATCTCTTTGGACAGTAATGGTTGATGTCAGGATGAGCTCTTGTTCAGTTGAAAACTACAGCTATTTGAAGTGCCTGTGTCGATATTATAGTCTCTTCTTTGCATTATTAACAAGAATATATTTTGTCATTTGAAGTAGATACATTGACATTCTGGAATTGTTTGGATACTGGCAACTTGTTAAAGCTGTTCCTAGTCCACTCACGTTCCATGTTCCTGATTTAATGCTGGGTGCATGTATCTTATTCATCACATTGAACAGACCGATTGCACTAATTGTCAGGAACTCTCAGATTAGGAGGGTTATTTTCAATGATGAGATTAAAAACAAGGGCAGTTAATATGTAATTTTAGTTTATACCAAAATGGTGACCTTAAAGCCTCATGTCTTTATTTTCTTTGTTCTACTGACCCATTAATTTGATAATCCCATTCATCTCTCTGTTCATTTTAAAGATTAGTCACTTATTTCTTCTTAATCTTATTGCTTCCCATTTTTGTGTTTATTTCAGCCTTTAGCTCACATCGGTTTATTCTCTTCCCAACTTCTGTCTTCTTTTTCCACCCTACACATTCTCTTTCAAATATTCCCATGATTAAAATGCTCTGTTGTCTGCTAGCACATTTAACTGGTTTGATTCTTTTGTTTAAAACAGTCTCTGCTGAGGGCATACAGCAAGAGGTCCTGGGTTCAGTTTCTAGTACCATACACACAAAAAGTGAGAACAAACCTTCTATTTCTGAGATTGGTAACCTGATGCAGTAACAGCTAATATCTATAGCACGGCAGCATGGATTGTCTAAGCTCACAAGAAACCATAGTAAGTCAAAGGGGTGAAGGAATTTGCCCAAGAGATCACAGCTAGGTCGACTTACCAAGGCCAGGGTTAGAACCCACCTGGCCTTGCTCAAGGTCTTATGCCCTAGCTAGGTCTCTCTGTTGGCTTATGTGTTCAGTCGTGGAGATTTAGTGATCACCAGCGATGTCACAGTTACTGTGCAGGTGTACAGCTACTGGACGTGCAGCAGAGACTCCTCCCTTGCACAGGACTATATCCTAAGTGTTGTTTGAGATAGACTATGCATGCCTGTGGCAGGGAAGTCTTCACCTGGTGGGGAGCTGGAAGGCTTGTGGGGCAGGTGGTGGAGATGGCAGTACTACCATGCTTCCCTTCTTATCCCTCCTGCCTGTATTGCCATATTCCATGGAAGCCCTTAGAGCCGGGAACACTTGTGACTGAAAGCATTAGGTGATCAACTTAAGAGGAAATTTTATTACCCTGGAATTGCAGAAACCAGTATTTTCATGGAGTATTTTTGATCTTTGGAGCTATTAAATTAAGCCCAAAGTCATAAACTGAAAGTTTCAATATTTATATTCTTAACTCATAAAATTAATAGAAAGATACATTCCAAAGTTGTTTTATTTTTTTGAGACAGAATTTCTGTCTCTCTAGTCCATGCTGGTCCTGTAGAGCTCTGGCTGGCCTCAATTTCACAGCGATTCTTCTACCTCAGCTTCCCAGGTATGCCACCACACCTACTGTATGTGGTGCTGGGAAATCAAACTCAGGGAGGAACCTGTGCTTGCTAGACATACAAGGACACCCTCACTAGTCCAACACTGATTTTGGGATTTATTTCAAAGAGTCCTCACATGCTAGAGCTCAAATATTCCTGACTATTCCCCAGAGATGGCCATGCTGAAAACCTGGTCCCTAGACTGGTGCTACTGAAAGTGATAAATCCCTGAAAGGGAACTCTTGTGGCAGATTCTTCAGTCACCGGCGGGGGTGGGCCATGCCCTTGAAGGGATTGTGGAACTCTGGCTCCTCATGTCTCTATTTGGCTTCCTGGCCTTAAAGTAGGCAGTTTAACTTTGCCTTGGGGTTGCCACCACTGTGCGCTGCCTTAACCACAGGCCCAGAATAATAGGACCAGCTGATCACAGCCTAGAAACTCCAAAACTGTGATCCACAATAAACTTTTTTCTTAGGTATTTTGTTGCAGTGTTGGAAAGCTGCCCCAGACACCATCTAAGAATCTCAGTGTGAGGTGGCATACTTTATTTTTTATACTCTCGTTTTGTTAGTTGATAATTTCCTTTCCCTGAGTAAGCTAAAGCAACATACTTAACAGTTTCACTGAAATATTAATACCGTCTGATTATTTTCCTGTCTAAAAGTAGGAAAAGAAAGAATAGGCTGAAAATGAAAAATTAAAAACTAGGCACCTGTCTAATTAGTTTGTGAGAACCAGAAACATGACTAGTAAGAATGATTCATTTTAAATCCCATTATGAAACATGTTGTTAACTTCACAAAAGTTTTTTCAGTCAGTATTAACAAAAGTAAATATATTTTAAGCAGCATCAATTAAAACTCTTAAACCATGTCCAAGAGTCTCTTCATAATATCATTTAAATGTTCATTTTCTCAGGAAAAGAAAAAGAAAATTAGAAAAAACCATTATTGCGTGAAAACCATACATTTAAGCTTATATTTTAAAAAATCTGTGAAGGGTGGTTAGAAGATTAGCACTGAGTTTAGAGTGTCCTGGTGGATCATGCACCTTCCTTTTCTTCTCTCTCTCTCTCTCTCTCTCTGTCTCTCTCTCTCTCTCTCTCTCTCTCTCTTTCTCTCTCTCTCTCTCTCTGTCTCTCTCTCTCTCTCTCTCTTTGTCTCAAGTTTTTCAGGTTTTGCTTGTTGGTTTTTAATGGCCTACAGTATTTGTAGCACTTTTCATTTTAATGCCTTTGGAGGTTGGAAGTTGGGTCTCTTTATTGGGGGAAATAGCTGTAAGGCATCTGGAGCCATATCTGCTCAATAACATAGGTAAGCGCTTTGGGAAATTCTGTTTTTGCTAAAACATAAACTTGAACTTTTACTCACTGAGAATGATTTTATTACATGTCTCATGAACTACTTTTAAAGAAAATGGCAAAAAGTATGTTACAGAAAGTGTTGAAAATGGCATAAGTATATAACTTTAAGCTGACTTGGAAGGATGAAAATATTAGACTATATACATTCTGTTTCTTAGGAAAAAAGTTTTTAGTTCTCCTTTTGCTGTTTTTTTTATACATTGAGCATAATTTTCTTCTATTAAAAAACCTTCGGTAAATTTTATTAGTCTATGATTTTAACATTAGTGTGTACATAGAGATGGAGTAGTCAGAAGATGACAGCGTGAGCCTTTTCTCTCCTGCATAGTTGAATATTAAGTTTTAAGTGCCATCTAAAATCTTAGCTGTCCAAAAGTTTTGGATTCTCTATGAAAATCTTTGCTCTTAGCAACTGCCAGTGTTGCTTCTATGAGAGTGACTTCTCTGCCTATCTTCCCCAGATCGGCCACAGATTTAAGCAGTAGCTTATTGAGGTGGGAGGGAAGGTGTGATCCTCCTTTGAGGGTGTTATGGTGCTCAGATTTTGTTTTGTCAGTGATGTGATAGTGGAAGTAACAAATTTATAATTATGTATGATTCAGCTTCGTACATTAAATTTTCCAGGTTAGCAGTGCCCTTCCTTTTCCTTCCAGTGACCTCCTGCATGCTTTGTGGAATATGGTAGACATGGCTTTTTTTGCCCCATCTGTTCCTGCTGAGGCAGAGAGGTTCTAAAACTTGTCCTCTTGGTTCTGTCTCATTGTTTCTTGACATCCTTCCTCCGCTTCCTTAAATAAGTTAGCCAAAGATGAGATAGAGAAATACGACAATGCATTTTCTTTCCACCCAAAGCCTGTTTTACTGTCTTTCAAATGAGCTTTTAAATCTATAAGCAGTAGATGTAGTGGGAACAATATTTAGAATGCTTGAAGAGAGGAGGAATTACCTTCAAAGTAGAGTATTTTACAATTCTGTGGGCTCCTCTACTTGCTTAAATCTTAGATATCTTATGATTCATTTTGGTGCACTATAGAAGTGCTTTTAAAAATTGCATATGGATTTAGATATTTCTTTGAACCTGTGGTATATAGTGCCTTACAGGCAGCCAGGTCTTCCTGAGCCGCCACCTCATTCTAGGCTTTCAGAAGACCATGGTTCCAACTGTTTAATCTAATTACCCTGTTGGACTCTGAAGAGTCCATAGAGTTAATTACAGATCGAGATACACCCTCTCCTCTGTTCCTTAGGTCCTGTGTCACTTCTACATCAGTCTGGCTCAGGAACAAAATTATAATAATATGCAATTCATTATGTTTAGACATTTCTAAAGGAAGACACTAGTCATAACTGCACAGTTGTTAGAAAGCCTAAGGTTTTTTGGGCATTGTGCAGCCAGCACAGAAAGGCTTTGTGAACTTGGTACATTTTGCATACTTGGAGTTTGTACTCTGAACTCTTATTATTGTACTAAATTGTTTGAGTCTTTTGCCCTTGTATTGTTTGATTCTTGGAGTTTGTTGACTTAGTCTCATAACATAAAAGATCTCAGAGAGGGTTTTTTTTGTAAATATTTAAAAGTCAGTAGTTAATGACAATCGTAGTTAACAAAAGATATTTATATGCCAGGTATTATTCTAAGAAAACTCCACAAGCTAATCAAGTAGAGACTTTATTACTCTCTCACACATGAGGATACTGAGGCTAGGAAGAGTTACCCTAGTCACACACTGTAGGTGGTAGAACAGAGAGGGGAGATGGCACACACACTGAGTAGTAAAAGTAACAGCTCAATAGCTACCTGCTATGGTCTAGGTGTTATATTAGGTAGCACAAAAACAAAAATGTACATGACTCTGGTCTAGCTCTTGGAGGAATCACTTTGGTTGTGGACAGCCATGATATAAGTAATGATTCAATGTATACATTTTATAAAATAGATATATGTACGTTGTCTATGAAAATAGGGATTAGGCTTGTCAGTTAGACAAGGATGTAGGGAAAGCTCTTAGAAGGCAGGGATCATCTATGTTCAGGTTTGAATCTCCAGGTCCCTAGCACAATACCCAGGATGTCCTGAGCACTAAGTAGATGTTGGGTAGGTCCATAGTGGTAGTCTGGCCTGCTGGATAAGTGGGGGAAGAGCACCTCAGAGGAGACAACTGATGGAAAAGCAGAGACCTGTGAGGGCATGATATGCTTCTCTGTGGACTCAGAGGGCGGATGGAAGTGGGACCTGCAGTCGTATCCATGTCATTCCTTTTGCTTACACCACATTCCCTGCTAGAAATTGTCTGTGCTCCCAACATCCTATAAACATGCTTTGAATCCTATTCATATTTTAAGGATCTAGTAAATTTCTCTTCCTTCCTAACACTTTCTCTACAACTACCATGCACACCAGTCTCTTCTCTCCTTTTTCTCTGTGGTTAGAATCTATATTAGGCAGCTTTTCCATTTGTGTGACCCAATCCCCAACACCCACAACTTAAAGGAGAAGAGGTTTAATTTGGCTCATGGCTTCGGAGGACACAGTCCATGGTTGGCTGGTTCTGAGAGAGACGTCCTGCCAGAGGGCCTGGTGGAGCTGAAAGCGAGAAGCAGAGCAGGAGAGCAGAGACAGAGGGGCCAGAGACCAGATGCAGTACCCTCAGTCACCCACACGGATTCTTGGAGTGTAGACAACCTTAGGATTTCATGTTGACCTTGCCCCCAATAAAATAAAAAAAGAAGTTCATAAAAATTAAAAGTACTGAACAAAATCACATGAGCAGTTTCTTAACAGGCCCAGGTAGGTGTTGGTGGCTGTGGCCCAACGCACGTGAGCTAGGGCTGCTCTGGTTCTCCTGAACTCAGTAGTGAGTATGTATATGGAGGCAGCACCTGTGTCTCATACTGTGGACCAGGGAGCTGCTCAGCAGTGTTTGTACATGTGTGGCAGAAGAGTATGTAGTTCTCTAGCTTGGACTGAGTGTATACCGAGAGAGAGTTGTGACTGTTCCACGCATTCCTTCAGAAGAAATAGAAGAGCGACTGCTGGGCAGGATTTTCCTGTTAAAACAATTACCCAGAAGTACTGGGAAGGGTTTTTTGAATCATTATTTCACTTACAAGTCATGTAAACAACTCAGGCTTACATATTTCTGGCAGATTAAATTTCGGATTTCTTATTTTTTTAAGTCATGATGAGAAGTTAGGCTAGTTGTTTTCTTATATAAAATATAATGTCCATAATTTAGTAATTTTTGATGCACAGTGACATATCTACGAATGGAAATCACATTCTATAGTACCCTAGGAAATGCTAATCAATCCATCCATCTCTGTTTCCAGAGGAGGCTTACGGTGGGTGACAAACTTACCACCAGCATTCTTTCCTCTGGCTCAGATGAAGAGAAGACTTCTGAATCTATTTTTTAATGGGTAAAGGAGTTAAGTATGTTAGGTTGCTGCTAAATATGAGCAGCAATAATTTTATTACACCAAAACTAACAATGTAGACCCTTGGTACTCTTTGGTCAACATTCACAAGCCCAGTCAACTCATAGAACAGTGACCCAGACGATCCATGGCATGTAGTAATTTGTAATTTGAGCCAGGTATGTTTGGTCCAATGCCAGGACCAAATCGCTTGCCCGGTGACTACCTGTGTGCCCAGGTGTTTCTAGCTCATTATCTCACTGGTTGGAAGTCATGAACTGGTCATAACCTTCTTCACAGAGGAAAGGCAGCTCCTAGGGCTAGCAGTGGAAGTGAAAAAGATTAACAAGGTACTAGAAAGTGGTGGTTCTTTACCAGAAAACAGAATAATGAGACAATTTTTAAAAAAAGAAAAAGGTTATGTTTGTAATTTGGCAGAGGTTCAGTCACCGAAATGCATGTGCAGCACCAAGAAGAGTGATTTCTGGAAATATGCCCAAGTGCGCTAGCCAGTATAAGAGTGTGCTTCCTTGGGAAAGTTGTAATCTATGCCACTGCACCTTTTAGCACATTGGCAAAGGCCTCGGGCTTCTGTGATGTAAATTGCAAAACCGTTGTATTGCCATGGTCTCTTGGTTTTGCTTTTTCAATAGGAGGCCTGATAACGATATGTTGACTAAATCACATTTTAAAATATAACCATTTAGTCTTGAAGGTCAGCTGAGATGGTTTCACATCTCTTATGATCTGGTAAAATTGCTCCTGCCCCAACTGTGTGTTAAGAGTAAGTTGTTACTTGTATCATACATCGCATCGTTTTTTGTGTTTTTTTTTTTTAAGGGTATCTAGTCAGTAGGATTCTGTTACTATCCTAGGAGGAAACATATGAAAGACCATGAGAACCTGGTAGCCCAGATTAGAACTAGGAATCGGGCCAGTGTATCCTGGAGCTCTGACACTGGAGAATAAGTCAGGGGGAAATGGTGACCTCTTATTCTAATGTTAAAATACTGGAAGTGAAGTTCACATTTCACCCACCCATTAAACTCCTCACATTACTTAAATCCTGCAAGATTACCTTGCCCCGGTGGTTTCTGCTCTCCTATGAGGCTTCTCTTTTTGTGTGTGTAGTTAGGTAGCTAACATATGCCCTCTTTGAGGTGGGCAAGGCAGGGGGGTCACTGATTGACTTCGGGGCCTTCCCACTGAGCTACATCCCATCCTCCCCCTTCTAATTTTTGAGATGCAGTCTTGCTCAACTACCCAGGCTGTCCTTGAACTCCTCTTACCTTTGTCTTCTAGAGAGCTGAAACTGCTGTTCCTTTCCAAGGCAATTATTTTTTTTAATTCTCAGTTGTAGCAGGGATGAGGAATAAATAACGTTAACATCAACCCTGAGTTTTAAAAACTGGCTTTCCTGAGAGTAAGAATAGCTGTGACTTGAAGGCAGAAGTGTATTAAGCAAGTAAGGAGGAGACTGTGAGGGCAGGAGAGCAGGTTGACTCCATATCCCTTGCTTGTTGGGCCAGTTCTGAACTTTCCCCACAATATAGGCCCCTGGACCGTGTCAGGACTTGAGCCATTTCAGGAAGAGATGCCCATAGACTACAGGCCCATCACAAACGAAGAGCAAACAAGGGCAGAACAGCACTGTGTGACTCTAGGAAGCCGTGTCAGCATCGTGAGCTGCTTTGCAGACAGAGGGCTTTCAGAGGTGTGATCTGGACCAAGCCAAGATTGCAGGAGTAGGTACCCAGCTTCCTGCCATCTTTAAGGTTTGAGGGGTCCCCACCATCTCCTCTGGTCTTAGAGTTTCTTTTATTCTGCCCTGGATTCTTGTGCTGAAGGAGCTAAGAAAACTACCAGTGGTCTAATCTTCCTGGGAACTACGGAGTTATGGGCATAGAGGCCATAGGATGCTCCACAAGGGGCTGTCCTCTCTGGGGCCCTCGTCCAAGGCCTGTGGAGTGCAGACAGAGTGTCTTTGTGTTTCAGCACAGCAGGCCTGCCATCTCTCCCGTTCCTAGCATAATTTGTTCTCCTTGTCTGCGGCAAGACTCCGCCTGTGTGGGTGGGTAGCCTGTCAGCACCTGGCTCGTGGACAGCACCACAGCTATCTCTGACCTTCTTTTGCCACTCCACTTATGTGAAACATTTATTCATGTTTTGGCTCAGTTTGTATATTTAGCTGACTTCAAGATACAGGAGCTTTATAATCAAGTCATTCTTAAGATAGATTCTAAGCACTTTTAAAAATTATGTAAGAGCTTTGAATGACTGTCAGGGAAGGATCCTGACGACAGACTGAAAAATGAGAAGGTCAGTGTGAGGACTTTCTGTTGAGGCAGAACCAGTGAAGGATTTGCCAAGGGACCTGGCCTCAGGCCACTAGCTGATTGACCTTTGGGTAAGTCATGTGGCTTTCCTAAGCCATTGTTTTCTGCACACATGTCTGAGAATTTCTAGGAGTACTTCTCTTTGAGAAGTAAGACCTGTTAACAGAATCATCTCCACATTTCTATGCAAGAACAAGCATATTACTTTGTGTACTCTCTTATAATTGACTCTTCACATTTGCACTTCATCTTTTTTTCATGCCTCAATTGTAGGAAAGATTAAATTGATTTATTGAAAATTCTGTCATAGAATTTTTCAAAAGAAGTCTATACTTTCTGCCTAAAGTTTATGCATACGAAAATCTAGGCTTGCTGATAGCTATGGCGTTTTCTGTAAGTCATTGTTTTATTAAGTATGCAGCTTATTATAATGTCTTTTCATGGTAGTAAATTATTAAAGATTTTCTAAAGTTAAGCACTGGATAAGAATCTTGCAGGTGCTTTTAACAAATAGATGTAGAACTTTGGTAAGAAGCACATGTATTGGTCATTTGAGTGTTTCTGAAGTGATTCTTCAGAATGCTTTGTTTACTTTCACTCTTAAAAAGGTAACATACTTTCATTGTTCACAGTTCATTTTTGTAGGAAAGTTGTTATTGAGCTTTCTAGTTGTCTTCACACCCATGTGTTCATCCTTTTCCTTGAATAGATAAAAATTTTTTTTTAATCTAGGGATGTGGGACCCAGAATAAAGACTACAGTTCCCAAACTCCCTTGCAGGTAGGTATAGTCATGTGACTTAAGTCTTGGTCTGTGACGTGAGAAGTAATAATTTAGGGCAACTTTTTACATCATGCCACTTGAAGTTATTCCTCCTCCTTGCACCTTTCCATCAGTTGGAATACTCTGTGAGCCAGGAGTATACACCACAGCTTGAGGAGCAAAAAGTAAGAGAACTTACTCCCTAGCAACTTTGTTTAGCCCCATATTCATGGTACATGTAAAGACAAATTTTATGACATTGTTAACTCCAAAATAGCACAGATCTCCAGTGGAAAAATTAAAGTGAACTTATGAAAGCTGGTTCATTATAAATTATTTTTTCCTTTAAATTTGTTCTGGTAAGAGTCATTTTTGAACCATTATGTCCTATGACAATTTCAGAAATGAAAGAGAACTCTGGAATGTGACAAGACACCAACCCCAAGCACAAATGTTCTTGGTCAGAGAGCCCCAATAATTTGCCATCCTTCTCCATTGTGGCCCTCTCAGTTCTGTCTCGGGATGAGAACGGTGGGCTCCAAGCTGTTCCTGTTCAGTAGAGGAGAGGAGGAGCTGGGAGGGGCCCTCTGCCCTTGAGGTCCCTTAAGCACATTGCTGGGTCTTGACACTTAGAGCCAGCTCTACTCTCTAGCTGTGAAAGAGACAAGACATAAAAGCACGTATGCCTGAGAAGAGGAGAAAGAGTAGTAGAGCTGGCAAGATGGAGACAGACTCGTAAACACATGTGATTTTTAAAACCTAGTGCCTGACAGCAGCATCAGAAGCCTGCAAGGTAATGAGACGCGCTCCCCATTAGGTGTTGCCAGAGGCCAGCTACAGGTGCGCCTGTGCATGGGAGAGCAGCAACCTTCACAGAGCACTGCAGCATGCTCACACAGGAGGGCCATAGTTAGGATGCACATATCGTGACAAGAGTCGTAGGTGCAGAAAAACTCTGTCTGAAGGGAAAAGACCAGGAAAGGAAAGAATGAGGAAGCGTATTCTTCAGAGAGGAATTAAAATAGAGTGGGATTCTCATAATGCTCCTAACAGGAGCCTTCGGAATCTTTGTACTAAGTGCTGCGTCATTGTGGTTGGTACCAGCAGCATATTTGATCATCACGTCCAGGTCACATTGTATTGGCCTGATGTGCAAAAGCTCATTCATGTAATTCCATGTAGGAACGCTGTACTTCTTAAATTGCTGATACTGTTGAAGTAGAAAAGGGTGCTGTAAGCCTGTGCTAATTGTGATGAATAGAGAGGACTCTTTTCCGCCCACCTCAGTCCAGGAAGCCAGAGGCTGAGCCCCACCTTACCCTGGATGGCAGATGTGAGCCAGGAGCCAAGCCTTTAATAGCTACCAAAAAAGGGGATAATTTCCATGTAAGGGCTACCAAGAATATAAGGGCCTGTTTAATAAATTATTTTTTGAAATGCCTTTTCCATTTTGGTAGTTGGAGTCTGAAAAATGTTTGGAGTACTATTATTATCATTTCTGGGAAAAAAATACACATTGCAGTATTTTTGTTTTTGCTTCAGGTCAAGTTGTAGTTCAGGACGGAAAGTAAACACATCCCTTTGCTCAGCTGCAGTTCACATATTTGTAGTCTCCGGGTGCCCTCTGGGCGGTCTTGGTGGAACAGGGCTACGCACTGGGTACACAAAGGACACAAAGACGGCATACAAGTGTGGGGCCCTTTCGGGGGCTTGCCCCAGTGCAAGTCTGATTAGAAAGTTTGTGCTGGAGCCTAAGGAACAAGCCAGGGGGATGGAGAGGCCTTCAGAGAGAGTCCCAGGAGGCCCTGATCACCTCTGGGAAGAGACTACAAAAGCCCTTTCCCACCAGGGAGACTCCTAACAATGCAGGTGTGTTGGGGAGGTTTCTCCTTTCTTTGTTTTTTTAAGAGACGCTAATTACCATCATATGCCTTCTGGCAATCTGGCATATTTGTACACAGGGCCCATCACCAGGTCAGGAGTATAGAACAGCTGGTGGTGGAGAAGGTCTGGGGCAGATAGCCTGTATAGGGCATTTTTCTTCCCTCCGGATGGGGTGGCGAGTATTCTCTCAAAATGCAGAAATTAAAAAGAGGAAGGGAGGAAGAGGCCCAAAAAATGGACAGAATGTTTTTCCAAATATCTATTTATAATTTTAGCCACATGACTGTGCGCAGTGTGTGCCGGCCCCATGAGAACTACCAGTCAAATGTTAATAGCAGCTACTTGTTACCTTCTGCTGCTGACGTCAGCAAGGAGCGGAACAGCAGCAGTATGTCCTGCTGCGCTACCTGCCCCTTCTTCATGCCTTTTCTTTATTCTTGATGTATTATTGTAGCTGCATAAATATAGTCACTTTCAGGAACCTCCAAAGATCTCATGTCATGTGTAATATGCTTTAGAGTCCTTCTGGAAACTTTTGAAATCAGTGTATCACCCGTGGCCCTTGGCAGCTTGTTGACAGTAGTCCTCGTAATGCCCTAGTTGAGAGAGAGAAAGACAGAGAGAGAGAGAGAGAGAGAGAGAGAGAGAGAGAGAGAGAGAAAGTGTGTGTGTGTGTCCGCGCGCGCGCGCACGTGCGCGTAGGCAGTCACACTCTCCCCTGTCCTAGGAAAACTGTAGTTTTGAAGGGACACGAGCAGCTCCTCCTCTCCTTCAGTGGGCATATATTGATGTTCCTTCATGAGTCGGGCCAGCGAGCTGGTGGATGGAGTGGAAGGTGCTCTCGTAGACACAGAGGGCAGCAGGAGTGTGTCCAGCAAAGACGTCACGGGGGTTGGGCCCTCATTTTACACATGAAGAGCAGCAGATCCTTTGTCTGGACGTATTTAGAATCTGACATTTTATTGTACTTTTTTGTCAAGTCAGCATCATCATTCATGAAGGAAGGACTAGCTTGCCACCTCCATTCCTCAGCAAAGGAAAAATTGAAAAACGGAAAACAGTACCCATCCAGAGTCCCTGAATCCCTCAGCAAAATCGGGGTTTTGTTTGTGTTCGATAATGGATGTAGCCTTCCATTAAACACCACCCCGGGGAGTTCTTCATTGCTGGTATTTATGCCTCTGTGACATTTTCAAGCTGTTTGAAAGAGGCTTCTTAAGATGCTGCTGAGCTAACTCTACAAATTTAGTTCATTTAGGCTTTCCTCATTAGTCATTTGTCCTGTTTATTTTCTAATAATTTTGATTCATTTTTTGTGGGCTAGTGTGAATGGCAATAAAAGGGTATTCTGAGAAGACTAGTTTATTAGATAAAATTGATCATTTTGAAAAATAATCTTCACTTTTTTATACATTCATCTAAACCATCCTTAGGTCTTATTTTATTGCCAGGTCTTTAAACAAATTAATTGCTACATTTTGAGATTTCTTACAGTATACAGAAATATAAATATAATTGTGTGAATGGCAAATCCCTCTGGGAGTAAATGAAATATACTTTTCTGGACTGAATTTATGGACAATGAAATAAAGTATCTCCAGGCTCAAAATTGTAGTAAGCATTTGTAAATTAGAGTTTAAAACTCAGTAGGATTCATACAGACTACCCATGGATGTAGCTACCCAGCGCTCCCACCATTTGACATTCAGAGGCAGAGCTCAGCATTCCCCTCCTCCCAGATGGAGCTGACCTCTTCCCGGAAGATTCTAGGGTAAGCTGGTTGGTACAGATTTCTTAAGAAGTAAAGCATTTTGAACTCTTCAGTTGTGGAGAATGGATTGAACAGGGGCTCCTAGAACTGTAAATTGACCTTAACTGCACATTGGAGTCCACTGGGAAACTTTTAAACATACTGGTATGGGTTTCCACCTCCAGTGATTCTGATTTACTTGGTGTAAATATTCTGAGCTTCTGGATTTTTCAGTATCCCATTTCGTTTCTACATGAAGCCAGAGTCAGAACCATTACACTAGCAGGAAGGGTCTCAGGCTGTAGTATGCGTGGGAATCACGTGGAGGTGTTTTGAGCACAAATTGTTGGACAGACACCACCAGCGATTCTGAACATGTAGATCAGTGTCATTCCTTTGAGTTTCCATTTCTAGCAAATTTCTAGGAGATGCTAATTCTGCTTAATCCAAAGTTTGTTGTTTGACAACCTCTACTCTAGAAAAGATTGTCTCTGACTCTACTGTGTGTCTTGTTAAAACGCAGATTCTGATTGTGTCGTTAGGTCCAAGTTCATTTCCACCAGTCACATGGGTAATGCTGCGGCTCTAGCCCGGGAACCATATGTCAAGTAGCCAGGCTGTAATCTGAAGCATCATTATCAGCCCAATTCAGTAATGTCTATACGAGAAGACATGTGGTTCAGGAGATCCCTATACCTTAGAACTGAGTGTTGAGCTTGGAGCGCTTGATGGCAGGCAGGGGTCAGCAGAGTTTGGTGGTCTGTCAGGACTTGGCCATTCAGTTTACCAGGATGTGTGGACATGCCCTTGGCAAAGCTATTATTGAACTTCATTGCCGAGATTATCAGTTTTCTTAAAGAAGTAGGACAGTAGCTGTTGGACTCAGTGGTGCAATGAAATTACTCCAGGAACTATTGAAAAATACTGAAATGTTGGTCCCTCCTTTACCGCATTTTGATTTGAGGTAGGATCCAGGCAGTGGTTTTTTTTGTTTGTTGTTTTGTTTTGTTTTGTTTTGTTTTGTTTTGTTTTGTTTTGTTTTTGAGACAGTCTTGCCCTGTAGTCCAGACTGGTTCTGAACTCACTGTGAGACCCAGACTGGCCTCAAAATCATGACAGTTCTGCCTCAGCATCCATGTGCTGGGATTTCACACATGTGCCACCATACCTGCCATCAGATGGTACTAAGGAATCAAACCCAGGGCCTCGTGCTTACTAGGCAAGCACTCTGTCTGCTGGGCTATGCCTCCAGTCCTGGTCATACTTTTTAAAGCTGTGTATGTTATTTTAGTATGCAGCCAGGGTTGAGAACCACTGAAGTAAAATATCACATATTGTGTTCTTACAGATCATTTAATGTCTTTACTTTATATTTGGTTAAGTTGTATTCCACTGTGATGCAAATGAACCTTGTTAGGTAATTGGAAACAACTTAATAGTCACCTTTAACAGATCACTAAGAAAAGACTTGCCTAAATTCTGTTGCTGTTAAATCCTAAATTCAGAGTGAAGTGCTTGGAAATTACAGCGGGTGTTTCTGAAGAAGCTGAACTATGAAATATTTCTGGGACTGCATCAGCAAGCCTCATTTTTCCCCCTTGGGGTTATGATTGTGCAGAACAAGTCTTCACGGTGGAGCTTGCCAGAAAAGGTTATGATAAATTCGTGACATGTGAATGAGAAGAATTCACAATGTGACCTTAAAGGAGTGGGTCTTTAAATTTAAAACTGTGAGGATGACATGTGTTGTGTTTGTAATAGAAATTCAGGGCAGATAATGATAGATACTAGGAAGGTCTTGTTTTGTCATAGAAGGCGTCTCCAAGGCCAAGGAGCAGATGAATACATAGGCTCATCAACAGTAAGGTGATGAGGACTCATCAAAGACCCCGATTCTTACCTCTTTTTTTAAAAAAAAAAATTTTTTTTCAGTGTTAGTGTTTGAACTTTAGGCCTCAAACATGCTGGGCAAGTGCTCAACCACCAAGCTGTACCACCAGACTCTTTGAACCTTTTTATTTTTACAAGTTAATCTTGCACTCCACGTTTGACCACAAATGTAGCCATTGACTAAACATACGAATACCAAACAAGCTGACTAGGAAAGTCTAATCATTTTTCTCTGGGCATTGAGGGTTTATGGGAGAAACGGCTGGGTCCTGGCAGCTCTCCCACTTGCCTGTCACCTTAGCCATGCGTCTCAACCTCTCTGGTTCTGTCTCCTCATCTGTCCAGTGAAGATGGAGATGCAGTCTCTTCCTCCCCAGGGAGCACAGAGGGCATGAGGAGGAGTCCAGGCAGGCTGCCCTCCCAGGAGGCCCTCAGTTAGGACAGGTTTCTTTCCTTGCTCTAAGATGATGAGGAGGATTGAATTCTTAATGAGAAACATTAGCCATCGGAGTATTTTGTGAGTTTTTATTGGTATTTTCTGCCTGCTAATTGTGCCGGTTTATATTTCTTCTCAGCCACTGGGAAGTGTGTATTTCTGTTCTTGCCTCTGTCTCCTGTTCCTGTGTCTGGACGGTTTTTGCTCTGTGATTTACTTGCTCTCCTCTTTCCTTTATCCCAACCTCCCTTGGATGCTCCTCTCCTGGAAGCTCCCTCATTCCCAGCCACTGCAGCTTGCTCCCATCACCGAGCATGCCCCACAGCCTTTGACACCACCTGGCAGTTAGCTGTGCAGCTCTTTTGCTTGTTGTGTGTCTCCTCCAGCGCTGTAAATCCAGGAAAGCAGGGACTCTGTTTCATTCTCAGCACGGAGCTGTCCCCCTGAACCTTTGGCATGTAGCAGTCATTCAGCTAGTGTTTGTGAAATGAAGGATGGAAGAAAGATTGGGAGGATTTCAGCTGGTGCACCAGGAGATTTATCTCCTTGCTCTATGAGGTGGCGGTGGGACCCTAGGACTGGTGCTGCAGTGACTCCAGTCTTTGTATTGTAATGTAGGGGTGCCAGCCCCCAGGCTGTGGACCAGTACTGGTCCTTGGCCCAGGAAGGATCAGGCTGCTAGCAGGAAGTTAGCCTAGAGTGAAGCTTTGCCTCCTGTCAGCACGCCCCTGTCAGGTTCTAATGCGGCTACTAATTGACAAGAGGCGGAGCATCAGTCCTCAGTACCCCGCTGCTGCTGCTCCTGCTGCCACTGCTGCCGCTGCTGCCACTGCCTTTTATAGCAGTTAAAGCCCTTGCCTTGTGCTTGGGAGCACAAAGCCCTGGGTTCACTTCCCCAGCACCACATAATCCAGGCGTAGTGGCGCATACCTATAATCCCAGCATTCAGGAGGCTGAGTCAGGAGAGTTGCCATGCAGCCTGGGCTACAGAGTGAAACCTTGTCTCAAAAAAAAAAAAAAAAAAAAAAAAAAAAAAAAAAAAAAAAAAAAAAAAAAAAAAAAAAAAAAAAAAGCCTCCAGCCAACAGCAGAACAAGTACCCTGACTCCGTCCATGGGCAAATGGACTTCAACTGAACCTGTCCCTAGTGTCAAAAATATTGGGGGCCACTGTTTTAAAGTATGCCACAAAGTGGTATGGAGAACACGGGGCTCGTCCCCTCTTGACTTTTTGCTCTTGCTACTAAATTCTGTGATACCAAATTGAACCCAGACTTGGGATTCTTTGAGTGGTCTGTGAAGGATGGTTGTATGCCCAGTGTGTGTATCTGTGTCTTGTGTAAGAGAGACAGAATTGGGTCAGCTTTGGAGAAGGACAAAGTACCCGGCAGTTGATATTAGTTGGTATTCTGCATTTTAATAGTCCATTTTCTTTCCTGTTTTGCAGTAACAAGCTGTGCAACATGTCTGTTGTTATTTTAAGTGAGTTTATTTTTTCTTTCCGGAAAATAGAAGGCAATTTCAGATATGTGGAGTGCTACAGAATTTATATAAGAATAATAAAATCTGGTAGTATGATTTTTATCTTTCTTCTCCTGTTTCCTCTTCCCAGCTAGTAGTTTTTCATTTGTTTTTTATTTAAGCAGAAATCTCTTGAATGCATTTGCTGCTTGTAAATTACGAATATCTTTTCTCTTTTGACATATGGACCTGGAGAAGGTTTAGATATAGCCATGATCCAGCTATACAGGTTGAAGGTACTAGAATGGATTAAAATTCTCTGTTATTATTTAAAATTGCCTTGTACTGGGTGCCTCTTTTCCATATTTGAAGAGCTGACCCCTCGAAGGAAGATTATTAATATGACAAAGTTCAGCTTATTTTTCCTTAATTACTTCTGTTGCAAGTCATATTGTCACTTTATTCGTTGTCTGGGAGAAGCTTTTGTTTTTTTCAAGATGCCATTTGCAATGTTGCCAGGGCAACCAGGAACAAAACCTTGTTAATTAACTTAAGTATTATATATAGGTTTGTTGGACATCATGAGGAAAGATTGGAAAAATATCTTTTAATATATAAACTTAAAACTAGTGTTAGGAAAGCCCTGTAATTGATGAAAAACTTTTTAAAGGAATTATGGTATGGCTACAGTTATTTTCTTCATGGAAGAAAGGGAAATAGAGACTAGAAGAATTAATACATTTTTGAGAGAAGTTATTTATTAGAAGCAGACCAAGAAAAAGTTACATTGAAAAATTATTTCTAATGGTGTTTCTGATGTGATTGGATACAGAGCAGATTCTAGGTAATCCATTGAAAGATAGAAAGAAAGATAATAGAAATAAGCAACAAATGTTAATAGTTATAAAATAGCACTACAGGTTTTAGAAACTAATAAATTCTTTGAAAGCATGATTTTACAATTTTTCAAACCACTATGACAAGTTTGAAGCTCATACCCTGCTAATCATAAAGGTAACAGCGAAACTTTGAAGAAGTGTTAGAAATACAAGAGACACAAGTAGTAGTTACCTGCCTCATATAGGAAAAATTTTCCCTGTTGGAATTCAAATAAAAAATATGAGGTATAGGTGATCTAAACATCGTTATTAAGAAGCTTGATTCAATAACTGTTGAGGTTTGCATCAACAAAGAGAGGCTAGGTGCCTTTTTTTTTTTTTCAAATACCCACGTACTTAAAAATTGTACCCAAACCAAAAACTTTAAAATATCAAAAAATTAGCAGAAGTAGAAAATTGTGCCGACATTCACTGGCAACAGGTCAATAAAATTCAAAGTTGAAAGGACCACTCTCCTCAAAATTTAACCATTCAGGAATGAAACAGCACTCTTCTAAGAAGACTTCAAATAAGAAATCGTAGTCAAATTACAAATGATTTAGAAATAAGTTCTATTGAGATCAGTACATATCAAAAATAAGATTATAACCAAAACAGTGTTTGACCAAAGTACTATAATAATTTGTTTCATTTGTATTTTAAGAAAACAGAAATAGTGAACTAAGCATTAATGTTAAAACACTGAAGGAAAGCTTAGCAAAATAGTCTGAAAAACAAGAGATTCAAAAATTTAAGTGAACCAGTATATACAAAAAGGTCAAAAAAGAAAGCTTGGTCAGTAAAGTCTGAAATGAATTTTCCATTCTAGTGAATTATACAGTTTGTAACTAAAATAATCATGTTTTCAAAAGAGGTAACCAAAGAAGAAATGTAACCCTTTCTTCAAGAATTATATTGGGCTCAGATAGTTTCACAGGTGGATTATATGAAAACATCAAAGAATAGATAATCCTGTGTTTTTAAAAGTGTTTCACAGCAAGAAAGAGGTAGAAAGCTTAACAGTGTTTTCGGAGAGTTCATGTAGCTCTGAAGCTAAGATTGAATGAAGCCAGCACACAGACACACATGGGCAGAAACTAATGACTGACAGTACTAGAGTTTATCAGTTAAAACAGAAATCTTAAAATGCAAGCAGAGTCAGGAAGCTCTTCAAAAACAGGGATTATTTTAAGAATGGAGAAATGAAACATTTAACATCTAGTAGTTGATTATATTAATAAGTTAAAGGGAAAGCCAGTATGATCCTCTTGAGAAAAGGTGAAAAAGCATTTGGTAAGATACACCCTTAAGTTTTTACCACCTTTAGATCCCTCTAAGTTCTAAAAATTGGATTTGCTTTCAGTTCTGTGTGCAATAGCCTGGCCTGTCTTGTCCGTATTGCAAAAGTGTCTTTAAGAAGTAAGCAAAATCTCTTCAGGCTTGAATTGCATGGCACACTTGAAGAGGTGGCGGTGGTGGGAGTGTGACAGTGAAAGAGTAGAACAACTTGCAATGGCTGACACCTCGATTTTCATGGAATAATGCTAAATTGAGGCATGTTTGATGAGTATGATTATACTTTCCAAATTATAGGATGATAATGTTGTAGAATGTAAGGCAGAATAAGTTAATTATAACCCATTAACAAGAGTAGGAATTAAGTGCTATTTTCAATTAAAGTCACAGCAATCTTGTTAATTATAAAACAATATGTTTGTGTTTGCCAAGGAAAGAGTCTATTGAATGTACTGTATAAACTCTGACTTAATAGTCAATTCACGTTCTTCTCAACTCATTTATTGGGCCCCACACTGATGGGGAGCTGAGAGTGGAATTCCTCTTTGCTTAGTGATGCTGTCTTCTCACTTCCACGGGGCTATAATAGGAAAGTGGAGTAGATGGGTTCTTAGGTCTCACAAGTCAGCATGATAAGTCTGGCAGTGGGGATCAGGTATGTAGCTAAGCTGGACAGCTTGTACAGAACTGTTCTGCTCAAAAAGAGGCTCAGTAACTTGCAAAAACCAAGTGGGGAAGGAAGAGCAAGGCCAAGACTGGACACTAACATTCACCATTCCTAAGACAGAAAGCATGTTATTCCAGAGGACTGTAAGTGGAACCAGGTAGACCATTGCTGAAGCCATCACATCACCACCTACTAGTTAGACGAGCTCGGGCAATTAACTTGGCCTGTCTGAACCTCAGTTTCATAATCTATCAAATGGAGCCAGTAAAAACTCACCCTGTGGGATTATGGCAACACATGCACTGGTGTGTGTGAATGAATTCTGCTCTCGGGACACTGGCTGTTAAACTTTCCACTCTACTTTAATCTGCTTACTGCTTATTAGCATGTGGACAGAGTCAGAAGAAAGGGCAGAGGCCCGCAGGGGAATGTCACCTTGTGTGAGGCGTGGGTGCTGTGAAGCAGCATTGTGTCCAACAGGAAAGTGAGAGGGCAGTCACTTTCAGAGAGCATGTCACATGACTGTTACAGGCTGACCATCTCTGCTTCAGCTTTCCCACTACCTAGCTGTGGTGAATCATGCATGCATCTGACTTCTTCCATGTTCTTGCTCTTCAAATGCCTTTCCAGCCTCCTTCCATGTCTTCTCTCTCCCTGCATATTCTCTGTTGTTGCCCAGGATGCCCAAGTCCCACTATTATAAGACAGGACCTATTTTTTCTGAACTGTTCCCCCTTCCTTCTACATAATCATTGCTCTGATGTATCGCAGAGTGAAAGCTGCAATCTTTTAAAAGGTCTGAGGGGTCTTGCATGATCTGATCTCCAGTTGTCCATCTGAACTCCCTTGCTCACTGCTCTGGAGCCACATGGCTTCTCGGTCCTGCCTGGAGCACAGGCTAGTGTCTCTGCCTGGCCGTTATCCTCTGGGATCTTCAGGGTTCACTCCTCTCAGTCCTTCATGTCCTTTCAGCTTTTCAGTCTCACCTGTGCTAGCTGACTTACAACTGCCCTTTGTTTCAAACTCTCTCAACTCCCCGTTACTCTGTCCTGACCCCCGTATTAATCCTTACTACTAGATCATTTGCTTCTGATATTTATTGTTCTTTTTCTTTTTTTGTCACCCTCTGCTGCCTTGTGTACTGTGGGAGGATGGGGATCCTGGTGTTTCTCTTTACTAATAAATCCCAAGCTGCCGGAACAGCAAGTACTTAACTCATATTTTTCAATACATTTCCTAGAACTGTATGAATTTGAACTATGTTTTAATTGGACAAGAGGTAGTTGGACCAGGAAGATGTCCAGTGACATAAAAGACCAAGCAGTCAGAATAGAAAAGGAGCAGAGGAAGGGAGCCAGCTCAGACTGGGAAAGAGATTTGCTCTGGCCACAGCAAGAGCTATGTGATCAGTAGTGAGGGGCCTGACTTGCTGTCCTGTCATTGTGTGGGCCTTTTGCCTTGGTTTTTATCTCCAGACTAGGTGACCTTTTGATCTATCTCTATTTTGTGATTCTGTCTCTGGGTTTTACTGTAGGAAGAACATTTAGAGTTTATGGAAATCCCACCCCCCTTACTATATGACATCATTTTTTTCCTGTCTATTGAACTCCTCTTGGAAGCTTCAAAGATCTTGGGTGCAATAATATATTTTTGGTTCATTTCCGTCTTTCCTTCAAGGACCTTATTATATTGGTATAAATTTCTTAAGAGCATAAATCAACAGACAGCTGTGTACTGTAGATCAGAAGCTAGGACTTTACTGCCTGGTCCTATAACTCTTGGATAATACTCACTTTTTTGCCTCATGTCTAAAAGTGAGGTGCCTCAACAGGTTAGCAGATAATACTAGAGAAAGGAGAATGAGGTACATCCAGTGAATTTCTGCTGGAGCCAGAGAGATAGCACACCCCTTTTAAGGGAACTACAGGGGAATTCCACTCATTCTCTGTTTTGTTATGCGGCCACAACATAAAGTTACTCAATCTTAGTAAGTTCATCTGATAGAAATTGAGTCTGAGTATAGAATTCTTCCATGTCAATGAGCGCACACATTGATTCCGGTCACTGATGTAGCTATGATTTTGGTGTTTAAACAAGCATGGTTTTCAAAGAACAATCCTTAAAAATCCATGGATTCAAAGGCATGTTGATGAATTCAAGTCTAAGACTAGGTTTCTGGTCCTCCATCCCACGGGTATATCTTCTCTTGGTCTTTCTTCATTTTGGGCGTTGTACCAATGTTGATTGTTCAGCATGAGCGACCAGGAAGGTGGAGAAGAAGGGGACTGGGGGCTCATGTTTTGAGAGAGATTTTCATGAACAGCTAAAGGAAATCTGGTTTCCACCAGATTTCCATCTCTCCCCTGGTCTTTGCTAGGAACTAGATCCTCAGGACCACCTGTGCTTCTGAGGAAAGTGCCCACCCTGCCCTGGGTGTGAGCTAAATTCTTTCTCTCCTATTTAGAAGAGAAGCCAGATTGCTCCAAGGCTCGCTGTGAAGTCCAGTTCTCTCCACGCTGTCCTGAAGATTCCGTTCTGATCGAGGGCTATGCTCCTCCTGGGGAGTGCTGCCCCTTACCCAGCCGCTGCGTGTGTGACCCTGCGGGCTGTCTGCGCAAAGTCTGCCAGCCGGGATACCTGAACATACTAGTGTCAAAAGCCTCAGGGAAGCCGGGAGAGTGTTGTGACCTCTATGAGTGCAAACCAGGTACGCGCGAGCTCTGTCTCAGCAGCCTCGCTCCTTTGTGCCAGAGGGTAGCTGGTCTCTCCTCCGCTACTTGGGGCCTTTTCTTCACACACAGGTGGGCACCCTCACCAGGACCCTTGGGCTAGTGTCTTGTCTTCTGGCCATCTAAGTAGAGAACTAGAGGGGTGGTTCACTGGTACATGAGCACCTTCAGAGAGAGAAGTGTGTCTTCTTTTCTCTCTCTTTTTATTCCTCCAAAGTATACTTGATCTGGGGATGAAGGGGTTAAAATGTATGTTTCATTGGTCAGCCACTCCATTCCCCAGAGGTCAGAGCCTTCATTTGCAGTTATGTTTGTCACTTAATACTTTAAAACATCATCCCATATAAAACAATTATTTTAGATGAATACATACATCAGAACGCCAGAGTTTCGTGAGGAGCTTCTGTGCCCCCGTCTTCCCTCAGCCATCCATCCCCTTGACTTTGTAGCCTGGGCTAAGTCATCTCGGACTCTTCACTCGCATTCTTTGCCAGTGTTTGTTGTCATATCTTTGCCATTTCCTGCTTTATCTTATTTCTAACATCCTCGTCCTACAACAGCATTCTAATGTTCATGGGCATATCTGGGTTATAGTGATTTCCTCTTTGAAAGTTGTTAATGATGGGTCAATTGGTTTTTCAATTTTCATTTTTTCTGGCTTCATTTTTAATGTAGAATAAGTGGGATAAGTACTTCAAGTAAAACAATCCCTTGTCCATTTCTTAAAGGATTCTGTCAGAAATGCCCCTGGCTGACATCATCCCAGATCATTGGTCTAACCCCGTCTTCATCTTAATCTTAAACGTCTTCTCTTCTTACACAGAAAATTTGGACCACGTTGCAGTTCTATAGCACAAGGACTGGGTTTCTGGGAAGCAAGGAAGCTTAGAAAATTTGTCAAGAACGAGTTTCATTTTGGTTCTCCCAATGCAAGTAAATATCACAGTAAACGGTGCCTTTCTGTTTGCCCCTTTCAGTTTTCAGCGTGGACTGCAGCACTGTGGAATGTCCCTCTGTCCAGCAGGCTGTGTGCCCCCTGGACAGCTATGAAACTCAAGTGCGGCTCACAGCGGATGGCTGTTGTACCCTGCCAACAAGGTCGGTTTGTCCCCCGTTCGTCTAGTTCTCTGTCCTGTATCATCTAAGGTACAGTTTCAAGCATGCAGCTTGCTTTCCCTTGGGAAACCTAATATTGTCCTGTTTCTCTGGAGAAATCACTGAGCTGTAACTGTTCCTTGGTATTTACATACGTTTTTCCTAAGATCAAAGCCAGGTGTCATCAAGTTAAGTCATGAGTCCTGCTAGAGTCTTCTTGGAAGGGTGCTTATGCAGTGTCAAGGACAGAGCAGATGTGCAGGCACAGGCAGTGAGGGGGTTTGTCCACAGCAGGCCTGTCATTTGACCTTCTGCAGTGAATCTTGTAGGTGCTTACATAGTATCTCCCATGCCATGAAACACTGTGCTTCCTACAGCTATTCCCCAGGAACCCTTGACGTTTGGAATCATTTGCCCAGACCTATTTCTTACCGAGGTCAAGTGATGCATGAATTCTTAAAACGTTTTCTGGAGTAACAAGCGCATCTCTCTTTGGCTTGATAGTGTAGAAAGCTGCTGCCATTTTAATTTCAGTAGCAGGGCATTCACTTACTCCTTTCAAACTAGGCTTCTCTAGAACATAAGGGTCCCTGGGTCCTGTCCTGGACAGCCCAGAATACATCACCATAGTGCTTTGCTTAGGGGAGGCAGTGCCTAACAACAGAGTTACAGTGTGCTTCCTTCACACATGGGACCCTTCCTCTGCTCTGCTGTGACCGCCCCTCCATTTTTATAGGTTGCTAAGTCACCTGAGTGAGAAAGACATCTCATTTCTTTCAACTTCTGTTCTACATGTAGTGTCAGGGGTTAAAACTGCACCTTATTTAAAATTCGTCTAACTTCTCAGTTCCGGTCCCATTGTCAAGCAGTTGGGCTCTAGGTTTGCTGCAGGGTAGGTGTGGTTGTAGATAAGGTTTGACAAGCTAGGGATGTGGAGGGTCCACAGTTAAGGTAAGTATCAGTTCTTGTCTATAATTAGACTGGACATCCAGAGTCTGTTCTAATTATTACTTCTTCCTTATTTTCTCTCTCAGAATATGTTAGATCATTAATATCCTAGCCTCCCTCCTCTCAGAAACATAGGATTCTCAGAAATGTCCTTTCTACTGTATCGTAAACAGAGATTTTTTTGCCAAGAGCATGTGCTAGTGTGGCACAGCAGCCTTCCTAGAATATTAAAATGTGATAATTTATGTGAAGATGCTTGGAAAAGGATGAAATACTGTGCATCTGTAAGATCTTGCTAGTCACTGGAGGGGGAATGGAGTATACTAATAGTAACACGTGTCCCTGCAAGGTCTCCATGAAAAAGAAAGTAGGAGAGCCTAAATTGATCAGAGCTAAGCCAGTTGTGAGCTAAGAAGTCCTTGAGTGAAAATAATGGGAAGCTGTCCACTATTTCAATTGTAACATAGCACTGTCTGCATCTAGGAAGCGGAGTAGGGAATTGAAATGGGTGGAAGGTCTAAGAAGACACATGGAATCGCAGTTTAAGGAAAGGCTTCCTTCCAGCCAGCAATGTTGAGTAATGATTGGGCTACTTCCTAAGGGTGCCTAAGCTCCCTGGTGCAGGACAGATCTCTTCCCATGTAATAGTCACCTGCCAGGAGTGCTCAAGAGGAATGTTGCTGTGGAAATGAAGAATGTTTTGTGTTTCATCCCCAAGCTTTTGTGAGTCTAAGGAGCTAATCATTGTATCAGTATAATTTTGACTTAGGCATTCAAATGAGGAGTGGTTGAAGTGAAGCATGCCTCTAATGATGCAATTGAAAATACGAAGAAGGAAGCCACTCGAAATCTCTGTAAATTATTTGCAGAAAAAGTCTGAGTTCTCACAGTCCTTTCGTTTCCTGTGTTTTAGGTGGTCAGTGATCCATACTCATCCCCTGCCCTGCTGCACACGCATCCTGTGTCCCACCTGAGCAGACCCCCATGCTCCCACCCCAGTGCTCTCAGTCTGAGCCTTTGCATATGTAGCTGCCTCATCTAGAGTCGTCTTCCTCTACCCTCTTGTAGCACTGCATATCTTCTGTTAGGGTGTTTTTCTTCTTCTACCCCTAAAGGATGCCTTAGATGCATTAGGTGTCCCTGTGTTCTGTCTTGCAAAGGATGCATTAGATGCATTAAGTATCCCTGTCTCCTGTCTTGTAGTTCGCCCTGTCTCTTTATCCTAGCACTTTTTTATAATACAGTGAAATCAGTTGACTTTCTTCCTCTCTCCTGTTCTTTGTGATTCTTGAGGAATCAGAGTATCTGTACCCTCTCATACCTAGAAGTCACCCTGCACTCACCTGAATGAATACGAAAACAGGCCCACTCGTCGCCAAGATGACTAGTACATTGAAGAAGAGAGAGAATGAAGTTTGTAGTTCTTTGTTGCCTTCCTGTTAGGTGAGTGGAAATGCTGTTGCCCTTGCCTTACTTTAAATCCCTGCCCGGCCCGAGCCCTCTTCTGTAGGCTGGGACTCCTCATAGGGCAAGCCATTCCACACCAAGCACTGCATTCTTTCTCACAGCAGGATGCTGCAGCTAACTCTCCTCTCCATCCCACCTTTTCTAACAGTACTGCCCATCCTGCAGGACTCCAGTAAACTTTACGTTATCCACAAGGCCTCGTGCTTCAATCATCCTATTGCCTGCTGGGAGCTCCCAGCATACCCTTTTCCACACCATCACTCACGTACTTCCTTGCACTGTATTTCATGGTTACGCGCGTAGAGTCTTACCAACTGAAAGATACTGGGAGAGGTCAGCAGTTACGTCTTTTCTTTTCTCTGTGTGCATTAGTTCTAGATGGGTTGGAAAATGCAGAATTTGCTCAGGTTTCTGCAGCCTAGTTTAGTATATTAAGTGCATTTTAGCTTATTAAGAAAGTGGTAGACACACAATATTGTGAGAAGAATGTAAAAACTGAAACAATAAAGTAAAAGGCGTGGAAATAAGAAAGCCAAATCTCTATGCTACTAATAATATTTTAAGAGAGAAAAAAAAAACCTACACAGCTTTATTCCTGTCTATGAGCCATGTCCCCCAAGAGTATGATCCTAGACATAAAGAAGATTACAGAATGTATAAAATCCTGCTGTGATTAGTTGACATTTACCTGCATATTTATAAGGAGGATTGCTGAGAACTTAGAGCCATTTGAAAGCAAAGCTGATGATGGAGAATTCAGAGGGGAAAGCCCTGTTTGTATTTAGGATGATATGTAGTCAAATGTCCAAGACTACAGCTATATGAATTACCTTGATGAAATTGACAACTCCTTTTTTTAAAAAAATAAGGATTTATTCTACTTTCGCAGACTAGAGGAGCAGTTTATGGGTGTTCCTTCCTCTTCCTCGTCATTTTTTTTTCCTTTTTTTTTTTTTTTTTAAGACCGGAGCTTGCTGTGTAACCTGGCTGATCTAAAGTTTGCAATCTTCCTGCCTCAGCCTCCCAAACACTGGGATGAGAGGCTTGTGCTACCCTGCCCATTTTCCTCTCCCTCCTTTATCCCTACCTGTGCAGAATTACCTTCACATATGAGACTGTTTCACCCATTCAGGCACTTACCTGCCTGCCACTGTGTGGGGCCTCACTCAGTTTGTGGGTTTTCTCTTGAGTTGGGTGTTTTCAGTTCGTTACCCATCAGTCATCAAGCATAACTGCGTTCTTCTCCCAGGCAGGCACTCCTTTCTGGGTGTCCGTCTTGTACATGGGTTCCCTTTCCACGCCTGCCCTCCATAGTACTGGCGTTCCCTCCCAGCTTCAGCCTTTCCAAGCCTGGGCTCTTCACACTGTGTCCTTGAGACATCCTTGCTTTCCTCAGTGGGCCACCCACTCTTCATTTTTGGCTCTTCTCTCTTTTCAGCTGAAGTTGGTCCTGTTTAGATATTATTCTTATGTTTAATAAACTTTTAACCATTATTAATTCAAAAGGAAAAATGCATGGGGCCCATGACACCTTTGTGCATTTAATATCTGTACCTGTGTGTGCACAGTGTGTGTATACATATGCAAGTGTCATTATGCATAAGGGAATTTACCAGAGAGAATGTATGTCACGTAAATGAGTGCAGGTGATGTTTTGATGTCTTTCAGTGTTTGGGGATTGAGTATCTGGGCCTGAACCCACGGCCTTCACACTGAGCTATAACCTCAAGCCTTTTTTATTTTATTAATTTCATTACCTTTTTTTTTTGAGACAAGATGTTGCTCCGTTGCCCAGGCAGGGCTCAAACCTTTGAATCTGACCTTGGCCTTCCAGAATGCTGGAATTACAGAGTGTGCCACCATCACACCTGGTGACACTGGTGTTGCTGTTATTTTATCATCACTAGCTCCATGGAGAATGTATAGATAAGAAAAGTGGAGTCTAGGAGAATAAGGCACTTGAGCAAAATTACACATCTTCTTTGTTTTACGGATTGGAGCAGGTCTAACTCCTCAACCCAGGTTCTTTGAAAACTCCATGTACCTTTTCATCACTATGTATTTAATAGCAATATTTTTATTTATTAATTTTTGAGATAGAGTCTCTCTCTGTAGTTCAGGCTGGTTCTGAAGTCACTGTGTAACTCAGGCAGGCCTTGAACGTATGCCAGTCCTCCTGCCTCAGCCTCCCAAGTGCTGGCATTACAGGTGTGGGCCGCCACTACCAGCTTAGATGGTGGTGGGTAATTGACCCAGGGCCATAATAGTATTTTTTAAACCAGAAAATAAATCACTGAGTCTGCTCACTGCCGTATTTCTGTATATCAGCATAGTAGACAGTCCTAACAGACATGCTTCACATACTCTGTGCTGTACCACAAGCTGCCCTCAAAAGTAGTAGCTCTAAACAACAAAGATTTTTTTATTCTCACAATTACTGTGTTGACTAGACAGGTCTTGTGTAGGTAGCTGGCTGCTCACCAGGACCTGGGTACCCCTCACGTGTCTGGGCAGTAAGCTGAAGGTAGGTGGCAGGACCTCCTTCCCAGATTGTCTCTCCTTCTGAGTTCGTCCCCTTGGTGGCATATGTGGGAGGGAAAGTAGCAGAGCCCTTAGAAACCAATACCTGTCAGTCAGTGTGAGTCGGTCGCAAGATGAGCTCTTATCCACGGTGTGGGAGGAGGGATTCCACCCCTTAATGGGAAAAGCTACAAAAAATCTTTTGGTCTTTTTTTTTTTTTTTTTTTTGAGGCAGGGTCTCACTCTGGTCCTGAACTCACTATGTAGCCCAGACTGGCCTTGAAGTCATGGCAGTTCCCCTGCCTCAGCCTCAGCCTCCTGAGTGCTGGGATTACATGTGTACTCAAGCTGACATGGTGGTGGGGAATTGAACCCAGGGCTTTGTGCTTGCTAGGCAAGCACTTTAACCCCTGTGCTGTTCATCCAACCCCTCTTTTGCCCACTTTTAACCTATACCAGTAGACATTTAACTCAAATAGGTGCTCCAGTATTCTGACTGCAGCAAACTGGGGAAGGCATGCAGAGCCTGTGATTGTTTCTCAAGGACTAATGTCCTTCTGGCCCCCTACCTCCGGGCCCCAGGTGGAAGTTCTGTTCCCTGGGCCCCCAGCACCTCTTTTCTGCTCCTCTCTGCACTTGCCCATTGGCAGTTCTCCAGGAACGGACGCGTGATTGAAGAGCCTCTGAGCACCGCCCTAGCGTTCAGCATCATTAAGCCGAGGGTTACTTTGGCCCTGTCTTGCAGGAATGTTCTAACTGCCTAGTTAAACTGAATTTTCTTCCATCACACTAGGAATGTGCAGTTTTGAGATGCCAGAGTTGCTGCCTGATGAAACCAGGTCAATTTTTAAAAACAAAAACAAAACTTTGAAGAATGTTGTCTTTCATCGTGGTTGGTCTTATTTGAGAGAAGTAGAGCCACCGGATTGGCTGGAGGGTGGAGCTACCTGGGCTGCACATCTGTGAGTCTGTGTTCTCTGTATCACCCAGCCCAGACCACAGCCCTGCTAGGCTGTTTCTCAGGAGATAGCTCCCAGATCCTGAGGTCTGATTTGTTTATCTCTCTGCACTCGCTCATTGCTCTTTGGGGTGTGTGCCTAATGTCACAGAGTCTTCACTTAACCTGTGGTGGTGGTGGTTTTCAACTGGTATTTCAGATGAGGGCTAACGTGGTAGACATTAATGAGTTAAAATTTTGGATAGTAATGTCTCTTGCATATATCCAGTATAAATGAAATGAGGTGGGTTTTTTGTTTTGTTCTGTTTAATGTGTTTTGGGTACTGGGGGTGGAACCCAGTGTGTTCACATTGAGCTACATCCCCAGCCCATTTTGATTTTTGTGATAGGGTCTTGCTAAGTTGCCAGGGCTAGGTTCAAACGTGGGATCCTCCTGCCTCAGCCTCTCAAAGTGGTGAAATGAGTTTTATGAAATACCATATGCTATTTGATTTAGGTCATTCTTTATATTTTTATTAAAAAGATTAATGGACTTAATATGTTATTGTTAGCTATTCTGAATTTAAATGACATTTGACTCTAATTTTTTGTTCAAAACATTTTTACCCAATTTTAGCCTATGAATATGTCTTTTCTAAAAGCTATTAAGAAAAATGAAGACAGTTTTGCTTTTGTTTGTGACAATGGAGAATGAGACCAAGTCTTCATATTGAGTTGCATATCTTGCCCTCCCTCCCCTTTCTTTTTGATTTTGAGACAAGATCCTGGCAAGTTTCTGAGGCTGAACTTGAACTTGTGAGCCTCCTTCCTCAGCCTCTCAGACTACTGAGATTACAGGTCTGTGCCCCTGGGCCTGCCTCAGGTTTTCTAGCTAAAATGGTGACTAATATGTGACTTCTGTTTTCACCAGAACATTTACTAGACTATAATGAGCACACAAGATTAAGTGCAGTTCCAGCGGAAGCATCGATAAGCCCTCTGGTGAATCTGGGCACATTGCGCGTGTGCGTGTGTGTGTGTCTGAGTAGATGTAGATATTTTGAAGAAGCTGAAGTTCCCGAAACTCACAGCCTGAAATTGACTCATTTTGGATGAGGCCATCTGAATGGAATCTGACATTCCTTTCAGAAGCACATGAGAGTTAAACCAGAATTAATCTAACCACAGTGAATGAAAATAAGGTACATATTTGAAAATGCATAGATCTATTAAAATAGATAAATAATTAAATACTAATTGAAGACCTCTTGGAAGACAGAAGTCGCTGGGCTTCATGTAGAATGTGGTGGTAAGCAAAATATGATCTCAGCACTTTGCGAACAAATACCACTACCACCAGTTGCTAGAAGACTCCATGTCTTTGGAAGGTATGTGAAAGGAGCACACATACAGGGTAGTCTGCCTGCAAGGGAAAGAGTCAATTAACAGACTGCCTTCTACCAAATAGTGAAGCTGGATTTAAGAAAAGGCTGATATGCCAGATTTACCTCTGGACAGAGAGAACCAGGATCTCAAAAAGCACAGACGCATACAGAACAAACATAGAGTTTTATCATTTCTCTCCTCTGCCTATAGTTTTAAATCTCAAGTCAGACAGTTGCATTCCTACTTAAGAACTCAGTGGAATTTCTTACCCTTCTGCTCTGTAATAATACCTGGCCACGTCAAGCCACCAGTGGACTCTTGTGTAACAGTGTCTGAGTCATTGAGTGTTCTGTTTGCTAACATGCTTACAGTAAGGTAGCTGAGCTTCCCAGGGTTCCTTAGAGCCAACTCTTAACCTCCAGACCCTCAGTCTATAATATTCCTGGTTTTTTAGAAGCCTTTAGAAGGATATTAGAGGGAGAAAGTAGTGGGGCAAGGACTGTCAACACAAGGCACATCATCAGCCCAGGCAGACAAGTACATTGAAACCAGCAGCTTCTTGAGGTTGGCTTGAAACGGTTAAGTTAAGGCTTAGAGCTCAGGGGTCACGTCACTTCTCTTTTGTAGGACAATGGTAAGTTCTTCAGATCATCGAGTAGTATTTTACAGGCCCATACGCTTTTAACATTTGATAGGTAATTAAGTTGCTCATCTCATGCCAATTGAGGCAAACCAGTAGAAATTTGTTCCTGAATGTGCAATTTCAAAAGAACTTTATCAGAGTAAGACCCTGGAGATTAATTATCAGGTTCATTTGTTTCAAGGTCCTGTCACAAAGAAGATGACACTATGTAACAGTTTTTTAAGATTGATCCGTTAGTAGACAAAATTTAGGGTTTTGTTTGGTTTTTTTTTTTTTGGTGGTTCTCTTTAATTTGGGAAATTTCTCCAGCTGCTTTTCGAGAATAGCTTGAATTATACAATTTATAAAATATGCATTAGCATAGCATGGATTTAAAACATTCCGGACTCTTGACATGCTATCATGGTAGCATTCTCTTTGTTTTTAAACACATGCAGAAAAAATTTGGAAGTCTATTTGAAGCTCCTCTTTCTCAACTAAGAAAAGAACATCTATCCTCCTGCCCTCTGTCACAGTAATTTTTGGCCCAAAAGAGTGAGTCAACTCATAACTAAAAAAGCCAGAGTCTATATTAAATTCTGATGTTTTTTTAAACAAAATAATTGTAGGAATTCCATGTTATTATTGGATCACTACCCAGATTGAAAAAATATGCTTTCCTAGAAGTAAAAGCCTTGCCCATTAGAGATGAACTATCTCCCCCATAGAATGATGGATCACTGACACACTTCATGTGTGTGAGGCCCTTAACTTCCCTTGCCAAGGCCTGTGCCTGTGTGGTGTTTCTCCACACATCTGACCCAGCATCTGTTCTTGTCATATTAGTCCAGAAAACAAGCAAGGCTGTCACAAGTGTAAGCGTGGACATCAGCAGATGCCATACACTGCCCTCTAACTCAAACTGGAGGAAGGAAACTCAACTCAGAACCTTCATTGACGTTGTTGAGAAAGCAGAGTCTTCAGCGTGGGGGCTATTGAACTTTGAGGGTCTTTGCCAGTCATTCTGTGTTAACTGGCTTTCTTGTTCCTGAAATGCAGTATCCAGCACCCACAATTTAAAGGAGAGATTTGATTTAGCTCTGTGGTCTCTAGTGTAGGGTTGGCTAGCTCCAGGGTGGAAACATCTTGGTGACAGAGAAGCAGAACAGGGAACAATGCCAGAGAGGAAGGGATGAGGGAGCAGACACACAGCCCGGGTCGTGCCTCCATGACCCACCTGGATGTATGTAGGAGAGCAGGCAGATCCCAGGCTAGTCAAGGTAGTAATCCACCAAAACTATCACACGTGCTTCTTTACTCTGTCATCATCATGGTACAGAAAACAGAAGAGCACTGTGAACACTTGGGCACAAGTGCTTCCTGCAGGTGTCCTCAGAGCTCATAATAAATATAAAATGTTAAAATGTTGAAATCCTATCTCCAGAAAATACCAAGAGCAACCTAAAACTTATAGAATGTACTTTACTCTTAAGTTGTCTTTATGTGAATGCTAACACTCCTTATCATAGTAGTTGACAGTTTGCAGAGGTTGTAGATTACATTTACCCAGGAGACACTAAGCTGCTTAACTACAACCCTGAAGGTGGAGACAGCTAGTTTTTCTTGAACTTTCTCAGCCAGTTGTAAAGGAGCAACGTTCACAAGTGCATTGTAAATTATCCTTTTCTGACTTTACTTGTGTTTGGAAAGACGTTGCTTATCATGGCTCTTGTACCAGTTTTCATAGCTTAGTCATAAAGTCTTTTGACATTTCCTAAGACATGACAGCAGTTCCCCCCAGTCCTCCATAGATGCATTCCAAAGCCCTGGGTGGATGCCTAAAGCTGCTGATAGAACCACACCCTGTATGTACATGTTCATGATCAAGTATAATTAGGCACAGTGGCACAAGCCTATAAACCTATATTCTGGGAGGCTGAGGCAGGAGAATCATATTTTCGAGCCTAGCCTGGGCAGCTTAATGGCTTAACAAGGACCTTGTCTCAAAATCAGAATAAAATGAGTTGGAGATGTAGCTCAGGGCAGAGGCCCTGAGTTGGATCTCTGGATCTCTAATACCATAAAATAAGGCACATGGGGCTGGAGGAATGGCACAGCAGTTAATGCACTTGCCGTGCAAGCTCAAGGCCCTGAGGTCGATTCCCCAGCACCACATAAAGCCGGGCATGGTGGTGCATGTCTATAATCTGAGCAGTTGGGAGGCTGAGAGAGAGGAAGATAGGAAGATTGCCATGAGTTCAGGGCCAAACTGGGCTACATATTGCGTTCAGAACTAGCCTAGGCTACAGAGCAAGACCCTGTCTCAAAAAAGGCACAATAAGAGATTAATAATAATAATAAAATAGAAAAATGTAATAGACTGTAATAGAAGTTAATTAAAGCTTCTGGCTTTATTTGTGGAAATTTCCATTTAGCTGTAGGTAACTAAAATTGTAGAAAGTGAAGCCTTGGATAGAAGAGGGCTCTGCAGATTTGTAACTGTGAGAGCAAGGGACCTGCCTTACGTGTCTCTCATCAGTGTGTAGCACAGATAAATAGTAAATTTGCGTAATTTATGTAGATAATCTGACACACCCCAGAATCACGCTACACAGGCTCTTGGTTTGCTCAGGGCAGAGATATTTTGACTGTGTCTTGTGTGCCAGGCAGTGGGCTGCTGGGCAGAAATAAAATGTGGTCCTGGTGTTGGGAGCATGACGTCTGAGAGAGAGCAGACACGGGTAGGTCATTGGAATTGCATATGTCAGGAATTTTTGAAATAAAAGTATGCAAAGTAACAGAAAGCTCATAAAAAGATACTGATTCTTATTTGAAAGACTGTTAGATTTGATTTCTGAGCTACATCTTTAAGAATGAGTCAGAGTTCACCAGATGAAAAAAGGAAAGGGTATTCTATTGTAGTTATTGATTTTTCAACTTTCAGTGTGTCTTGCAGTTTAGAATATTAGTTCTAATCCCATCTGTGTGATTCAAGAAAAATGGAATTCATGACAGTGTTCAGCTTTTGTACAGATAACCATTCCATTGCAAGATTACATCACTTCTTTAAGAATGCTTATGACTTTCCATTTGCTTATAATTAGTAAAGATGCTTCTTGGAATGTTGTGCAGAGCCTGCCCTGGCCTACCCGCTAGCCTATTCACTTGGCTCGCCTCTCAGTAATATACCTCGTTCCTACCATAGTCCTCATCCTGGTGTGCTCTGAGCCATTTCCTATAAACTAAGATTTCCCCCCAGCCTCCCACCTGCCTTGCCTCTGTAAATTTAGTCGGTATTTTTCTCTACCTGAATACCTTCCCTCTGACCCTACTCCATCGTGCTTGGTAGACACTTCACAGTCTGGGTGGCTCGCAGCCCCCTCCCTACCACACACACACTGACACATAAACATGTGAACACATGCCCACACACATAGCGTGAGTCATGTGTCTGTATACTTACATCAAGAGAAAGCATCATGGAAGAAGAGGTCCTCAGGGCTAAGCAGATGCGGAGGAGGCACAGAGAGGGACTTCAGTGTGGATGGTGTAGACTAGCTCCTGCCAGGGGTGTGCTTTTCCCCAGCAGCCTTCAGCACACAGGAAGCGTTGTCACAGTTTGCAGTTGGCAGGCTTGGGGTACGAACCATTTGATCCTAAAACAGGTTTCTTTAAGATTATCTTTTGTGGCCATTTTAAATTAATGACCAATATTTAAAAACAGGCATGCATCAAAAAAATTTTTTGAGTTCTCAAAAGAGCAAGACAGCAACAAGAAAAAAAAATCTGGTTCTCCTGAAGAAGTGGAAGATGTAGCAGCATTGAGTTTATGCTTCTGCTTAGAATGAATATTGACCCCCACCCCCATTAGAAGTCACAGACCCTCTCGAGTTACCCATCATACCCCTCTACTCCTTTTAGGATTCCTGTCTGACTGTGTGCATATTCTGTTTTAAATTACTTAGGATAACATTTGAGGGGCTAGATATAGAAGGAAGGGAACGAAGTGAGAAATTTAAAAGTGCTGAGAAGATGTTGGGTTCATGTGAACTGTCGTGGGCTTGGGGCTGCTTTGTTAAGGAGGCACAACTAGGCCAGGGGGAGAAGAGGACGCTGTAGATGTGCCACTAGGGTGAAGGGTCACTGTGGTGGGAGTGTGGATGGCCCTGTGGGACTGGCCAGTAGGATGTGTGACTCCCAACAGACAGCTTTGGCCACAGAGCTAGTCAGTGAATCCAGTTGGGGTAGGACCACAGGCCAAGGGACCTAGTGTGGCCAGAACACTGAAAGTGCTTTGTCCACATCCCCCTTGAAGCCTCCCAGGTTACAGTCATATAAACAGTGACCAGCTGTGAGGTGTTTTCCTTGGTCCAGGCCCTGCCCTAGGTGTTCCTCTTGTATTCGTTCATTCACAGAGAAGTCTCAGACATATGAGCTCTTCAACCACCTCCATTCTACGTGCAGTTCATGGGATGCTTAGTGAGATTACATAATCTGTCCAAGGTTCCAGGATCACCTCCCTCCTGCATGGCCAGCAGAACTCGGACCTGAGACTATCTGATATCAAATTGCACTTTCTAGGCCTACTCAACCTCCAGAGGAGTTAGTTGGTGGAAGTCAAATCCACAGAGAGGGAGGGTTTGTGTGAGAGAGAGGTGCTGCAGTGTGGGAGTGCCTGATGGTCAGCTCGGAGAGTGCTGCACTTCCCTCTTCACGGGTGGATGCGTGAACGTGGGGCAGTCGCGTCCCTCTGGAGATTGCTGCAAGGAAAGAGCATGTTCAAGGCCCAGCCAGGAGGTGTGGGAAGCAGACTTGAGAGGTGCTTTTGAGATGATTGGGGTTGGCTGCAGAGGAGGTATGGAGCTCAGTGCCTGGCTAGAAGGGAGGTCGGCACAGGACAATAGGTGTAGGGAGCAGAGCGGCGCTCTGGTGTCGCCAGAAGACCAGAGCTTGAGAGGTAATACAGTCCTACACTTTGTACTGATGACAAGGATGAGAGGCTTGGGAATCGACAGCCCCTGTGGATTCAAGTAGATGCGTGCTTAAAGCCATCTGCTTCTGTGCCAGCTCAGACGCGAGGTGCCTCTGGTGACCTGCCAGAGTGTCAGCAATCCCAGCAGCAGAGGTGGTGGCCTGGGTTTCAGGGGGCATTCGTGTTTGTTTTACCAGTGCCTAGGGTAAGAGATTGAATTGTCCATATCCCATCATGCTATGATTTATGGTTATGGATTTGATGTATCCCTAAATAACTCCCTAAGCAGAAGCCAGTGCCCTCTATATCTGTAGCCCCTATCAGCCTAATAACTTACTACATATGCATTCTCAGCAAATAGTAACAAAATAATTACATGCTTTGCAATCCAGGCTCTGAAATGGGGATGATTTATGTTGCTCTGTGCAAGTCCCAGCCCTCTTTTCCAGAGTGTGATGTGTCTGTTTCCCTTCTTTCTTACCTGCCCTAATTGATCTCTATGTATCTTTCCTTCCCATCCTGCCAGCCGTGAGAGCAAACACCAGTGTCTTCCCAGACCTAAGGGTGTGGAGACAGAGAACCTTGAGCTGCCAGCACGAGGACTGCATATGGGGTTGTCGAGCTAGACTGAGTTCTCTAGGGTGCCTCTGGGCTCCCAGCCCTAACAGTTTCAGTAGGATTACTTGCAGCTGTGTTTCTGGGCCCTTGGTTTTCCTCCTGCCAGGTTTGAGTCCCTTCAGGACTGCACCCCGCTTCCCACCCCACCCTTGTTTGATCCAAGCACCACAAGATGTTCTTGTGCAGACAAAACCGTGATTTTCCCCTCACCACACCTACTTACTGTAGATGTAAGTCTAAAGGATGATTTTATAATTCTTATTAAAAAACATGTGGACTTAAAACTTGAATCTATCCACAGTTTATGCCCCTTTTCTTTGACTTAGCATGGTAAGCTTCCTGTGCCACATGCCAGCCCCAAAGAGGGAAACAGTTATCTGTCCCTTGAGAAAGCTAGGAAGGGAAAGCTGTAATGACTGCTTCTTTACGTGCTTCCCGTGGACGTTGTTACTACTGCTAATACTGGGAAATACTAAGACATGTCTTACCTAGTGTCCTCAGTTCATACCTTCCTGCGTGGGAACATATCCTTCAGTTCCTGCTCCTGGAAAAAAGCAGACGGTAACACCAGTGTGGAAAGCTGAGCGACTTTACTCTTGTATCTAGCAGGAAAGTGGTGAGGAAAGTGCAGCTTCTTGTTGTATGCATGATATCTCACTCCAGAAAGAGAGATCGTGGTGGGATGGAAGCGTGTGATCGTCCATGCCTGCCCTCGCTGAAGCACAGGTCCCTGCGGGATTAGCTGGAGAAAGGAGTCGGGAGAGTTAGAGAATGGTCAGTCTCTTCCATGAGACATGAGGAAAATCCTGAGCCTATGAACTCTTCTACAGGGCGGCACTCTGTGCTGAAAGGAGAGCTGGACCCTGTCTCATTTCAGATATTTAATTTGCAGTCTTTTTTTTTTTTTAACTTACACATTCTTGGAAAAAGGTGAAAAAGTTCAGTCAGTAGAAAATTAGGACCCCAAATTTAAAGCTACGGCAGTTTTTTTGTAGGATGCAGTTGTTTTGTGTGCCGTCCTTCCCATCCCCCACAAGCTCCTTCAGGAACACTCTGTGTGGAGTCCCCAGAGGACAGGTGTTCTGCCGTTTTATTGCTGCCCTTGCCTTCCTTCGCTGCCTCGGTGTTTGATTTGCAGACCGTGGTGTCTTCCCCTTGAAGGGGCTCAAGCAGTCCTTTCAGCTGTGGAAGTTCTGTGTTCCTCAGAGCCTTACCCACTTCTTTTTCCTCCAGGATTTGAGCAAAGCCAAGTGTCAGCTTCAGGAAGAGCAGGAGACTGAAAGTTTGCTCCTTCTGAATTTTCTCTTCTGAAGAAGGCACTCATAGCTGGGGAATGTTAGAATAGCATTTGCCCTCAGAGCTGCGGCTTCCACCCCGGGGCACATTCCTGGGCCTTCCTGTTCTCTGTGGACAGGGCTGTGGGAGGGATGGAGGACCCACTCCTGCTTCCTCCAGCAACCCCTCTAGTTCAGAATCCTTTTAAGTTTCTCCAGTCTTTCTGGTAAAGTGAGCCTTGGCGTCTTCGCCGCTAGTTATTTTGAGGGTTCTTAGACATGCCTTGTATGGGGACGCTCACATCAAGTGGTATCATCTCCTGCATTGTCTAGGGTCTTCTGTCTTAGGGAAAACAAGTTGTAAATATGTAGCTATTGCACACCTGGAGAAAACAGTCACCAAGAAAGCATCAAGGAAAAGGCCCCAAGTGGAACCAGTCCTGGAGGTGGAGGTACTGTTGGTGGGGGAAGAAGAGAAGAAAGGGGTACAGCACTGTAGGATAAGTGAGCTGCTCCAGGGACAGGATACAGGCCAGGAGAAGCAGCAGAAGAGGAGGAACTGATACCAGATTGTGGCGTTGGTGGGATAAGAATGGCCGCAAAAGAATCGTGGAATTTTTGTACATAGAAGAAAGGTTGCATCTCACTTTCTGGATGGGAAAAACCACACCTCCATGAATTAAAGTGGCCTGCTGGTGGCTGCACATTTTCTCTTATAGGTGACAATATTGAATAAATCAGTGAGTTGTTCTTTTCTTCACTCAACTCTGGTGTGGCTGAGCAGTGGTGTGTAGGTAGGAAGGAGTCATAAATGTTCAAAGGCATGTGCTCAGAAACATTCCTCTCATTAAAATAATAAATTATATTTGTTTTTTATTATTCCCCAGTGGAAATTGCAAATTAAGCTTCTGGCAACCCTAATTTTTGCACATCTAGGTACTCAGCAAGTGGGTCCCACATTCTTCTAGGCAGCTTATGATGTAGGCAGATTCTGAAATTCCTGCCCAGACTGGCCAAAAAACAATCTTTCAAATATAGTACCCTGGAATCTGCATTGTAAATAAAAGTCCTGGCCTTTCCTTCAACATTCTTATTTCAAAAACATGATACCTAGTAATCTCTTAGTCTGAAATGTATAAAAATGAAAGAACTTAGAAACAAAGCATGAACTCCTGACTTAGTAGCCATGAAGAAAGTTTGTTCCAGGTTTTTGTTTGGATAACTATCATGATTTCTTGTAAGACAAGTAAGACCTGCCTCCCTGCATTAGAGGCATTCACAGGAGAACCAATATGATTTCGAGGTAGAGTGGAACACAGGTGCACTCTAAGAGGTCGGTGCCCCTGTTTAATTTTGATACTCGGAGGGAAGATGAATCCTGGTAGTTTTCTGACCAGATAAAACCTTGTGGGTTAGGTTGGTCTTCACAGTCATGAGAAATTCTCTAGGGGCAAAGGAGGAGAGGGAATTTGAGGCTGAACAGACATCTGAGCTGCGGCACGGCACGTAGGTGATAAGCCATCGAGGGGTAGGTGGGTGCAGTGACTGGAGGCCACCTTTGCTGCTGGAGGCCAGCACATGCATGGAGCACCCAAACAGGATATGGAAACTCAAAGGTGGGGCGGCCATCTGGAGAGCGCTTTGTAAGCTGTGCGCAGGAGCTGGGACTGTGGCTTTCTGTCCTGCCCAGTACTGCCTGAGCAGCGCAGGGAGCAAGAGGCATGAAGGGAAAGCCAAGACACGCCAGCTGCCTTTCAGCCTGCAGAGCCAGCTGAGCCAGCCTCCTAAGGAAGTGAGTGCCCTCTAGGGGTAGAGATGGGCTCCAAGTGCTGTTCCTCGGTGAATTGGGGCACTCCAGTGGCCACTAAGCTGAATCCATTACCTACATCAGGAGTAATGGTAATAAAAAGGCAGCTTAACCAAAGCCCACCTGGCTGCAGCTGTGATTATATTATGCAGAAATTTATTAATGTGGTGCTTTGATTGATCATTATCTTAATACCGAAGATAACATAAGAGGCTTGATTTTTGTGGCAGATTGCAAATACAGGTTGCTTCTTGTTCAAAGTTAAAAAGCCCTGAGCCCTCATATTGTGTGATGCCACTTCTGTGAAATGTCCAGACGAGGCAAGTCCATAGAGACAACATAAATTAGTGGTTTCCAGGATTGGGGGAGTGGCCGCTGGTGGAGAAAAAGTTTCTCTTTGAGTTGATGAAAAGGTTCTGAAGTCAGGCACCCGTGATGGTTGCACCACCCTGTGAGGATAAACCCACCAGACTGCACACTTTACAGGAGGGTGGGCGGTGTACTGTGTGAGTTACATCTCAATAAAGCAGCCTTGTCTTGGTTTCTAAAGCCCTGGGCAAATAGAATCCTGCCCACAGCCCCCTGCCTGCAGGGGTGAGAGAAGGGCTGCAGACAGGTGGGTGTTGGGAGGCTCAGCTGCTATCTGGAAAGGTGGGAGCACAAGAGCCGGGCAGGAATGGCAGAAGCCAGTGTGGTGAGCAGTATAGACCCAGCCAGGTGAAGGCCTGCCTGGAGGGTGGACAGGCACCTGAGGAACGGGAAGGGGGATGACCTGAGCTTTAGCTGATTCATGAGATGACCTGACGGCTGCCAACTGTGAGTCGGCCATGAGTTGACAGGTGAGCACAGGTTCCAGGCAGCAAGTGGATCGTGACATACACGTAATTAGACGTCTACCCCACGTGTGTCCGTTTCTTCTGTCCTTAGTCCACGTGTTTTCTCTTTTGTTTGTTCTTTATCCAGGGATTGGGGTAAGGGATAAGGGGAAGATTAGAAGGAAAAAAATAAAAACAAGGGAGAAACAGGCGGTGAGGACAAGGTGCAGTTTGCATGCTTCAGTGATTCTGTAATTCAGCATTTCCCCTTCATGACTCAAAAGAATCTAGTTTCTTCTGGTGCAAAACACAGAAAAGATGAAACCTTATTTGATGTCAGCTCAGATAAACTGTATGGTATTGCCGTTTGACCATTGCCAACCTGCAGAAATGACAGTTTTCTAAGATTTCAGCCTAACAGCTACCCAGCAGGCACTGGTCTAAGCCCAGATCTGTACCTTTTGTGGTTCCCTCAGAAGTTCCTTCTTCATTAAGGTGCTAACTTACAGGAAGCTGTCAGAAATCAGAAGAGGGTGACAGATGGGGAGGGCTTAAAGGGAAATGTGGGCCAGGTGACAGGAGCATGCTAGCCAAGAAACAGTCATGGCTGTTCCTCATACGGTCTTTCTAGATGTAGAAGTAAAAATTGAGCAGAAGATATTTTCCTTTCCCCGGTGCGTTAGCAAGCAGTTGCATGCAGCTGTAGATCTTTTGAAGGTGCTGTTAGGGGTCTCTAGGAAAATAATAGAAGTATTTAAATGTTGGGAAATAAGTGATATATAGGGCAGACTCAATTATGACATGATGTCCAGCAGCCCAGCAGAGAGCCCAGCACAGAAGTGCACATACGTATACGGGAAGAACTGCTACATCTGAAGAGGGTTTTTTTTTTTTTTTTTTTTTTTTTTTTTTTTTGGTTGATGGTGTAATCATTGGTATTAGAAATTAGAATGGTTCCCTAAAACAGCACATCAGGCAGGAATGTGAGCTCTAGCAGATGTGTGAGAAAAGACTACACTGCTATTATATAAAATGTTTTCATTGTAACTACATGTAGATACTGGGATCAGGGTGTGGCTTACCAGTACTCTGACCCCATTCATCTCTAATCTCTGAAAATGTTAAGTTGTTCAGAATGTCAGGTGCAGTAAGTGTAAATAATATACTGGTACTATAGTATAGGGGCTAGGTATGCGAACATGAAAGAATACGGGATAACCTTAGAAGAAGACTACGAGCAGTGCTCTGAGTTCCTCAGCCTTGGGAAGGGGTGTCTTGCCCACATGCAGGCTGTGACTTGAAAGCTCCCACCTCAGCTCATACTGAACAGGCAGACACTTAACCATAGGCAGAAATGCCATTACAGCAAAACCTTAACTATCTAATGTCCTCCTCTCCCAGGAATCCCATCTATCCAGTGCCCCACACAGAAGAATCCTAAAGGGTTTGGGGTAGAGGGTCATTCCCATCTTTCTGGTGCAAATTGTGCCTGCCTTTCTGGTTCCACAGATAACTATACATTTCATTAAATCTCTGGGTCTGATTATTAAGGCACTTGAAGAGTCCAAGCATATTTTAATTTATCAAAAATCTGAAGAACAATAGGAGAATGAACCTTCTTAATTAAGAAGGAAAAGCTAGTAAAACTCACGAGTGTGTTAATGGTTCTTCCCTGCTGAAGTGTTGCCTGCCCTCGTCTTGATCCCCGCTGTACATGAACACCAGCACATTTCAGGCCAGGATGTCTCTTAAGATGCCTGCCTTTCATTGCTTTCAGCCTGAGAACTTCCTCCAGGGAGTTCTGCCACCCTCTGGACCCTGCTTCTGTCCCGGGGGCATCGGGGAGTCAGAAGTCCAGCTGCTCCTTCCTTGTATTATATTTGTGTGCTGGCACCTACCTGCCCCATATATCTCACTTCCTGCCCATATTTTATTATAACGTATGAGATATTTGACCTCCTTTTACTTTTACCTGCACTTAGTCACAAGGTTCCTGAACTTTGCCAGGTTCCATGGTAGGGCTGAATCAAGGGGGAGCCAGCACAGCCAGCCTACAGTTCATGAACACTTCTTTCATGTGTGTAGAGCTAAGTGCGTCTAGGATCATAGTAAAAGATGCCAAAGTATAAAGACTTCCCACTTACAAGATGGATGCTGCTGCAGGTCCAGTTTACTTACTAACATTTATGCCCTGTCTTTGGTCCCTTTCTTCTGCTCTACAAAATTGCAAAGTAAATGTTGCTCAAGAGGAGGATGTTCCTCAAAACAGGCGTACCAATGAGAAAAGACTGAGAAGCTAATCATGCACTGACTGGAAAAAGAGTCAGAAAAGTCCATGGGAAATACCTACACATCAGTAGCACCCTAAAGCCACCTCCCAGGACCTGTCAGAGCTGGGACCACTGATGGCAGGAGTGCTCCCGCTGGAGCCCCTTCTGGCGCCATTGACTCACAGACTAGTGTAACTTGACCATGGATAGATGGCCGCCCCATGTCATCCAGAATGTCGGTTATGATCAGTGCTAGTTTGGCTAAGTAAGAAATGATGTCATGCATTTTAGAAATGTGTCTGCCCTAATGGTTCAAGTTAAAAATTAGGATATCTCGAAAGGAATTGAGCTATAGATATTTGGGAAGGAAATTATGACAGGACCCCTTCCCTTTGCCCATGACCTCAGATAGACGAGGCTGTGTCATTTAGACCTGGTGCTTTGCCACTGCCGCTTTGTTTGTGGTCTCCCAACTTCTATGTTGTTTATTCATGGGGTTTTCCTTCCCTTTTCTTTGGTTTCAGATGCGAGTGTCTCTCTGACTTATGTGGTTTGCCCGTGTGTGAGGTGGGATCCACTCCCCGCATAGTCTCTCGTGGAGATGGGACACCCGGAAAGTGCTGTGATGTCTTTGAATGTGTTAATGGTACGTGGGGTTTCTCTTGTTCTCAGAGAGTACACAGCAGGTGGAGGAGGGAGGGTTCGCCTAGATGCGTCTGCCTGTTACAAAGCAGAGAATGCATTGAAGGATTTGCTGAAGGTCACTCAGAAAGGAGGTTGCCTGAAGATCCCTGTTAGTGTAGTGAAGAAGGTTAGAATGGGAAACACTGTTCCACCTGGAAGAAAATTTTGGAAAAGCAGTCTAAGATTGCATGTACCTGTCATATTCTGCTGAGTTTCACAATATCAGGAGCTTGGGATTTCAGAAATATGATCGGGAGCTTGTTACTATATTCTTCCTGTGTCACTCAGTGGGACGGGTTTGTCCCATTGTTGTCAGGAGGTAATCTTAACTAAAGCTACCTAGGAGCTGCCACAATTTGAAGGGAAGAGACGTTGCCCATTTAGTTTACCATTTCCCCACCTAGAGCATTTCTGACCAGCATTTGGTCGTCGGTATTGGCCTGCTTTAGGTTTGACCCACGTGGCCCAGCAAAGGGATTCTTTGGTCACAAATTCCATCAAACAGAATCTGTCTGTGCCTTCACCCTTCATGAGAGAGGTGGCTTTAGGGTCACTTGGTAGTTACTGAATTTAGATGGGAAAAGAACCTAAGACATGCTTCTTCACCAGAATTTTCAAGAGAAAGAAATTACATGTTAGTAATGACAGAGCATTATTTAATCAATACCTGTACATACAAAAAAAAGAAAGATGGAGTTGAGCAAATACAACAATAAATTACCCTTACAGAAATATCCATAGTAACCACTGTCTGTAAGAATTCAGCCTTCAGAAGGTCTCCTTTCCTCCTACCAGGTCCTTTTCCCCACAGGTAAAGGCCATGTTAAAGTTGGTTCCTGCCAGTTGCACCCTGCGATTTTTAGTCCAGTTATTCTGTGTCATGTTGTTCAGATTGGCTTTGATGAAACGCTTGGGGTGTGACTCTGTGGCTAAGATGGGACTAGGCTAGAAGCGGGTGACCTCCCCTCACTGGCCATGGAATTGCGCTGCAACAGCAGGAGGCTGGGGGTGGGGCAGGGAAGGCTCAGCCTCCGTGCTGTGTGTCCTGCAGTGCAGAGAATGTGTTGAGGGTTGCACTGAAGCCCTACAGCTCCCTGGGCCTCAGTTCCACACCTGTAAAACGAAGTAGCAGGGACTGTGCAGTGAGGCATGACATGTAACAAGCACTTGGACTGGGGCTTCGGCTGCGAACCCACTTGTTCATATCCGGACGGACTCCTTCCGGGCAGTGGAGGTGAGAGTTGGATACGCCGAGGTTGAGCATCCTGACGTACAGACCTTAAAATAAAAGCGTGCAGGGGAGAGCACAGAAAAGCAATGTGTGCCTCACCGCTGACATCCAGCTGGTAGTTTTGTCTGTTGAATACTAAAAGGCAAACAGACCTTTTCTCCCTGGCCTTGCTGCAGTATAATTGATTATAGGTGATCTGTGACTACTTGTATCCCTCCCTGTGAATACTTAGCTCTTAATTCTTGTACCATCTGAGAGAGAAAAATCATCACCGCTTACTATGGGCTTCTGGCATCCTCTCCCTCCCTCCTTCCCTCCCTTCCTTGCTTACTTCCTTCTTTCCTTCCTTCCATAGTCTCTTCATTAAAAATACTCTCATATCTCTCATTCTAGAATAGGGCATGCTAGAGGACAGGACTCCTGCCCATTTACCATAGGTCTGTGGGCCCCAGATTTTCGTGAGTGAGCCTCTGAGTGATTTGATTCAAATTATTGCAGTTTCTTCAAGAGGTGGCTGTGATAGACCAACGCGCACAAGCTCATGGGAATACTCCATCTTTTACTGTCCTATGCTTCAACCTTAAGTCATTTTCCTCCTGGAAATACCATACGCAATAATAAAATTTGCCCTTTTTTTTCCTGAGTGAGAAGAAAGAATGCCTTTCTTCTTTCTTTGCTTCTTGATTCTAGAGACCAAAGTGTCAGGCCTTTCTTATCAGGACATTAACTTTACATCTCACCCCAGTCTGATGTGTCCGGGACCATATCTCAGTGACCTTGGAATCAGTCCTCATGGCCTGCCCTCCCTTATTGCCACGTTTTATGGAGCCCTAATTTCAACAGTAGGGCTTTGCCATCTGCCATAAGAAAATGTTGAGACAACAAAACAGGGTCACTGTGTTTCTGATGGTGGCTTTTTTTCTTGCTACCATAAACTTTCTGAGTGATCTTCTTGCCCTGCTATGTAATGTTTTTACTATATTAGTCGTTCAGCTACAGAACAGACTAGAAACTGTAATGCCATAAAAATACTTCAGAATGCTTATCCTATAGAATATTTTAGGACGCTTTCTCAGAGTTTGTATTGTACTTGATTTTGACTTATCCATACATATGAGTTTGTACATGAGTGTGTGCATATTTATCACACAGTGTCCTGGAAAAATCTTCTTGCCAAAAAGCCACCATCAGATGATACTAGAATCAAAGATCCATTGCTATCACTTAGAAAAGCAAGGTGTATTCTGTTCATGTGTGCACTTCTACGTGTGTTCACGCGCATGGACTTGCTTAGCCACAAGGACTTGTGGCAACTTTTCAATGAGAACAGATTCAATAACATAGTGGTAAAATACTAATTAAAAGGAGAGAAGCATAGCCATAGGGTTTTCAGTAGAAGTTGAAAGTGAAAATTAAACAGAGAATGCCCACAGATGTGCAAGTTGTAAGTGCCTGTGTAGTTGCCAGAGTTAAACGTCAGATTTGCCATCAAAAGTGAAAAAGAAGATAGCGTCAGCTAAATACTCTTGTTTTCAGAGGCAAAAAAGCCTGCTGGACAGGGCAACTCTCCCATGGAGATTATTCACATGGAAATTTAAAAAGGAAGCACTGGGTACGAAGTAGGTCATGGTTTCACTTGCTTCACTACAAATGCAGAAGCCCGTATCCTATGGTGGTTCTTTTCAATAAAAAGCAGAAGCAGAATATTGCAGTGCCACTGTGTGAAAGCAGTTTCAGGATCTCAGGTTGACCTAGCTAGACCGGAGGTGCCTGGAGCACCATCTCATTTTGAGACTTCCCTGTGTGCTGAAGTAGATCCGAGGATCCCAGGTCAGGAAAGAGTAGGTTGAGTGCTAGCGTCACCAGCCCCATGTGCAGAAGTGGGGATTGTATAGCAGCACTCTGATCCACATGCTATCAGATGACTCATATGCTTCCATAATTATTAAGAAGTTACACACTAAAATTATAACAAGAATTTAAAAGTATTCATATAGTCCTTGAGAGTCCTGAGTTTTGAAAACACTAGCCTCATTGAATAGCTGGTGAGAACAACTTGGTAAATATTATTTCTCTTTGCAGTGTAGTTTGCTTTTCTTTTGTTAGAGGGATGGGCTGAGATTAGGGACTTAGGAAATATTGTCAAATGAGAGCCTTCTATTTATAAACCCAAGGAACTGGTAGTACAGTTGAATTTCTTTTATATGAACTGAAAAACTATCAAAATTATCACCTACAAGTGGGGTCTTCAGAGCAGTAGTGGACCAGTCCTACGTCTTCTGCAAGAAGCTGCTGCCTCTGCTCCAGCCACGGTGTTCTGTCAGTAACACACTGGAACTGGTGGCCTCTTCTTCCAGCTGGGCACGTTTGCTTCTGCATTGTCACCGCCTCCCTTGTCTTACAGCCCACTCCTCTTACTCCAGAGGAATTGAAACCCCGGGTATAGACTGGAAGTGATCTTTGAGTTGTTTAAATGTGATCAGTTATCCAGTAGCTGGGCACAGACATCTAGATGAAACAGATGATCTTGGTTTGAGTGGTGTAGTCCACAGCAGAATCTTTGAGCATGACTGAGTTATAAAGTGTTTCTCAAGTGAATAAATGGTTAGTCATTGGTATTATATTATTGAATGCTACCACTTGGAACTACCTTATATCTTAGTTACTTATTCATTGCTGGGACACAGTACCCAACACCCACAGCTTAGGAGAGGAAAGATTTAGTATCAGTCCATTTGTGGGCAGCCAGGGAGATAGAGGTACATGCAGAGGCCTCACTAGAAGAAGAGCTGTCCTCGGCTTTGCAACAGGAAGCAGAATGAGTGAGGAAGGGCAGAGGTACTGTATATCCTTCCAAAGGCAGTGATCTGTCCTTCTAGCCAGGCCCGCCTCTTAAGAGCACATGGTTCCATAGATATTCTGCAACATCCAAGTACAGGAGCTTTTGGGGGACATTCCAGATCCAAACCATACACCTGAAATATTTTTAACCTTGTAATTAATACTGACAGTATAGTAAAGAACTATGTATGTTTTGAGGCCAGTCTGCATATGCACACATAAGAACTTGCCATTGTTATAAAAGGAAAAGCTCCCTCCCGTTCTGGGGCACCAAGAGCAGTGAGTGGAGAAGGATAGGCAGGTCATTAGTCCTGTGTACAGCAGGACTAAACATGGTTCATGCAGGTATGAAATAGGTTCAGACGAAGGAAAGCTGAATATAGCATAGCTTATGTTTCTAGCCTGTTTCTGTGCCATTTGAAATGTGTATTGTCCTTCCAGCACTCTGATTCTACAGCAGTAATAAAAGGCAGATTTTAAATGAATATTGCCTTAGTTACTTTTTTGTTGCTGTGACTGAATATTGGACATCCACACCTGAGGAGGAAAGATTTATTTTTAGTTCACAGTTTTAGAAAGTCTCGGTCCATTCCTAGGCAGCTGGCAATGGAGGAGGCACATAGCTGCAGCCTAGCTGGGGGAAGCTTTTTATAGGTCATGGCATACTAGAAGTCAAGTGAGACAGGAAGGGGAAACTAGCAGCATATACCCTCCAGGTCTTATCCCAGGGATCCTCCCCCCCCACCCCCCACCACCACCACACACGCACCAAGTCAAGCATCAGTGTTCCATCATTTCCATATTGAGCCCCAGACATCTGCCCCTTTCAGCCCGGCCCCACTTCCCCACAGTACATAGCTTCATAGGTATTCCCCACATCCAAACACATGAGGCTTTTGAGGGACACTCCAGATCTAAAAGACAACATTCTGCCCTTGACCCCCTAAAGACTTGTGTCCATCTCCTTATGCAAAATGCATTCAGTTCTTTTTTCAGAATTACCAAAAGTCTTAACTGTTGTAGCATTACTAAAAAGTCCAAGTCCAGAGTCTCTTCTGAGACTCAGAGCAAACTCTTAGCTGTGAGCACCTACGAAAATCAAAAGTTAACACACTTCCAACATCAAGTGGCACAGGACAGTCATTCCCATCCAGTAGGGAGGGATAGGAGGATAGAAAGCAATTGAACCAAAACAAGTTCTAAATCCAGAAGGAAAAGGGTTAAATCCTGTAGCTCTGTTGAATCCTGTAGTTCTCTGTCTAGAGGTTTGGGTAAACCGTGGCGAGATGAAGGACTTGAGTGGCCCTGCCCCTACATAGTTGCCTGTGGCTTCAGCCTTCATAACTTATCTTTTGGCCTGTCTCTGCTCATAGCCTGTGGCTTCCCTCTGCAGACCATCCATGCACTTGGTATCTCCAGATTTCTGGGATCTCTACTGTACCTTTGGCTTCTCCTTTACAACTCCATGCACCACCTTTCCAGGAGCGCACTTTGTGGCCTTTAAGACCCTCTTCTGAAATCTAGGTAGAAGCCCGAGTGATCCGGTTCTTTCACTCTGCATGCCTGTAAAGTCAGGACCACAGGAATATCGTGAAGGCCCCGACCTGGCTTGAGCAGGAGCCTGGCGCCCTTTGACAGTTTCCGCTGAAGCCTTTGAGTTCTGAGATAGTTTAACGACAACAAACGTTTTTCTCTTTGGCACTACCCTGTGCTCTGGGCTACTGTTCTCAGGACAAGGTTCTTTGCCTCTCCACCTTTTAATTGGCAAATGATGAGGTCCTGTTGGTTCTTGATACCCCCTCAAGACATTCTTTTTCAGACCTGTTTCCAAGTGCTTGGCTTGTTTTTAATGTTAATCTCTTTAACTTCCATCTGCCCCACCTCTGCAGGCACTTTCAGTCAGACAAAACAGAACTTTTTACATCATTTTTTTTTTTTTGCCGTGTTTTCCTGTTTTTCACCATAGAGTTGGCTGAAAACAGCAAGTGGTACCCAAATGATAGCTTGAACATTGTGCTGCCTTGAGCATCTGCCCCTTCCAGACAGGTCCCACAGCTCTTTAGGTATCCCACCACATCCAAACACATGAGGCTATGGAGGAACAGTCCAGATCCAAAACACAGCAATTACTAATAACTTCAGTCTCCATTAAGGTTATGCTGCCAAGCCAATAATTAGCTCCTATTTTTTTAGGTCTCTATAAAAGGTTCATAACAGTTGAAAATGATTTTATGTTGGCCCTCACAGAATTCTCTCTGACATTAACATGTAAAAGCCATCCTTTACAGGAGAGCCATGCTTTCTCCTCATGTAAAATGTTGTCCTAGAAAACACAGACCTGCGGCTCTTAGTTAGAAAGCTGGTCCAGAAGACATCTGTTAAGACCCTCCTGTCTTGAAGCAGTTGTGCTCAGTAATATAACCAGGTACTAATGTCTAACAGATTGTTTCCGGAAATGGAAAGTCTCACTCAAAGAAATATTCTGTTGAGTATGTTATTTGTTGAACTTCCCTTGGTGTTCCCAAAGGCTTATTAAGCTAATGTTTGAGAAGGATCTTTTACAACTCTTTATAAATACTGTTTCCTTTCCCTTGTCCAGAGAGAGTATTTGCTTGATACACCCTGGCACATATACACACTCAATAGAAAAGATTTCCCTCCGTCAGGAACCTGGAAGCCCTGCTGTCTTTGTAATTATATCAGTTTTCTGTTGACTTATGGAAAAATCATCAGATGGTTCCCACCTGTCATAGTCATCTCTCTTTTGGCTCTGGCTCTCTGTCCATTGATCTTCCTTACTGCTCCCTCACCAGTGAAGCAAGACTGGTGGCAGCCTCCTGCCGAGAGATTAGAGAAAAAGCAAAAGAAGTATATTGAGATTTTTCTCCCATTTTCACATTTGATGTGAAATTCTACTTGTAAGCATGCAAGAATATACGAAAGAGAGAAGAAAGGATTCCACAACTTGAGACATAAATTGGCACCCACAAAGCACCCCAAAACCTAGAGCCCATTGAGCCGACACTTTCATGCATATTTGCATTGAGAAGTACAGATTGCATAATCAATTATGTTTTTGTAATACTTTTACATTCCACATCCATTTCAGTCATCCATTAGTGACCATCTCCACCCTGTTCTGAGATACATATCTGTCCTCAACAAGGGAAGAAGTCATGGGCCGTTGGACTCAAAGACCATGGCCAGCCTTTTTATCATGCACTTCTTCCAGCAGTCTTCATAAATTTTTCTCTGCTTCTTTGTTTTGCGATTTTTTTTTCTTTAAAGGATTGTGTTGAACTGTGCATTTTAGGATTTTTCGTATTTCCCCCCGTCGCACCCCCTTGCCATCTCTACTCAGGTTAGTGAAAGCCAACTGCCTGGTTCTCTAGTCAGTCCCACCCTCTCCTCATGGCTTCTGCACCGCCCACTGCGAGAAGAGGCCTCCTGCAGCCGCCTCATGCAGAACCAGAATCTTACCCTCTCGCTTTTTCTAAGTTTGCCTCCATATTAGTGGTGTCACCTACATGGTAAATGTAGTTGATAAATGCAACTGAGTGATTAATATTCTTGGTTTATGCATTTTTCTTTTCAGTTTATGTAGATACTTGGCATGCTGTTAGAATACAGTGTTTTGCTGCATTCTGTGGCATGAGAATTGATTTATAAAAGTGCTGTCTCCTTATCTTTTGAAATTCGCTACCCAGCTGCTCAGGTCTTCCAGTGCAGATAACTGTGTTGGCTCAAAAGTGCACTGAAGAATTCAGACCTCTATTAAGATGATTATTTTTAATGTAACATTAATTTTCTGAATGAAAAAAAAGAAATATATACAGATCTCACTAAGAGACCTGGGCATCTGAGTGTACACATTATTACATGTGAGCACACACATGTGCACACACACAGGCAGAGCTTATCGCACACTCTTCAGGGAACTTTCGGTGAATTACCTAATCCCTAAATTTTATTTTTCTCACTTAAAAAAATTGTTATTAATACTTGTTCTGTCTTTGTAACAGGGTTGTTATAAAATCAAATGAGAAAGTAATTGTCTTTCTGTGCAGTACACGTAGTTCAGATATTCAGGGTGACACATTAGGGACTGCCTTGGAGACAGACAAGCCTGTGAGAGATGTGAATGTTTTCGTGCAGCTTTCCCACATGAGTGAGCCAGAGTGTGAACTCAGGAGGACTTTCTTCATCTTGGGAGGATTTTATGACAGATTATTGAGACAAATACCATGCAGTTTGTATTGTTCAGTGGTTCTTAGGATATTCACAGTTGTGTAATCATCACCATGACTTTAGAACAATTTTCACACATGCTCTCCCCAAAATTCCTGAAACCATTAGCCCTCACTCCCCATTTCTCCCCAAACCCTTAACCCAGTAACTTACTTTTATCTCTATAGATGAGCCTGTTATACCTGTATGGTCATTGTATATAAATAGAATTATATAGTATATAGGCCAATTTATAGCTTCTTTCACTCAAGTATATTGTGCTCAATACTCATTCATGTGTTTTAGCATACCTCAGAACCTTCTCACTTCTTGAGGCCAAGTAAAATTTCACCGTATGTATGAACTACTTTTTGCTGACCCATGCATAGGTTAGCGAACATTGGGTTGTTTCACGTCTTTGTCTTTTGTGAACAGTGCTTCTTTGAACGTCTGTGTACATATTTTTATGTGGTGTATGTGTTCATGAGTATGTGCCAAGGAGTGAAATTGTTTGGCCGTATGCTAACTGCTCAGTATGAGGACCAGACGCACTGTTCCCATGAGTAGCAGCTGAGACCTCAGCATCTCCATATCCTCATCAGCACTTGTCACCATCTGTATTCTTCGCACCTGGAATGGGTGGGAAACTGTAGTGTTGATTTGCCATCCCCACAGCCCACTGAGGCTGAGCATCTTTTCATGCGCTTGCTGATCATTGCTGTGTCTTATTTGAAAAAATGTCTGTTCAAATGTTTGCTTATTTTTTAATTGAGTAGTCTTTTATTTTTGCATTGTAATAGTTCTGGGTACAATTTCTTTACCAGATATATGATTTGAAAATGCTTTCTCCTAATCTGCAGATTGTCTTTGCACTTTTTGAGTGGTGTCCTTTGAAGCACAAAAAAAGATTTAAGTCTGAGTCACCTGGCTTGTTGGTACTGCTGCTGTTTGGGTTTTGGGGTCATACCTAAGAACCAGAGGCTTGTTCCCGTGTTTTCTGTGAAGAGCTCTAGTTGTGTAGCTGTTAACAGCCAGAGCACATGGGAGGCATGGGAGGTTCCACTTCACTCTTTTGTACGTGGATACCCAGTTGCCCCAGCATCATTTGTTGTAGACTCATTCCTGCCGGTGACTTACCTTGGCACTCCTGTCAAAAGCTAGTAAACTTAATAGTTTATATCTGAACTCTCCACCATTGAACTTGATATCTGTCTTTGTGCTATACCCATGTTGTTGTGATTACCATGGCTTTATATTATGTCTTTTTTTACATTTAAATTGTTTCATTTGTATATTCCAGCCTTTGGCAGAACCTTTTAATATGATATCTGCCCTCCTCATATTCTCTCTACTATAAAAGGCATGATTGTCCTGTCACTGAAGCCAGACCTTCTTTCCGTTATTGGGCCCCCAACATCTAGTCATCAGTTGTCAGTAAGATACCATTCTTCATTTCTCTGGAATTGGTCTCTTCTTTAGAACTCCTCTTTTCAATTCTATTTCTTCATGAGTGTGGCATGTGAGATTTTAATCGCTTTGGCACATTTTTTTCTTCATCCTTCAGTGGTGACAGCTTCTTAAAATGATCTCTTGTTCTGGGAAGTTGAGACAAAAGGATTACGAGGTCGAGCCCACCCTGGCCATCCTAAAGACTGAGACCCTGTCTCGCGTGCTGAATCAGGATGATTCGTCTTAATTTTGTATTCCAGCCTGTACTAAATGTAATCCAGGTCGGAGTCAGCTTTCTGGAGCATCAGTTCCAGCTTATCGACCTCCGCCTCCATGTTGAGCAGTTGACGTTCCTCAGACCACAACAGCGTGCAAGCTGCTCTATATTATGTCTTAAAATCAGAAAGTGTGAGACCTCTTGGTTTGTTCTTTTCAAGATTGTTTTGATAATTCTTGGAATCTTGCATTTCAGCTCAGTTTACTGATTTCTACAAGAGAACTGGCTTGGATTTTGATAAGTATTGTGTTGAATATCGGATTAAGGAATATTTTCACCTGTAGTTTTCTTATCTGTGTCTCCGTGTATATTTAGTTCTTTTGTATTTCTTTAAGATTTTGGTGTTTTCAAAGTATAATTTTTGTCCTTATTTTACAAATTTCTTAATATCTTTGCTACTGAAAATGAGTTTTTAAACTTCATTGTATGTTTACTCATGTTTGTAGAAATATTTTTGAACAGTAGCTGCACCAACAATTGTGCTGTTCTTATTTATAATTTCTGATAGATTTTAGTGGGTTTTGAGGATTTTTTATATACAAGATCACACATAGTATAATTTCTTCCTTTGCAGTCTGGGTGCTTTTTTTCTTGTTTTCCTTCCCTCCTCACCCTGGGTAGAACTTCTGTTATGACGATTAATCAAAGCACTAGGAGCCAGTATTGGTGCTTTGTTTTTGATCTTAGTGGGGAAGTGCTTAGTCTTTTAAAATTAACTCTGAAGTGGGCTGTGGGATTTTATAGATGGCCATTTATCAAGTTGAAGAAGTTTCTTTCTACTCCTAATTGTGTAGCATTTTTGTCATGAAAGACTATTGAATTCTGTCACATGCTTATTCTGCATCTGTTGAGATGATACGAGTTTTGTCCTTTATTCCATTCATGTGTCATATTAAATTAATTGATATGAATGTTAAGCCAACCTTGCATTCTTGGAATGCATACCACTTAGTCATGGTGCATTATCCTTTTATGCGGGTGAATGTAGTCTGCTAGTAAGTTCTTCAAGAATTTTGTACTTTTATTTAAAAGAGATGCTGATCTGTAGGAGGTTTTGTTGTTGTTGTTGTTGTTGTTGTTGTTGTTGTTGTTTGAAATTTTTTTGTTTTTTTCAATGTCTTTGTCTGATTGAAGTTATTTTAAAACAACCAAAATTCGAGATAAGAAATGTAGAGAGGAGTGACTCAGGGCAGAAAAATTAAAATTACTGGTACCATACTGGGAGTTCTAAATATGGGACAGTGAGAGTCCTTAGAACTAGCACACAAGCTTTTAGTTGACAGGCTATCCTGTTGCTTTCTGTCATTTACTGTGATTTTAAGGGAATACCCTTGGACTTCTTCACTTCTGAACTCAAGGTATATCTCTCTTACAATTTTGTTATTGAAATTAAATGAGATAATGCATATTAAAGTATTTAAATTATAGATTACTAAAACAGGCAGAAAAAATATAGGTAAGAACACCGGAGGAACAGAACCACCATTACCAAAAAGGTCTAACCAGGTGTTTTTTGAGGCAGCGTAAAATAAGGTGGAAGCAGGATCGTTTCAGGTAGCAAATGATGCAACAAAACAAGCAATCTCTTCAAAGAATGTATCATTTTATGTGAGTTTGACAGTCATAAAGTTTATCTTTACTTGGGGTGAGAGGAAGTCAGTGTAGATTTTGTAAAAGACGTTTCAGTTCCTTAATGTAAACAGGATAACCATGTGTTTTGTTTATTTTACTTTGCTTTATTGCTTCTGTGACAATGGTTGATCGAACTTAGTAAATTTTCACCAAATTATGACTCCTGTCTGATAGAATTTTCTAGAAGCTGTTAGAAAATGATTTCAAATATACTTTATTAACTCCTTTCAGAAACCAAGCCATCCTGTGTGTTCAACAACGAGGAATATAACGATGGAGACATGTTTCGAATGGACGGCTGCCGATTCTGCCGATGCCAAGGGGGAGTTTCCATCTGCTTCACAGCCCAGTGCGGGGAGCTCAACTGTGAGAGATACTATGTGCCTGAAGGGGAGTGTTGCCCTGTGTGCGAAGGTAGGAGGGGCTGCTGACTCAGAGGTTGGCAGGAGTATGCATGGCTCAGCACTTTAATACCAGAGTCGCCCTGATGCTGTGTGATCCAAAAGCAGAGGAATATTGGAGTTCCTCCTCAGTGACATCATGGTCTTTCTTTAGAACGTTTAATGCCAGGTTGAGTGTATGAAAATACTTCCCTGAGGGAAGCTACACTTTGGGTGCAGATAGCAGTTCACCTGTTGGCACAGTCTGTGCGAGGCTTCATAATTTCTTTTATCCCTTCCCTGAAGTTCCAGCAATTCATTAGCACAGGGGTGCTCAGTCTTCAGGCTGCAACCATAGTGGCCGTGGCATAGAAAGGACCAAGCAGCCAGGACAGATGAGTGCAGAGCAGCTACTGATTGACAGGAGGCAGAGCTTCGCTTCCCTCTTTCCTCCTGCTGCTGCTTACCATTTCAGAACTATCCTCCAACAACCTACTGCGTAACAGTGTTCCCTACCCCGTCTCTGGGAGAATGGTGCTCAGCTAAACCAGCCCCTGGGGCCTGACATTGGAGGCCATTGCCCAGCACATCGTGGGGCAGAGCTTTGCTCCACCCTGATGTGGAATTCACTCTCTGGTCTCTGATTCCTCAGAAGGATAGGAAAGTCTTGTCACTGACATTCTCAGCTAGTCAGTTCAGAAATGAGCCTGTCCTGCCTTGTTGATAGCCATCCATGTGGGATCAGGACCCCACCTTCCTCCTTGGTAATTGTGTGGTAATTAAGAGTGGGATGAAAGGGTGGTGGGGCAGTGACCTCAGCCTGAGGCCCAGCCAAGTGTGCCCCTGTGTGTCAGATTTGACTCTCAGGAACCTGCTTTATGATTGCCATCTTCTCTCCAGTAAATACTTTTCTCAGATTCTCCAGGAGAGTCTCCTCTTACCATCTCTGTAGTCAGAGTCGTAACATTTCACTACAGCCTACCTGTCTTAAGGATTGGGAAATAAAGACACAGAAAAGTAGTTGTTAGAGTGTCTGTATTTACAGGGAAGCCAGGAATGCTGTTCTTGGGCCTGATCAAGCCCGTGGTTTTCCTCTGAAATCACAACATTGTCTTCTTAGAAAGCGAGATTACATGAGCGTTTGTGTCCTAACAGATATCACAGATCTTCTGTCCAAAGTAACGTGTGATCATCTTGTGCCTTGCCTCTGCACACAAGGGGTCCAGGACAGTGTTGTTCCAGGTTCTGTATGTTTTTGTTTTTCTAAAACTCATTTAATGTTTGAGCTACACTTACTACTTAATATTTGAGACTTGAAATATCTAACTACATTCCTAGCACTGAAGACCTGAATGAAAACTACATTTCTAACACTGTGAGTGATATTTTATGATAATGAGTCTTTTCCTTTGTTAAAAAATTACTTTAGTGAACACTGGAGGTAAGTAGTTCACTTTTTAGGTGTCATTGAAATTTTTAAAAATTACTTTAAATTTCGACTGTGCCAGTTGGTTTGTTCTTTCGCTGTCCTTGTGGTACATATTAGCATCTGAAGCTAGTGGGCATGGATCTGGTTGTGTCTCGTCTCCTAGAGGTCAGATTCAGATCTGAAGTAGAAATTAAGTATACACCATAATATTTTTCATGAAGAAAATTTACAATTTTATCAAGCTCAGGTCGGTTGGCTACTTCCATCGGGCAACTTGCTCTTCTAAAGCTGTAATTGCATAATTTTCAATTTTCACCTGACTTTCTTCTCTTGTCTTCTACTGCGCCACAATAAAGACCAAACGCTGTGTCTCTACCACTGTCTGGGTCCCCCCCCTGCACAGCAGTGCTTATTTGTTAAAGCCAGTGTTTATGTATTTCTGTGAAAGAAAATGGAGTAATTTATCTGGTCTCTGCCACTGTGGGGACACGTGGGGAGCTCGCATGCAGTATTTGCATTCTCCCCGATCACTGTTGAAAATACTTTCTTATAGTAGCCCTAGCTACTTTCATCCCCAGCCTTGCTTGCTGCCCAGTTTATAGGAAGAAAATCATGTAAACTCATGCTCTTCCTCCAGCACATCCACTGGAAGCCAGGAAATATCTAATCCTGTGTGCACTGGCTGCAGCTAAGGCCTGCAGTGTACTTTTCATGTGCTCCACATGGCCCGTGCACCTACCACAGCTCTGTTCACAAAGAGAGAGAGAGAGAGAGAGAGAGAGAGAGAGAGAGTGTGTGTGTGTGTGTGTGTGTGTGTGTGTGTGTGTGTGTGTGTGTGTGTGTAAAATACGGAGGCTCAAACCGAGCACCTCTGCACTGAGCTATATCTCTAGCCCTTTTTTAGCCCTTTCTTATTTTTGGATACACGGTCTTGCTAAGTCACTTAGTTCCCCAGACTGCACTCAAGCTGGCCACCTTCCTGCTTCAGCCTCCTAGAGTGCTAGGATTAGAGATGCATGCTGCTTTCTAACTTTACAGAGTGACAACACCGACATGGTGTGTGATTTTCCTCAGGCTGCAGACCCCTCTGCCTGCAGTGTAGGAAGAGAAGATAGATACTGGGTATGACAGCTGCATTTGCATGTCCTCTGGAGACCCCTCATGTTCTTCCCAGCTGCTGTTGAATACAGGTAGAATAGAGCCAAGGGTGAATAAAACCTAAGGGAAAAAACACGTCTCTAGGTGGCAGGTAAGATTCGGTGCACTCAGTCTTACTGGCAGCCTGTGCTTTGATTTAGATCCTGTGTACCCTTTCCACAATCCCGCCGGCTGCTATGCCAATGGCCAGATCCGCGCCCATGGAGACCGGTGGCGGGAAGATGACTGCACATTCTGCCAGTGCATCAGCGGGGAACCCCACTGTGTGGCCACGGCCTGCGGGCAGAGCTGCATGCACCCCGTGAAGGTGCCTGGGGAATGTTGCCCGGTGTGTGAAGGTAAGCCTGTGCTTCTAAGGAGCTTGGCCAGAGTCTCCTGCCTGGGTGTTTGGTTTTTTTATGTCCTCATATATACAGTCTGCCTCGTGCCATTACTGGTTGCAGGTGAATTTATTATATATCTCAGAGGCATCATTTGTAGGAAATATTGCACATTTAAAATGAGAATAGCATGGGTTTTGCTTCACCTGAATATTTTATAATTTAAGGATATATACATTTTAATAATTCCATTCACTGAAAGCGTAATTGACATACAAAGGTCAGCACAAGAAAATAAAATCAAAAATAAGATCCAAGCATAGTCTGTTCAGCTGGTGGTGCTCCCCAGGCCCCCAGCACAGACCCGCCCCAGGCAGTCTGCACTGCCTCCTACCCGCGGCGCTCTCAGCCTGCTGGCTGCTTCTCACATGAGAGCGGCCGTGCTTTGCACTTCCACGGATGTTTTTGCTTCTGTTTCAGTTACCACCACTTGCCAAGTCCTCTCCGCTTGGTGGAAAGTAGCCGAGGCACCATGGACTCGCTCCTCCATCCCACCTCATTTTCTTAGCCCCGGGAAGGTTTTTCACATGCTTAACTCTTGTCTGTCCTTATCTTCTATGCATGTCTGTCAGCGCAGAGAGCAGAGAGCGGGATTGGCTGTTTGTACTGACAGAAGGTGTCTGTCACAGAGACACACATCTGCATTGCAAGGTGCCTGATGTGGGTCAGACTTGAATTCATGTTGAGGATGAGTCCTTGTGGAGTTTTTAAAACAGATTAGGAAACAGACAGGTTTTCCCAGGTCAACAAAGTAGACAGAGTCTTAAGTATCAAGAAAGCTTTCGCTTCCACCTCAGGTTGAGAAAACTCAGACGTGAGAGTTTACTGACTGGCTTTATTAACCTCTGAGGATTTAGACTTTAATTAAAGACTTTTAAAAATCATATAAAAATTTAAGCTGAAGGATTCCAGTTCTGTTGACGTCACCAGCTCCCTCACCATTACTCCCCTCAGACTGCGGCTGCCACACTCTGAGACTTTATAGCTTCCAGATGAGCGATTTGTGAAGCCCGCCTGCCCTTCACACACACCCTTCTCCAACCCCAGAAAGCAGTGTTCCCATGCTGGAAAATGGAAGGGCAGACATACATACAGAGGTAGTGTGGTTGGCTCTACAGAAAAGGGGTGCCGTGTTGACCCAGAAAGGTGGGTTCATCTGCCTCTTTAAGATCTGAGCACAATCTGACATCAACCTGAAATATTTAAGAATCAATGTGTGGGATGAGAGTAAAAAGCTTAAAAGCATTAATACAATCCAGTAAACACTGATCTTTTAACTTCGTGGGGCTTGCTTTGTATGTCTAAGAAGCTTGTGAGAAAATAAGGCTTTTCCTACAAAAATAAAGGAAGGCAAGAAGCAGATCCTTTCACGCTCATCTCTGTTCATTTGCACATCCATTGTGTGTGCAGAGGGAGGCTGTGGTATCTAGGAATGTGTATGAAAATGATTTAGTCTGTGCTCATGTAGGTGTTTGTAGAGAGTTCAGTCACTCAGTGTTTGGATTCTACAGCATCTGCATAGAGTTGCAGTTGGTGTGAGCCTTAATTCCAAAAAAAATGGATGAAGCATCTCCTGTATCCATAAAATGCAAAGATGAACAAGAGACAGCTTTAACTTCAAAGCACCTGTTTAGGCTCCGTGTTGAAGGAGTGTCCACATTGACGTGCTGTAGGGTAAACACTTGGTATTTGTACCCGACTTTTCACCTCCACGGTAGCTCTGTGCAGAATCCTTGTTCTCTGGTTTCAGAGATGAAGTTAAGTTGCATTGTGTGGATGACTGAGATAAATTGAATTCTTTCAGGTTCAGCTGCAGTTGTAGTTTTCTTCCCCTGCTCCCAAATGTCATCTCCACGTGCTTGTGTTCCCTGTTGCTAGTTCCCTTATTAACCTCTATGTACCCCTGGCTTTTGGGTCTGTGTTGGGAGTCAAGGGGAGTGGCAGGGGAGGAAAGTGTGTGCAGTCAGAGGATTGCTGCACTTGTCGCAGGCCTCATACGAAGGGGACCTCTGCAAGAAGCTTCTGTGTTCTGCTTCGCAGAGAAAGAATTTGTCTTATATTTTTTATTTCTGTTTTGACTGTTTTGAGCAGTTACTTTTACCTGAGATTGTATTTGCCCTCCGTTAACTATCATTTCAAAATATAGTAAGGATGGCTGGATTCTTTGCTATGAAATTAAGGACAGTGCACAGCTTAAGGAGTACTAAGAAGTTATTCACTACTAGTATTAATCAATGTGCAAACTACTACAAGGTGAGTGGGTCTTGTTGTATAGAGGCCAAGGCAGTCTATAGAACTGCTTGAAAATATTTTTCTTAGTCATTAAATAGCATCCTTAAGCCAGAGTTTCACATGATTTCAGAATAACAGAAGAATTATAGGAAATAAAGCAAAGTGTTAATGTGTAATAAATAAGCCAATGGCCAAAATAACTTATAGAAAAACAGAAACAACTGCTATGTATGCAAATGTATGCAATTAAGACACGCAGTAAATTCCTCTGTGTGATTGTGTGGTGTTGGCTATCGCTCTTAGCTTTGTCTTAGGGTACAGAATCAGAGTCTGAAACTGGAGGAAAGAGCCATACGTAGGGTCTCTGCTTTTAAATTCTCTCTATATAAATTTAGATATGGCCTATTAGGTCCAACAGGAGAAGGAAACTAATTGTGACTATCATTGTTACTGAAGATACTACCTTCCAAGTAACGACATAATGTCCCTGGTTTTTAACTAGAGGACCAGGAACATGAACCTGGGGGCCCTTAACGACAAGGCTGTTACTTGACAGCTAACTTGATTCACAAGCTCGTAAGTGCTTTTCAAGTTGACACTTAAGGGCTCTCATAAGGAAGTCTTAGCACGTTATTGTCAACACCCGGTTCAGGTACATAGATAAGCCACTGCAGCCTGCAAGGCTGTAGCTCAGGCTGTGGGCTGCTGCTTTGCTGCCTTCCTCCACACCTCCTTCTGCTCCTCTGTCTCAGTGTGTGGATCATCAGGCCCTCAGAGGAGCTTGTGCGGTAGTACATGGAGTAGTGTGGGAAGTGTGTACGGGGAACGTAAAACCTCTTCTTTATAAACTCGAATTAGAATGGGAAGGGACATGACCATTTGCATCATCTTATTGGTAACGAACCATGACAGTAGCTGACACTTCTCACGCACTCACTGTGATCAGGCCTACAGACTTTGAGGTAGTCAGCTCATTGGATCTCTGTGACATCCATCCAGGGTGATGCTGTCACCCCAGTTCACCATTGCAGAGCCCACAAGTCAGAGGTCACGTAAGTTGCTCTGGGTCAGATACCTGAGAAGTGACAACATGGTTTGTCCCTGGAGCCAAGTTCCAGGCTCTGTGCTACTTTTGGGACACACAGTGCCCTGTACCCCATACTACATATGAGTAGAAATTCGCATCTTTTCATGAATAAATGATGAATGAAAGAAAACAGGTAGAAAGAATAGATTAGGAAGTCCACAGCTGCAGATTTCCCAGCAGACTTGAGCTGAGAAATATCTGAAGTCACATATGTGGTTACCCTAACCAGGGTTCAAAAAGCCAGCAGCCTTGTGGACCCCTGATGAGTTAAAGAACAACATTTTGATGCTTGTATTTGAGAACAGAAATAAGTGTTCTGTTTGTTTGACATACAAGGGACCTACGTGTGTCCAGGCCACTGAGACCCAGTTGCTTCCCGTGGGCCATTCACCCTTCTCAGGAGCACTCAGCTCTGCTCCCTGCCCATGGCAGCCACACTGCCACCTTCTAGGACAGATGTGGAATCTGCACTTTGGTTTTTCTCAGTTCATCTCAGTCACAGGGGCTGGAGGAACGGCTCAGAAGTCAAGCACTAAGTACCTGAGTTGGATTCCCCAGCACCACATAAACTGAGCGTGGTGGCACATGCCTGTCATCCCAGCACTCGGGAGGCTGAGACAGGAGGATTTTTGTGAGTCCAAGGCCAGCCTGGGCTACAGAGTGAGATCCTGTCTCAAAAAAAAAAAAAAAAGAGTCCCAGAGTTTCAGTGATTTTGCAGCATTATTTCAGTTAAGTATGCAGGCAAGAACTTCTTCTTCTTTTTTTTTCCTTTTCTTTTTTCTTTTGAGACAAGGTCTTGGTCAGTATTCCAAGGTAGTCCTAAACTCACGGTATACGTAGCCTGCCCTCAAACTCATGGCAGTGCTTTGCCTCAGCCTTCCAAGCACTAGCACTACAGCAGTGCGCCACCCTGCCCTGCTATTGTGTGGTGCTGTGGGATTGAACCTGGGGCCTCAGGCCTCACTCTTCCTAAGCAAGTGCTGTAATCACTGGAATATGCCCCCAGCCCCAGACAGGAATTTCTTAAAGGTCACATGTATTTAGAATAATTTGTTAATTTTTCTCCAGTATTGTCAAGTCTAAATACTGTCTAATATGTAATGTCATAGGGACCCTGGAGACAGGGTGCCATTTCTATTAAAAATGTGAGTGTTTTATTATAATTGAGGGTAAGATAAGATGTCGAGGCGGGGGGATATTTGGCTGTGGCATTCTCATGATTACTCAGTGAGAAAAATAACAAGACATGGAGAGGTTTGAGGTGGACTTAGTTGTGCAAGAGATAAGCATTTCATGGTGACTGAAGACATGTTTCTGTCAGACCTGATCTGCTGTCTCATCTTGAGCTGGGGCTGGACCACGCCCAGGTGACTGCAGTGACCTAAGTTTTGTCCAGTGTGCAGAGATTCCTGCAGGGAGAAGTGGATGATTTTGATGATGTTGAGAATTTTGGGAGCCAGTACCCAGAGTGTCACTTCAAGAACTAATAACTGCTTAGGTAACTATTTTAAAGGCAGTTTTCGAATAAAGTTGAAGTTACCAGTAAATAAACTCTATGCTTGTAGCTGGGTGGATGACTAGTTTCCTTTGTGCTATTATCTCTTTCTCTGAAACTAAAGGAAAATCCATTTCCTGTCTCTTACAAGAAGTCAGTTTTTTGTAGATTTTCAAAGCTTGGTGAAAGGCACATAAGGCACCATATTATTTTACTTTAGTATTTTTACCACTTTTCCACAGTGATTTAAAGTGGTGTTGTTTGCCGAGCTATTGTCAGATACTAAGCTGATACAAAGCTGAGTTTCAGGCAGTCCTAGTAATTCTGTTCACCTGGACTTAATCAACTCTTGACGTAGAGGAATAAGAAATGCACTGTGCGTGGATTCTTCCTAATTCTCTGGATTTAGGGTGGAATGTAGTTGAGCCAGAAAATCCACTGTCTGTGTTCCCCAGATACTTTGCTTTCTTGGATCCCTCACTGGCTTGGGGAACCCTGGGCCCACGTGGGCTAGTGTTGAAGATTAGGTATTCAGCGTGTCTTGACCTCTGTGGATTTATTAAGCTGCTTTAATATCAGCTCACCCAAGAAGTTGCATGCTGAGCGCCTCTGAATGGCAGAGGGTGTGTGATTGTCAGCAGTGCCGTCCTCTTTCTCACTGGGCCAATCTCATAGAAGCACTGTGCTGTTTCTCCTGAACGTTGATGGTGGCATTTAGTTAGCTGCTCTTCACAAGAGGTTTCTACCAGGATGCCAGAAAGGTCTGTACCAGGCACATAGCAGGGTGGGAATTCCTTGAAATTAAAAAAAAAAAAAAAAGTTTCCAGCCCTGCCCATAATGCTCCCTCACTGAACGGTATCTCAGAGGATTAAGCTACTGCTTCTGTGGCAAAGAGTCAAGCATAGTTTGGCTGACCTCACAGAGGCGATGAAGTCAGTGATGCCACAGGGTCACCTCTTATATTCTAGTACAGAACTGGGATCAAAACTCAGTTTATGGCTGGTAGTGTTTCAGTGCCGTACACTGTGCTATTATTAGTAAGCCAAGAATAATAAAATATTCGTAATATCCTTAAGACTGTTAGGCATTCATTCTTTAACTCTAAATGTCCTGGAAACAAGCTCCATAAATGGGTATTAAAATATAACAGTCTGTTTTCTACATGTCCAAATAAGGTCATATATTGGGTCACAAATACACAGCCAGTGACCATGTATTAATCTGGCTCTTTAACTTAAGTGTCAGAGATTTCTCAAGGATGAATTTCATTGTATTTTTCTCTGATCATTTAAATTAATCTTCATAGATATTTAAAATAACATTAGGTTGTAGGTAGGATGGTGTAGCATATATTCCTACTAACCTCTAAGTGTCACTTTGCAGAATTTCACAGATTTCGTGGCTTTACAGACATACTGTGTTCATTCCATGGGACCAGGGTTTTTTTTTTAGTCATCATTTCTGTCACTTACATTAATGACTTAACAGGTGTGAACACAGACACAGTGGAGTGGCTTAGTAGAGAAGTCTTTGCTGGTGCTTGTAGCTGCCACTGCTGCTGCTAGTTCTCCAAGGATGGGTCACTTTGTGCTTGATTTTTAGTAAAGCTGCCAGGCTCTCTAAAGTTTTACAAATAAAAACGAAGGTTGACCTTAAACTCTCAACACACAAGATGATCAAACTGTTTAATACCTTGACTATTCAGAATTGCTCAGAGCTGACTCTGAAATACATAGTTAGAAAGTCCTTTGCCCTCGTGTGCCCAGAGCCACCATCCTGGCTGTGGAGTGTGCCCCTACTGGGGCAGTGTGCAGGAAGCGGTGCCTCCGTTTTCGCCTGCTCTCTACCATTCCTACCTAAGCAGCATCATTGCCAGGAGTCTCATGATTTTCCTACCAAGATAATAGTTGCATCTAATAGATTAGACTTAGGCCTGCTAATTTTCCTCTAATCAACAACACAGGAAAACATAGTCTGGAATGCTAACTATGTGAATGAAAAATATTTGGTCATTCTTGAAATGATAGGAATGTTTTTCCAACAAGCTTAAATAAACACAATCTCTTTTGAGACTGTGTTAAGCTTTTTTGGATAAGAGACAACTCTTAGGCAACCGAACAGAAGTTAATGAAGGTTATTAAGAGATACGCCCTTCAGAAAAGGCTTTGCAGGCTTTGGAAAGAAAGATTCCGTCTTCCTTATATGGTACATTCATTGATAAGTAGCCGAATTGGTTTCCTTTTAGCTTTTGTCGGTCCAGTAGGATTTATCATTTCAACTAGTGATCTCAGTTTCCAGCTTTGAAGAGATGCTTGGCTTTACCTACTGCAGCTGTCTTCAACCATCTTATTTTAAAATCTCATCTTTGTATCATTTCATCTGTTGCCTCGGCTCTGAGGAGTGCCTGGGTCTCAGACTACCTGTATTTCGAGCACCTGGTGCACTTTTCAATTGAAGCATGTTTGTTCCTACCAGTGCTGCAGAGTCTGGTATAAAATCAGATTGTTTTCAAACATACCCAGATTTGCATACTGAAATGAAGTGTTTCATCTTTCAAAATAGTTGCATGAGAAAACTGTACACATATTCCACAAATATGGCCATTCAGAGTGTTTTTGGTGCTTCTCTTCTGAAACAAACTTTAGCACTCACAGCACATTCTTTACAATATTTTCAGCTTTGTAAACTCCTGACTTTGAAAGTTTATTAAACTCTAGGAAATAACCAAAGTCATTCATGTCTAAGTTCGTGAAAAAGGTGGGTAATACTGTTCAGAGACAGGAAAATAAAAGTACTTTGTCTTCTAAGACATAGTAATTTGCTCTGAAAGCAACTCCGAAATCAAGTTTCAAATAGAATTTTAACATGACCAGCATTTTGGTACAAGCTTATTGCCTCTGAAATTAAGTACTTTTATCAATAACACTTACTTGTAAGTGTAATTCCCGGTGTGTTTATTAAAAGAAAAACTACCAATCCCCCTTTACCATCTAGGACTATATTTATGACCTTGTGAGCCTGGAGACATACATCAAGACGATCATATTGCAGCATTATTATGAAATTGTAGGTGTTCTGTTCAGTCACATTTTCAAATAAATTAGACTAAAAAAATGCTTGTGGGAATAACAGATGGTGATTCAAATTTTTTAATATTTTATTCTCTAATTCTACTTGTGATTATACCATTTCAGGCTCCTTTGTGGCATTATCTTACATGTAGCTTCTAAGAATAAAATGATTTCACATAGTTAGGTATACAAGGGTTGGCATGGAAGAGCATGAACAATAATTCGTTGTTCAAGGCCCTGTATTGCATATAAAATGTCACACAAGGATTATAAAAATATCTGCTTCATTACTAAAGACTAAAGGAGAGACTAAAGAAAAAGAAACTTGTCTTAAACATGTCCCCTGCATCTGGGTGCATGGACGCCCTCACTGGCGGTGGCTGCCCATTCGACAGGAGGAGCATCATTTCCATGGATCAGCCTCCCGGCCTAAGAACTCAGAGACACTCACTACAGCATCTTGTGTTCAGGTGGGGAAGTCTGTTACACAGGACTCAGCAGTATCAGATGCATGTCCAGGGATCATGCTATCAGTTTGCTCTAATTTTGATAGGGGATGATAATACTGAACGAATTTTTGAAATTTGTTAGGAGACACAGGATACACAGTCCTGTTTTACACTTGGAATTTGATTATGAGCAGTTTGATCACATTTCTGTGTGTCATGTGCCTCTGTGGGTTATCTTTACATCAGAGAGATTAGCTAGATTTATCAGTTGTGTTTGAAACAGCCCAAGTCAAATATCTAGGTCATTTGAGACCACAGAATCTAATGCTAGCTGCCCGTCAGAAATAAGATCATGTCAGGGCTTCCACTCTGTTTTGCACTATAGTGAAACAACTAAGACTCCTCAAGAAAACTCTTTTAAGATGAACAAGCTCTTCTTGGTCTATGTGGACCCTGAGAGTTGTGTAGCACCTGGGTTGGTTTTTCCTATTGGTGGCTGGAGCAGACCAAAGGTTGAGTTTCTGAGTCGCCTCCCAGCCAGCCCTCACAGTGTGCATCCTGGGGCTGACCTCTTCTCTGGCCACAGCTTATTCTTTTTTTCTCAGAGTATACGTGGATACTTTTAGAAGTCACTTACAATTGGAGTCTGCCTTTCCCCTGTTGTAGAGTCAGGTGTAGTCTGTGCACATGCTAGTTTGTGCATTCAGTGCCCACCATGTGCCTGATCCTGGGCCTTGGTGTGGCAGAGCAGCCCTTGTGGGCATCAGTGGGAAGACTAGAGACCGTGTTCCTTCTTATCCCAATGGGGCAGCTGGTGCTTTGCATATCAGCCAACTTGTTAAACAGTTCAGGGAGTCTCTATAGTTTAGTGAGGCTAAAATATGTTCAAAGATAATAAACTGTCAGTTTGGGATGGCTTCACGCCTTGGATATTGAGAAGGGTCAGCAAACTTGAACCTCTTCCAAACCATGAATCTGTCATTCGTTCCCAGGACCAAGTTTTAAATAGATACCATAGAGATGGCTTTTACTGGAGCTGCTGTCCACAGTTGTCGGACAGGTGATGAGAACATTATTCTTTAAATGAAATACCCTAACGCTGTTAGGATGAAAGGCCCCCCCTGTTGCTCGCATACCTTTGAGATCATGATTCTTGCATAACTATTATTTGTTGATCAAAGATAGTTTTTAAATGGCTCTTCTGTGTCTTCTTTAACTTGAGAATGGTAGAACTGCTGGAAAAATACTAAAATAGTTCAGATGATGCAGTGATGAGTTTGCCCTTGTCCCTAAAGATCTGGCAAGGCCTCCATCGTGAGAGGAAGAACGTGGCCAGCCAGGCGCACAGAGCCATTGTTCCCACGCACAGTGGACAAGCTGATGACGGAGAGGATTCTGTTCTCTTGGAGACACTATAGACAAGCCACTGTGTAGAACAATGATCTCAGACTGCTGCTCAGCAAAGGTGAAAGGCGCCAGTGGCCGGTCACTAATATGCTCCAAAGCTTACCAGACCATGTGAAAAGACACCATAGACCTGCCCACATCCCAGATGCCTTTCACGTGCTCTGTGGAGATAGAAAAAGATGCTAAAGTTAACAAAGGAAAGGGCTCAGCATCTCGGGCCAGCTGTCATACCTTTTAAAAGCTGAACATCTGAGTTCTGTGGAAAGACTCGTAATTCATTAAGTTGCCATTACCTGAGACCACTTCTGGTTCTGAGCACCCAGTTCACATCTAACTTCAGTCTAGGCTTTGGGCTCTGACCATCGACCCCCCACATTCACACGGAATAAAATCAGTGGTCTCCTCAGCTTCTGTCACAATACCAGCCTCTGAGATACCTTCACCAGCACTTACGCATTCTAGTCTGGACTCCTCTATCTCTGATTCCTGCCCATCTTTGCTTAATCGTGCGCTAAATTTGCTGAACAGTCAGAAAAAGCAGCCATACTTCATCCAGGACAAGATGAGTGCCTGAGTCGGATGTACGCCCAGCTATTTTCAAGGCTATTTTCATAACTTTTTTTTTCCATTTGGAAGCATCAAGGAAAGGTATAGTCCCAGAAGTGAAATTTCCAAATAATCCAAATTTGGAATGTTACATGCTAAAGAATGTGGATGGGTGGCCTTCTACAGTGTTCTGTGCACTTCCATGTTTTATTAAAGTCGAGACCATATTTTAGCCCTTAGCAAAAGCCTGAGTGTTATCGCTGATTTTCTCCTTTTGAATTGCTTGGAGTTGAGGGATTATCATTCATTTTTCACTACAAGTGTATCAGGTTTACAATAGATCTGTTGCTGCTTCTGTTGAGTTCATTGATTGTGAGCCCTACTGCATGCGGAGAACTGGTGCAGTGAGGCGAACCCCAAGGAACTTAATGGCCAGTACCCCAGAAGTGACAAACTAGAGATTCAGAGACAGTATTGAGTAGGAGGACTTCCTTTGTTGAACAATGTCCCCTGAGTATAGGTGCTTAGTTATCTTTTTTTTTTTCTTTTCTGTTCATTCAATAAGCAATACTGTGCTGGATAATGAGGGTGTATACAACAAAGGAGGCATTTTTCCTCAGTTGAGGGCCCTTCTGCTTTGGTACTCAGCATTTCCCAGAGGTTGAGTTAAAATTATCAGAATTCAGGCCATTGACTCGCCTGCCTGGGTCAGATAGAACAACTGACCTGTGTATACCAACATGTGCACATAGGAGTAGGTACCAAGATCTCATGCCTTTGAAAATGAACAATAAAAAGAATAAAGTACAAGAAAAACATAGAAGGTCAAAATTATTTTTGGAAGCCAGGCATTTCATGAGCTTTCTCAAGCTAAATTCCTGGAAAAAGATAATTCCTCTCCATATGAGAAATTTTTTAATTTGTCTTCTGTGGATATTTAATAATCTTATAATCATACTACTGTCTTTTTCTATTAAGTATGAGATTGGTAAAGGAAGAAAAATATGACCAACAGCCAAGATTCCTTAGAAAAAGCATACAAAGTTAATAAATAGTTCTAAAATAAATATATGCTGTTTCTCTGCCCAACAAATAATATAGATCTTGGGAACATTTTCACACCATTCATTTTAAAATGAAACCAAGAAAGTGCTCTAAGATGAGCACTGCAGAAATTACAAGGATGTAGGTGTTGTTATGAGAAGCACACACAAGGGGGAAAAGGGTGACTAAGTGCGTAGCGTTTGAAAGAATGTGAAAACTCCGACAACAGATTTTTTTTTTCCATGACTTATGAGACTTTCTTAAGTACACATTGAGACTCCATGGAAATACCCACTTCCAGATTAGGGAATTTTTGTGTCCCCAGCTTTTTTCTTCCTGTCTACATGAATAGATTTTTCCCTCTAACTTCATTTGGGAAAATTTGATCTTCACTCTGCTTCTCTTCCCAGGCTGCAATTATGTTGACAACTTGGTGATTTATTTAAGTGGTGTTCTGACTAGTTATGGGCAGCAATTTGAAAAGCAACTGTGGTAACAGAATGACATATGAAGATACAGTAACACAGATAAGCTGTCTCCTCCTGTTCCGTCCTGGCCAGCCTTAGCTCCTGCTTTATGGCCCAGGACAGGCTACTAGTAAGTGTCAGGGCTGAACGAGGGAGGCCTGACATACTTAGTCATTGAACTGCCTTGTAACACAGGTGCAGTTTGGGAATGTTCCCACTCGTGGGAGATTCACATGGCTTCACCAGTCCAGCCATAGGAAAAGCAGTTTAGGGAAGAGAGTGTCCAAATTAAGTCTGGAAAGGGAACATAATTGTTCACTTTTGTTTCTCACAGTCAGGCAAGTAGGCTTGGGATTTAGAGAGAAGAGCTGTGGGAAACGTGCAGAGCATAGCCAAAGCCCGGAAGGAGAGCAGTAGGAGGAATGAGGTAGATATGAATTCCCCTTCACTCGTCTTGCTACTCCTGCTTGAAGTTTGTTTCACTTGGGAAAGGCATGTAAGAATGTATCTGCTCTTAAAAACTACTTTTTTTTCTAGAAATTTGGCTGTAGGGAAGTTTTTTCGTGAGATTTTTCTTTTGTGGATGAGCAGGGATGTGTAGGGGTTAAGGGTGCTGCTGAACAGCTGCCACCCGTAGTGAGGCCATCGGTGCTGTCACTCACCCAGAGCACAGCCCCAGCTCGGCACCTCCAGAAACGCTGGAAACCTGGAACCCGTCCATCACCCCTGACAGGCGGTGCTGCCGCTGACCCAGGATGCCTGCCTCTGTGTGCCTTCCACAGTTGCAGTTTCCAGGATCACATACCTGAACCCAGGAACCGCTAATTGGCAGCAGCCTTCCCAGGGTTGCTGATCAGAACGGACACTTCGCTCCTTTCCCAGTGGAGATAATTAGTGTTCCTTGGGGGAGAACCAACTCCTACCAACCAAGGTGGGAGGCAGCTTTCTGTGGATTCATTCACAACCAGTTCAGTAGAGTCAGGTGGAATGCCAACTTACAAGCATCTGTTAACATTTTCACCTAAGCTACATGTATACCTGAAACATAAATACCAGGATTATGTCTATTGTTTCAGAAGCCAACTAACACAATTATACATTAGAATACAGCTGAGGGCCAAAATAGATTATTTTCCATTCTGTTGTTCTTCTGAAGTCACGTGAGCGGTGTCACATGAGGATGGGATCCTTAGGAAACTTCAGGTCAGCATCTTAAAAGGCTTAATTTGAATTGTAACTTTTTAACTCTCCTTGCTGTTTTTCTGGATACTTCTTCATAAAAGAAGAAGTAAAAGAGTACAGATTTTAGATGTGCTTGCCACATTTTTCACACCCAGATTATCAAACATGTTAGTTTTATGATCTGTTGCTGTGGCCTTCGAGTTAGAAAAATGATTATCATTTTAACTTTATATTCCTGATCAAATTCGTTATGATAACTGTGTCTTAATTTCCCAGTTGAGAATAGAGGAAATTGCCCTAGGAAACATTTAAACATCAATCAAAAATTCTGATACTGCTTTTCAGAAACTTAGTACCAAGGGCTAATTCTTCAAGAGTGGCAATATTTTTTTTCTAAAAATAGTGTTGCTGCTTAGGAGTTTGTTGGGCTTTCTAGGACATGAAACAATTGTTCTAAATTGTAAATAAACATAAAACAAAGGACCAATATGTTTAGCCTATATTGCTGCATATTATAACAGGCTTCCTCTCAGAATTTTGTCCTCTAAGACTTGGAATAAAAATTGTTAGATGAACATTTGGCCTCCAGACACAATCCCAAGAATTGTAAAGATGGCTCTTGTGGACAGTGTGTGGTACTATGAGCCCTTGAAAGTCATTGAAGAATTAGCGGGTTGAGGAGAGTAGTGGCGCCCACTCAGAAACAGAATAGGAAACATCAAACCGGATATAGATATAACAAACACCCATTTTTGTTCTTTATTGCTTCTAGGCTCAGAAACTATTTCTAGAATCCTCCACAAAGAAGCAGTTCCAGGGTTCCCTTTAGAAATAGTTGTAGCCAAAGACAATGAGTTCCTGCTGTTTCAAGCCTTCTTCCTTTGGAGGACATTAAGGTATTTCTTCAATTCCTGGGCTGATGCAGTACGAGATGAGATGGAATTTTAGTTCATTGAATTTTCCCTCACTCAAACCCCACCTTCTGCAAGCATTTCCTCATTCTCCCAAACAAGGAGTTTCTAAGGCATTTCTTTACTTTGAAGTAGGTTTACTAATCCATCTCGACTCAACCAGTGTTAAAGGGACCAATTTTCTTGGCTTCGTGTGATACTTCCAGAAGTGTACTTGGGAGGGCCTCTGTTCAACCAAAGTCTGTTTCTACCCACCCTTGCCAGGGACAGAGAACAGCCATCCGCAAGAAAGGCATGTTTCCTCTGGCATACAGTTTCAGCTCTCTTCCCCCACATGATACAGGAGCATGGAAGGATTTAAATGAGAACTTTTTGGTTTCCGTATGCAAAACATCGTTACATAGACGGGGGGAAAGTGTGGACTAGTAACCATTCCTGATAGACAAATTCCAGGATGCTGCAACTTCTAGACAAGCAGAGCGTACATTTCGTAACTTTCCCGATACTTCCTCCATGTCCGTTTGCACTGTGATACGATACTCTGGGTTCCTTAAAATCACCACTTTTCCCATTGTGAGCTTTCTTAGGTTAAAAACTGCTTTAAAAAAAAAAAAGTCTGTCCAGTTCTTTGGTCATTATTATTTCAGAACAAATGCAGTGTTGATACAAAATAATTTCATTCAAAATGGTATCAAACATGTCTCTTTGGAGTTCACTGATCAGAATGAGGACTTGATTCTCAGTTTTCCCATAGCACTTCTCTCAGAGAGCTGCCCTAAGGTTAGTAATAGGACCAGTTCTGATACTACATATTAGCACAGGATGTCCTATTTAATATGGCCATCATACTCACAAAATTATTAAAAATATACTATGAAAATTGGTTTGCTCAGGGTTAATTTGTTATAATGTCTGAAGCCAAATGAGTGCCATGAGAAAAATTTTACAGCACTAAATTCATCAGGTAGGATGTCCCAAAAGTCAACATAAATAGGAAAAATTACACTTTTGGGCCACCCTGTGCATTGAACCAAAAGGGAACTCCAGATGTGTTTTTTTGTAGCACATGTACACGTGCATGTTTGTGCTACAGTATTGTCCTCACAGCACTCAATACTATAATGTAGCCTAATGTCACACAGAACTAAGCTCTAAAATGTTGGGAGAATGTTGACAGGCCATAAAAGGTGACAAGTGACTTCAGGAGAATAGGAGGCAGTTCCTGAAGGCATGTCCATTGCAAATCAAGTTAGTCCAGAGACGGCAGGTGCCCTCAGTGAGGAGCCATGGCACACACATCACTCTTCCCTCAGAACTTTTAAATTTTGCTCCATTTGATGTCTGAATAGCAGAAGGATAATTTGCTTGTTAAATAGAATAAAACAAGGTGCCAAATGGTAAAATGCCTTTTTGAAAAATTAGACTTCAGTGGTTATATGAATATTGTTGAGCCTGGGCTCATGTATCAAGGAGAAATTGAATGATTCCAGAGTAAGTTGATAATTTTCATGAATGATTTGGTTGTTCAGTTTTTGTATTTAGTGTTAAATATTGAGAATGTCCGAATTTGTAGTGTGTATACTTGCCAATTTCTTTGATTAATGTAAGTAGTAAATAAATGGGAAATGTTCGTTCGTTCTTTCTTTCTTTCTTTCTTTCTTTCTTTCTTTCTTAATTTGCGTGACACAGGAGATTGAACATAGGGTTTTCAGTCTGAGCTACATCCCCAGCCCCTTTTTATTGTTTGTTTGATGTGGGGTCTTGCTAAGTTCCCTACTCTGGTCTTGAACTTGGGATTCTCCTGCTTTTGTTTCTCAAGGTGCTGGAATTGCAGGATCATCCCACCAGGCCCAGTCAGGAAAATGTTTGTTTTAGAAGCACAAAATAATTTTGTACTTCTTACATATGACCACAGTATCTGAGGCTTGGAAGCCATCCGTCTACTAGAACTTGTTTTACTTAAAATACTTAACATATACATTTTAGGAGCAGCTCCTATCAAAGAGACTTTCTATACATTTTTTATTTTCATGAAGATAATACATTATACAGAATGCAGTAGGGCATCATGGCAGACCTAGGTCCAGTCTGTTATGTGTGTTTGCTGAGGTGAAGGTGCTGACCTGTGGTTATACATCTAGCTGATGAAGCCCTTTGGTTAAAACACAGGACTGCTCATGTTAGTGTTAGCAGTCTGGTTTTCTCTCCTTTTCTTGTCATAGGTTTTAACCCTGATCCTATCCCTTAATCATAGTATGTTGCAGAAAGGGCACATCTGTCACTATTAAAGAAAAATGCCAGTTAAAGATGAAGGATCCTCTTGGTAAAACTGGACTTTGCTCTCTTAATATATCCCCTGTGAAAGTAAAAAATTCCACACCACCCTGTGATTATTACACATTGTAGGTGTTGGTTTCGTCTTTCCAAATGTGCATTTCTCTGTAGTGTGTTTTCTGAAGACAGACCTTTCTCACAGGTTTATGTCTAAAGTGCTGGTTAACAAGGTTCTGGTCTGTGTAAGTAGCCTGAAGACTTTTTAATTCTAAGCTTCCCACTAAAGCAGCCCACGTACAGTTCAGAATTTGCCCTAATCCAGTTTAATAACGTTCTAGAGCACAGGACGCCTCTTCCCAGGGACAACCCAAGGGGTGGTTTACATTTTGAGAAACCATTGGCAGTCTTGTGGCTAAAGGCTGGAATAGACTCATCATTTGTAAAGCATTTGTAGTGATAGGAAAAATGAATAGGTTTGAAAAGTGGAAGTTTATAGTAAATTTCAAGAGAATCTAAAGAAGAAGCAATATATGCCGTTGTGTTACATCCTAAACTTGGCTTAAACTTTACCTTTTCTGTGCGTGTACAGCTACCAGTCAATGGGAACACTTTGTCTTTGAAGGAAATTAGAAATTTTGTAATAGTGGAAAGCTTATATAAATACTTTAGGAAGATGTTCCTTAATATGTATGTTGCAGTAAAAGTAGAGAAAGCGCAGTACCCACCTCATACATACTTGTACCAGAGAATGAGAATCAGACCATCTCTTGAGTAAGTCCCTGTGGCCCCCTACCTGGGAAGTGTGGAGTCATGGTCCTCTTTTAGTAGGTGATAAAAATGTAGACCTCTTGGTCTTAGCAGAAACAGCTAAAATGCTTATTTTTATCTGACTTCCGTGGTAACAGGAGATGAAACTTGAGAAGACAGTGTGGACAAATGGATAGCATGTCGGGGAGGAGGTCAAGAACCTTCTGTTCCCAGCCTGCTCCCAGCCTGCTGTGCGCACATAGATGAGCCTGCCATCCTCTCTGTACACCATGTTTGCTGTTTGTGAAAACATAGGTAGAAAAATTCGGTACTTGGCTCCTTCACAAAGATACTGTGAGAAATGGCTTAGTTTGAAGAAGTTCACAGTGTCTTTTGGTTAAAAGGAAAAGGATGTTATATAAAGACACCACAGCCTCTTTCTTTTGAAATAGTCTTCCCATCACCTGATATTATATAAACTGTCCTATACTTATTTACCACAGAACAGATGCCATTGAACAAGCTTTGTACTGCACAGAAGTTAAGAGTGGGACTCTGGAGCCAGACCCTGGTTGGAATCTTGGGTCCACCATTTGCTAGTGCAGTGACACTGGACAAGTCAGTGTTCTCACTTCCCTCACCTGCTGTACAGGTGCAGCCGCCCTAAGCCTCTGCAAACAGCACTGTAGACATCGTGCACCCACACAGTGTGCCTTGTGTGTGGAGTGTGGACAGTGACCCACACTCTCAGAGCAGTCTGTTAATGTGACAGGGACAGTACAGCATCACCTCCAGTCTTGGATTCCCCCGTGTCTCTCTCACAAGCCCTGTGGCCCTGCAGAGAAACTTTGTCCCCATTACTCATTGTATCATCTGTCATAAGGGAGGGAAAGTCACCTGAAAGATAAACCCAGGGGTTTTAAACTATTTCCATAAGCATCTCTGATTTATTAATTTAAAAAGAAGGTTCACAGATTTCAGAGTATTGCAGCATTGCAGACTGAGGTGATTGGCAGGTGACAGCTGTGTCTTGATAATTACAAAAGAATAATTCTGAAAAGCACAAGAATAAATTAAGGAATCGTTAACAACTTCAGTGAGGTGCATTTTAACCTCTGTGGTGGTGACCATGAAAGGTATTGGATGAAAAGTATCAAAACAGGTACACAGAGCTCAACCCTGAAGTAGCAGTGGTGTGGGGATGTAGCTCAGTAGCAGAGTGCTAGCCTGGCATATGGGAGGAGTCGTGTTCAGTCCCCAGCAACAGAAACAAAAAGAAATATGTCATTCACATGTTCCAAAATCTGAATAAAAAGTATTTGTTTCAGGGGTTAATGACACTGCAAGAATATAAAAGTTTAGGGTTTAACGAATATTACTGATTAGATTTTTGTAAGCTATGGATTGTGGGATTTCAGAGATTGAATCGCATCTGAAAGGTAATCATATGTTTCATTGATTTTTTTTTCTCCCTTTGTTATTAGAACCAACCTACATCACAATTGATCCCCCCGCCTGTGGGGAGTTGGCCAACTGCTCGCTGACAGAGAAGGACTGCGTGTATGGTTTCAGGCTTGATCATAATGGCTGTCGAACTTGTCAGTGCAAAAACAGTAAGTGGATGGAAGACTGTTTCTCTAAGGCCTAATATGATATTGTCAAAGCAAGTTACATGATTGAATATCTTTTTTACTCCTTTTCAGATACTCTTTTGACAGCATCAAAGAAAAGGATAAAAAATACGGTATTTTGGGGTTTTTTTTACACAATCATTTGGGAGAGAAGTGCCGCTCCTTTGTCGTGGTTTTCATCTTTGCCTCATTGTATTCACATAGCTCCTGGTGGCCTGCTGCCCTGGGAGTGCAGTCCTGATGGCTTTGGACCCTCCCAGCACTCTGGCCAAGGAGGTCACCTACTCCTATAGTCCCACTTTGTAGTTGGCACTCGTAATCCTTAGGATGTGCTTTGTGTTGGCTGGCCCCAGCTCTGCTTCCATGTGGATTCCAGCAGTGTGTCCAGGCCGTGACCTCTAAAACTAGATGAATCTGTTGCATTCCTCCCACAAGGAAAAATATGCTTTGCATGGATTACATGCTCAAACTATTTTGACTTCTCCTAATTCCTCGAACATCTAGTTTCCTTCTCTGTTCCTAAGGGGATAGGGTTTCTAGAACTGACTTGGTCTTTTCCATTTTTGGACACACAGTGTGTCCTCATCCTACATAAAATGTAGCTTAGAAATAATAAAAATAGAAGGGTTGAAGGTATGACACAGCAGTCTCTGAGTTCAGGTTCCCCCGCACCACATAAGCTGTGTGTGAAGGCACATGGCTGTAATCCCATCACTCAGGAGGCCGAGGCAGCAGGATTGCCTTGAGTCTAAGGCCAGCCTGTGCTCCATAGTGAATTTAGGACCAGCCTAATCTACAGAGCAAGACCCTCTCTCAAAAAAAAAAAAAAAAAAAAAAAATTTGGTCTTAGAATTTTGTCTTATCGCTGCAGTGCTATCATGTGGCCTGAGTCAGGAGCTTTCTGAATTGTACACTCTTGGCTGATGTTGGGTTTATAAGCAGCTAGCATCATTAGGTCCTTTTTATATCAGCTCTGTTAGCTGGTTCCTGTCTATATTGGAACATTGAATTTTTAAAATCATATAGATAAATAAATGGGCCACATTTAACAGGAAGTTATGCTAATTGCTTTTTAGCCATTTCCAGATACTTGGAAAATTTTTAATTTCAATAATGTAATCTTGCTCTTTATTATGCCTTCAAGGTTATATTCATTTATACGTCCTTATCTGAATCATTGAATTAAAACTGTACCGAAACAAGGACAGAGCCCTGTGCTGTGACACTGAGTATAATCGTCCCTTCTCAAGGGGTCCTAGTCAGCTGACCGCGCGTCCTCTGGGTCCCAAAGAGGCAGTCGTAATGCACGTACCTTGGTATCCTGCCTTAAATCAAGATGCATTACGTTTGCCTCATTTCCTTGCTGGAAACAATATATTTTAAGGGGAAAGGGCTTAAGAAACTCCCCAAACGTGTGCTGGCTCTTAGTGGTCAGTGCTTTCCTTTCTAGTTGTCACAAATCACACGTGCAACAGTCGTTTCTGAAGAGTTCAAGTTGTGAAGAATTTTTAGTCATTAATACCAAGTGTAGTTTTCTGTAATTTTTGGAGTCCTCGTGCTTTTGACTTGACATTTGCCCTATTTCCTAAAATCTCTGCTCTCTTTGCTCTCCGACACATAGACAGTGGTTCTATAATGAGCAGATTCTCTGTGGACCTCTGTGTAAAAAAGGCTTGGGCTTTAAATATATATAGGTAGATGTAGATCTTCTGAGTTATAAATTCTCTTGGGTTTAATATTTCCTCCTCTGCATAATTGTTCATTATCTTTTCATAAAATTTTTTGAGGAGGAGAACACAAAGTAGGAGTTGAATATTTGTGTTCTCGGCTTCGTGTCCCCATCATGGCATCTATCTGGTGGAATTAGTGCTAAAAAAATTTATGAACTTGTAGTTCTTGTAATAGTTGCTAACTTTAAATCTTTTCTAAGTCTTCACTCCCACAGGTCTATCCTGCCAGTTATCATTAAAGCAAATCAGAAGATGTAACTGGCCTTTTGCAAATTGAAACTGTTAGGAAACTCTGAGTCCTCTGCCTGGTCTTTGAGTTAGTCCTTATTTCTGACTTTCTAAAAGGAATATCCCTAAAGTCTGCCTGCCTTGTGATGCTGTTGTGTGCACATTTAGGAAGAAAGGTGTACAGGAGAACATTGCATTTTTGTGTTAATGATTTGTTACATATAAATCTTTATTAATCATTATTTGCAAATTCTGCCAACTTTTGTTTAAAAAAAAACCCAGTCTTTATTCCTTTACTTCCTTCCTTCATCACCTGCTGTGCCCTAGGCACTAGATTAGGTGTGAAGGCCACAAAGAGGAATAAAGTAAGACCTACTCTTAAGGAAAAATCTCCCATAGATAAACAGAAATGAAGCAATCATGATGTTAAGCCAAGTGATGTAACAACAAAAGGGAATCGTGCTGAGAGGAAACTTCAGTCCTTCAGGCACTGGATGTCACCAGAATAAGGAAACCACAGTGCTCTCCCAGGCTGCATTGCGTGTGCATGCGCCATGCTTGGCAATTATGGCTGAGCGGAGAAGCAGAGCTTCAGAGATCCCAGCATAATCTCTAGAGGATTAACGGCAGTCACATTAGGATTAAAATTGTTTAAAGCCCTGTAGAAGCATGTCCTTTAAAAGTAGGTAAAAAGTATATGACAAAGGAATATTTTCTTTAAACAGTTTATAGCTTTGCTATTTTAGCCTGTAGCAATACCATTCTTACAAAACTGCTAAGCAAAACAGTGTGTCAGGGGTATATGGAGAATTTAAATGATCTCAGCCTCATTTTCTCAAAGGCATGTTCAGAATAAACAGAAATATGGTAGAAAACATTGTGGAAAATACAGGGTTCTGTAGTTATCACAAAATGCCTGAAATAATCAACTCAGAAGGATGAGGGGTATATTTTGGCTTGCAGTTCTAGGGGTTTCAGCCCATTGTCCATGTTGCTTTGGGCCTGTGGTGAGGCGGAACATAGTGGTGGAAATGCATGGTGAGAGTGGCCGCTTACCTTGTCCCCATCGGGAAGGGAAAGAGATGAGAAGGGCCCAGTGTCCTTGGTCACAGTGGACGCCAGTGACCTGTCCAATAGGCCACACCTCCAGAATGTTCCACTACCTTCTGGTGGCACCACAGACTCACAACACAGCACATGTGTCTTGGGGAGCACTTTCAAACCGTAGACCATAGCACAAGGAAGGGTGGATAAATTCAGTGTAAACTTGAATAACAATACAGCAGGTTTTTTAAAGGGTGAATGCCGTTCTAGATCAAAGTCTATGAAAAAAATGTTTTGAAAAAAAGTACCAAATAAAGAAAGGTACACATGGGCTCAGAATCCAAAGTTTCAAGGCATTTAACACCCACCCAAGGCTACTAAATTTGGGGATTTACAGGAGTATTTTTTAATTCTTCTGTTTCTCAACATAATCCAATTGTTATCATGACTTTAAAATTACCAAATAGAAAAATGGGCTTGAGCTTAGATCTCTGTGTCAAAAAGAGGACTGGCTCTACAAGTCCTCTCCCTCCTTCATTATTTCCATGATAATAAGAGGTAAGAAATAGTGACCATCCTTCCAACTCATATAATTAAAAATTTTAAACCAGCCATTTAGAATTTCTCTTTTAAAAATGCAGATTGGTTTTCAGTTGGTTCCCCTGTGATACAGACCCACAAGGTTATACTGAATGTGGGTAACGAGAGGTTTGTGAAAATGACAAAGTGGAAAATTAGGCTATAAATCATGTTTTCCTTTTTAAAAGATAGCAAATTAAATACGCAGGTATTAGCAACTAAGGTTCACAAAAGATGCTTTCTTAAAATATTTACATTTAAAAACATGGACTAATTTCACCTATTAAGTGTAGTTAAAGTTTAAGTTTAGATTATAAGATTTATCTGGAAAGAACAAATGTGTTCTGGATTCCTAGGGAAATATTGCAGTGTGTATGCTTTTAAAAGATGTCCAAATAACGTAAAAATTCTTTTATTATCAGTGTGTTTTCACTACCTTAACATTTTTATTTGCTGTTTCTGTTAAGCTCTTTGTCGCCCTTTAAATTATGTCAGACTTGTATTGAGCTGATATCTTCACTTCTCATCCTCTTTTGTTCCTTCTAAAATAATGTGATAACTGACTAATAGAAGACAGTTAAGCATCACTCCAGATTCTCACCAGACAGTTCCGATACTTCAGAGGATGATCAGAAACACATTGACAGGAATATTTCTTAAGCATATATTTTCTTAGCAACTTAGCTAAATGTATCCAAATACACTTAGGTATTTGTCAGCTTATAGGGGAAAAGATAGCTCAGCAGAGCACTGAATATTTCTCCACTATATTGTAAGAAATGTACTTTTTTTTCCTTTGAAAAAAGGGTCTGAAGTTCCCTGTGCATACAGTGTGCAGTACTGTGAGATACCATTCTAATACCGGTAAGAGTAACTACCATGTGAACATTTTAAGCACAGCACCATCCGTGATGACAGGCAAGAGAAATAAAATATAAAATGGAATTTGGAATATAATTTTCTAATTTCCACATCTTAGCATGAAGGGTCATCAATGGTGCAGAGTGACTTTTTTAAAAAGTCCATGAAAAAAAAATGCACGCAGTTACTAAATGTCAGTAGTTACCAATCTGCTCTTCCCTTGAAGCCTGGGAAATTCAGAGTTGAACTTCGACTGTGTCTACGAAAAGTCGTGTTGTGACAACTGCCAAATGACGGTCTGTGCTGTTCCACTCTGACCAATGCCCTGGGTAAAGCTCAGCAATGTGAACTGGCGGAAGACAGGAGGGCTCAGGGAAGGCATTGAAGCAGTGGTATGTTCTTGTGCATTCATCTGTGGGAACAGTGAGCCTTCCGTGTGTCTCCACAGGAGAGGAGCTCTGCTCCGGCCTGAAACGAGGCTGCACCCTGGACTGTCCCTTCGGTTTCCTAACTGACGCCCACAACTGTGAGATCTGTCAGTGCCGCCCACGGCCCAAGAAGTGCAGACCCATCATCTGTGATAAGTACTGCCCACTTGGATACCTGTACGTATTTTTTAATTCAGAAAATCTACTGAATGAAACTCATTGAGATGTTCACACCCATTTTGTTAGCTGTGTTGTGTGTATCTGTGAATGAGTTGCGGCTGTTCTAAGAACATCTGTCCTGGTTTTGTTAGGCAATTCAGAGAGCAGGGAAAGGACTGTGTCTCTGAAGCTAAGTACCAAGCTTTTCTCTTACTCTTTTTTTTTTTTTTTTTTTTTTTTAAGATGAGCCAAATGTACTCCTTGGTCATCTAAAACCTCAGCCAGCTAGGTAGGTCCTTTGGACAGAATTGTCACAAGATCCCACTGCTGTTAGTGCTGCAGTTTTTCACAGCTCCCAGGCATACTTTGTGATTATTACCTGTACTTTCAGGTCAGCTCTTTTATAAATACTGACGTACCCTACCCATTCTACTGTGTTGTCTGATCTTAAAGGTAGCCAACATTTTATAAAGGTTTTCTTTACTAGCAGATTGTGTGAGTTTCTCAGACATGAGACCCATGACTTCGCAGTTTTTTTAAATTTTCTTTTATCGAGCCAGACACATAAAAATATACATTATTTCGTGGGGGAAGTACCTTTGTTTCTGTGTATTAGCATTGACATCTGTCTTTATATCAAGTTGATTCTTTTCTTCAGAATTGCCTTTTAAAATTTATCATTCTTTCCTCTTTTACATTTCAGTCTTTCTGCCCTTCCAATTTTATGTATGTATATAAAATTACAAGGGACTTCAGTTCTTCATCTTTTGCCCATCTCCTTACATTCATCTTTTCAGTCTTTGAAAATGTAGTATGAGGGTAGTCCTCATTTTAATCGCCTTAATTGGTTAATAAAGTTTGAGCATTATTCTGAAAAATTCTCCAAACACAAAACATCATAGTTCTTAAATCTGAAATGTGAATGTAGTATCACTACGAGGGTTGTTATTTCATCATTTACCATAGCTAAAATGATCATCGTGATGCTAAGTTACGAGCATGTGCTGTAGTCTTGTGACTGTTCAGCATCAGGCCACCTTCTGATCTAACTCTCATCTTGGTGAGAAATCTCCTGGAAGATTGAAGATTTCACCTTGTATTTCTAGGGGGAAGTACATTCAGGGAGAACTCAACTGACTTGTGTAGTCAGCTGAGTATTGTGGCAGCTAGAAATTGCTTTTAGGACAGCCTCTGGAAAAGGAATCTTGACCAGATCACTACCTTACCAAAGTGCTCAGAAGGAGGCAGCCACTGGGGTCACTCTGTACACCTGCTAGGTGAACCATGTACATGCGTGCAGTTGGAGTGAACAGGTGCATGGATGATAGACTCACAGTGACTAGCAAAGCCATGGCAGATCTGGAAAGTGACACGGTGTACAACATGAGTATGAATAATTCATTATTGTTTTCATTATGTCAAATAAGTGAGTAGATCTTCATGCTCAGTACTTGGCAAAATTACAGTTTGTCACTTGAGTGGTTGTCACCCACAGTCTCTCACAGTGCTGTTGTTGCTTCTGACTCCTTCAGTGGTGTAAGATGAGAAAGCCCAGGTATCAGTCTTCCGGTAACTACCCCTGTTGTCCTCTTGGTGTCACTTGGGATGAAGCATGAGGGTACATAGGAATTCTTCCTCCTCAGAGGCCAAGGGACAGGCAAGGCCACATCTGCAGGGAAGATACTGAGCCCCACAGTCCTCAGCCCTGCAGGTGTGAGCAAAAGGAAGTAGGGGAGGAGCCAATGCTTCTTTGGGTCATCCTCTTTTTAGATAAACAAGGAATTGGTTTTGGAGGAGGTTCTAAATACATTGAAACTATTTGTTATAATTGTTATTAGTATATGTTTGCTAAACCTAATAATTCTGTTCATCTTGATGAATTGGCATTTGTACAGGTACATATACAAAACACATGCTAATTTTTTACTAGATTCTTGGTAAGAATTTTTGTTAAGGAAATCTCCACTTCAACTATTGTGCTATTTTTATAAACATTTACTTATCTGACATCTTTCAGATGAACACAAAACTGGGGAAAAAAGGTTTCTCCAACCTTTTTCTTTTACCCAGCACCCAGCACATACAATTCTGACCTCAAGGCTGGAAGATTTAAAAACTGATATTCTTTTTAACTAGACCTAATGAAATAATTACCAGACAATGACTGCAGGACTTCGTAAGGTCTTTTTTCTTTATCAACAATTATAGCCTTCCTAGGCCTGTGGGACTTTAAGTTCTTATTCTGTTTTCTGTAAGTTTCAATAAACATTTTAGTAGTTTCTGGAATTTCTCAGAAAACACAGTTGTGTGAGCAAGCCCAGGATCCTAACAAAAGAAGGACTTTGGCCCCTCATGCTAATCTCCAGCTTCTCTCACCTTCCCTTTGGAAGCATTACACATTTATCTTTCTGTATTGTGGTACCACTTTTCCTAATTAAATCTCTGGTCGTGACATTGAGATCTGACAGCTGCATCCCAGAAGCACCTAAGTGCTTCAGTATTTCTAATGCTTGGTCATGGGTGGGTGCTGATCATGGCCACCAGGAGAGCTAATTACATGTCACTTCAGGAGTTTCAAGAGCAAAAGTCATTCTGCTTAAGTGACACTATCCCTTCATGACCCCTGGTCTGAATGCTTGAGCCTCATTGGAAAGTTTCTGATGATCTGACCTCTGGCCAAATTTTAATTACTCAGGAAGAATAAGCATGGCTGTGACATCTGCCGCTGTAAGAAATGTCCAGAACTCCTGTGCAGTAAAATCTGCCCCTTGGGCTTCCAGCAGGACAGCCATGGCTGCCTTATCTGCAAATGCAGAGGTAAGTGTGAACGCACTTCCCTTCCCCCTCAAAGCAGCCAGGGGCGTGCAAACAAAGAACAGAGGACATCCTGTAAATTAAAGTTGGAATGATTGCTGCCTGCTCTGACACAAATGCCACTCTCTTTGGGACCCTCCCCCAGGACTCTTTTCCTTTCATCTTAATGGAGTAAAAGCTCAGAACAGAATTTAAAGCAAAGCATGTTATGGATAAGCCCGTTGACCAAGATGATCGCCTCTTAGCTCTGCAGTTCTACTTGTCTCAGGAACTTTGCCCTATAGCTAAGGTTTATCTTGGCCTCCACAAAGTCCCCTCTGTTCAGGAATGGTGGTGATAGAACTGATAACAAAGAAGGCTGTTTGGTGCCCTTGATGATGGGTATGGCTGAAGGTCTGCCCTGCTTCTGTATTTCCTTGTAACTGTCTGCTATGAGAATTGAGGCTTGGCTGAGAGGCACGTGCCAGCCCAGGTCAGCTCATAAGCATATACTATATAAATCTGAGCACCCCCCTTGTGAGAGACCTGCTTCAGTGGGATCATTCCTGAAGTCCTTGAGTTCACACCCCCACTGCATTTTCTGCCCTTATCTCAGTCCCAGCCCCCACCCATTCTAGTTTGTTACAGTTATCAGCATGACACTCAGGGCAAGCAGTAAAGGGTCCCTAATATTCTTTCCTTGTTTTCTTAAAGTTGGACAGTTGCTGCCCTCGTGTTTTGAATGGGCCAGAGTAAACAAAAATCCAGTCAGCCTCTTCCCTGGCTCTCCGACACAATGTGACAGATCGGGTCAAACAAGTGAAGCTTATCAGTAGTGCAGCAAGTGGGAGAGAGACGTTTTCTCAAGCTTTTTTGCTCTTTTCTTTTCTCAAAACCAAGAGCCTGGTTGACTTGCGCTCCTTTCCTGAGTGTTACCCATGTCATGGACTGTCCTGCATGCACGTAACTCTTGGTGGCTGGGTTCCATTCTGTGGAAGGGCGTGAAGAGAGGTTTCTCCTGTGCTGTAGCTGCTGCTTCACCAGGCTGCCTTCTGTCTGTCCAGAGGTCCCTGCTTCAGTCGGGCCACCTGTCCTGTCAGGCACATGTCTGTCCATGGATGGCCATCATCACAAAAATGAGGAAAGCTGGCATGATGGGTGCCGAGAGTGCTACTGCCACAGTGGACGGGAAATGTGTGCCCTGATCACCTGCCCAGTGCCTGCCTGTGGCAACCCCACTATTCATCCTGGACAGTGCTGCCCATCGTGCACAGGTAAAAGCTAGCTGCCTTCTCTGTGCGCCAATTGCAAATGACTTTCACCTTACGGAACCTCATACACACCTGTATCTCTGTGAGAAACACAGGGACCTCCCTTCAGACACCTTGGTGTTCCCCCATCAGGTCTGTGACCAGCAGCCACAGAGTCAACCGGGTGCCTTAAATGATTAGCCGAAGACCTGAGAAAATTATAAAGCTGTACAAACTGTTCTTATTTTTGAGTGGTTTACTCAATTATATTGATCTTTGGACTGCTTTTTGTAAAGGTTTATGGGCTTATGTACTTAAATCCAGCTCCCTGTTTTACTGATAGTGCATTAAGCTGAATGCCTTCATTAATTTTAAGGGGGGTGGTACTGGTTTTCTCTCTTAAAAGCTTATCAAGTCATATTGAAGAGAAGTAGTGAAGACATGGTTATCACGCTTTTTTTAATTAACGGACATGCAACACTTAGCAAATGAAGAAATTTAGAGTGACCACACATCCAAAACATATGAAGTCATAATAATGGTAATAAGGTAAGTTATTAGAACAGAACAGACTTGTAATTCATGGGAGGTTGAGGTACAGTTGTCAGCTGCAGTAATTATTACCATAATACCTCATCAAAGAGTTTTTCAGTTCAAGACAGTTCTTTTTCTACCGTTTTTCCCTCTGTTCAGGTCACTTTTAGTTAGGAAATAACACTTAAGACTTTTCATTTGGAAAACAGACACAGAAAAATTAGCTCTCACCCAATGTAAGATACTTATGTAGGACAGGAAGACATGAAGTCTTATAATTCTCCCATCAGATTTTTTTTTTCCCTTTAAGGTTTAAATGTACTGTCATGTATTGAGGTCATGATTCGCTGCTTCTCTGGTCCACACTGGTCCTGTATCCCCTTACTAGTGAGTTCATTTATGCAGAGAGTATGGCCAGGAGTCTGAGGCTTGGTCCTTTTGCAGCAAGGCAGGACTGGCCAGGAAAGGAAGGTGGTTCTTGCTACCTAGGCTGCACTGATGCTCCCTCCTGTAATAGAGACATGCAGTGGACATGGAAAGTCCTTTTCAGTTCTGAGATCCTGTACACCTCACAACTGTCCTCGCACACTGATGAACGGTTTCCATAGCCTGGTGGGGAGCAGATTGTGACAGTGCGGAATGCATGGCTTGGAGTATTTCCCCATGTTTGATTGGATGTGCTCTGTATCGAAACTCTTTCCTTTGTCAGAGATGTTGCTAGTTACATGGGAAAAACAGTGTCCACCAGATTGAAAGGTAAACCAGCAGTTTAATGAGTTAGAACTCTGTTTTGATTCTTTAGGGAAGGAAAAACCATCCCTCCTCCAGAGACCTCAGACATTAGTCACAGATGTGTGTATGCGGCTTGGGTCTGCACCTACCTATCTTTTAAGCATGTCTTTAGTGAGAAAGTGTGAGAGTCAGACTTGTGGGGAAATGCAGGGGCTTGACTAGAGCAGCTGGAAGTCTGTGGAACCAGAAATACCTTCTGTTAATAAACTTTCAGCACAACTGACACAAACACACCATTGCTGACATGATTACCGTGTGTGACTGTCTAGATAGACATATTCAAAAGCATAATCCTATACACGATATGTATTAGTGAACTGCCCATGTGGATTCTGTGACGAGAGACCCTATGGTTGCTGTATTTGCAGACTCTAAAGAATATTTTCTCTTCCCTTCTATTCAAGGGTCAACAGGTGTTTTTTCTGCTTGGGTGAGCAGCTCCTGAACTCTTCCAGTAGAATAATCAACAATAACAGAGTCTCATTTCTTTCTGTCACTCACCTCTTTATTCTTTCCTGTCTATCTGTCCAGCTCCTCTGTGTTTCAACTCGAGGCATATAATACAGCAAAGGGATTAGGCAAGTAGGGTACCCATAACCCGTGCGTCTTTCTCCTGGCCACCCCCTGCACATCAGTTGAGCCCCGGTCAGCTCCAGTGCTCGTTAACAGTCCGGTCTGCCTTTCATATTCTCAGAAGTTTGAAATAGGTGCTTCTGAATGTCAGCATTGGCTAATGCCAGTTTTCTGTGTCCTGTCCACTTGATCAGATTGCTAGTGTTTCCTAGTTCCCTTGAGATAAAAGTCGTGCTGAAAGTTACCTCCTGCACTCAGGGTTGGCCCACACTGCTTTATTTCGTCAGACTGATTAACTCTTGTGCTGACCACCACTTTGAAAGGAACAGCCGGTGCCCTCCCGGCTGATGTAGCCCTAAGCATCTCTGCACAGACAGGGTTGTTGTGGAGGCCCCTGCTACAGAGCTCTAGGCCGGAGCTAGCCGCCATGTCTCTAGGCTATTTCTCAACAGGACTCAACACTGTCCACACCTCCTTGAAGTGCTTGCTATATTTGGACTACAAGAACAGGGTTAATGTCTTCGTACTTCTCATTTCCTGAGGCACCTCCCAGTACCTCCTAGAAATTTTAACATTAGTTCCCGCTGTCCGCATCATCTGTCCTGGGGACCAGAACCACCTCTCCTTTGGGGACGGAGCCAGACCTGTCAGCATTTCCCTCTCTGGATGATGGAATCACCAACAAAGGTCTAGTCTCCGTGAGGGCGCTCGGGCTGCTGCTCCCTGGAAGCATTCCTGTGTGGTGTGCTGGCAGCCTGCTGACGTTAGGTGTGGCCTAGTGACAAGCATGCTGGTGCCTGGGATCCCAGAGATAATGAAGCACAGAGGCATACATCATTTGGAAGTTTTATTTAATCTGGAGGTGTGTTCGTTATTCAAACAGCCATAGACCCAGGCTCCCGTGACTTGGCTGCACTCAGGACTCTGAGGTCACACTTAGAGGATAGTCGTCCTACCCCGCAAAGTTGAGAAGGGAAAAATAACACAAATACGTGTGAGTGCTTGCTGTGACAATAACTGGCCCACAGCAAGCGTTCAGTAAATGAGAGCTCTTTGTTCTGGACAACTCCTGCTCATTCCTGGAAGTTCCCTGCTGGTAGTTTGGTTCTCAAACTGACTTCTCTTATGACTGTTGATCACTTCTCACCCACTTCCTGAGAGTAGCTCTTCTACCACTGTGCTGTTTCTGTGCATAGAATACTTTTCTTTCTTCTTGTCTTCACTCATTCCTTATTGAGAATAGAGTGAGTATGCTGCAAATAATTCATCTTTCCTCTCCCTTAAACCAAACAAGGACCAGGTTCTTCAAGAGATGGAAAAACAGTAAGTGGATAACTTCTTGTTTTCTGATTTTGTGTTGTTGCCCAGATGACTTTGTGGTACAGAAGCCGGAGCTCAGCAACCCTTCCATTTGCCATGCACCTGGCGGGGAGTACTTTGTGGAAGGAGAAACGTGGAACATCGACTCCTGTACCCAGTGCACCTGCCACAGTGGCCGGGTGCTGTGTGAGACAGAGGTGTGCCCGCCCCTGCTCTGCCAGAGCCCGTCGCGCACTCAGGACTCCTGCTGCCCCCAGTGCACAGGTAAGACGTGTGGTGCCTCGGCACGCGCTTCGCGGGAAGGGACGCGTCTCTTGAGTGTCGTCACCAGCGGGTCAGGGCAAGCCCCACATGGCAGCGTGCCCAGCCAGGACTCAGGAAGGAGGATCTGGCAACCTAGTTCCTAAATTTGTTCTCTGTCAGCCAGATATTTATGCAGTCAGTCCGCCTCACATCTGAGGTGACTGACAGAGAGGAGTATGTGTCTTGCCAACCGTCCCTTCCCTCAGCTCAGCATTGCAGGCTCAAGGCACCTCCCTTAATAGTAGTAACTGTCCCTCTGCACCTGATTATTCCAGAGTGACTTTGCCACAGTGAAAAGTTACATTATTGTAGGGGTCTCCATCCCGCTGGGACTCCCAGAACAGCTGAGGACGGGTTGGAGGACCGAGAGAACACTCTGGAGACTCACTTTGGTGAATGCAATCCAATTTATTAAGGAAGTACAGGGCGTATATAGACTACAACAATGTAAAAGTTAGCTCAGGCCAGTCAGTGAGGCCTGAACAAGCAGGGTCGCCCAGGAGGAGGGAGGAAGTGCAAGAAGGAGGGTGGGGCTGCCAATCAGCACTTTGTCTCTAGACAAGGGGGCCTGAGGCCTGCCTCAGCCGCCATCTCTACCATGAAGCCGGCTTCCACCATAGTGTCTTGATCATGTGCTAGATAGGCTTCAACCCAACCTGAATTCCCCACACTTTGTCTCTAACAAATATGCAAAATAGTTATTGATGAAGAATGTGTAGAAAATTCTTTGAAAAATGTGAGTGGGGCTGTAGTAGAACAGTGGTTAAATTAAGCACTTGCCTAGCAGTCTCAAGGTCCTGAGTGTGATTCCCCAACACCCCACATCATCCACGCATGGTGGCACATGCCTGTAATCCCAGCACATGGGAGGCTGACACAGAAATATTGCTGTGAGTTTCAAGCAGCCTGGTATGTAGCCTGGACTACATAGTAAGACCCTGTCTCAAAAAAGAGTGAGTGGTGTGGATACTCTGAAATATGCCCAGTGCTACCCCTTCAAACCTGTGAACACCCATCAGTATTAAATAGCTAACAATGCATATGTAAAAAGACTATTTTTTTCTTATTTCTAAGATTGTAACAGGTTAATTTATGATATGAAACAAATATGTTACAAAGAAAATTTGCCAGGATATTAAATGGTTTTATGTTTAAAATAGCACGTGGCATTTTCAAAAAACATTTAACTTGACACAAAATATTACCAAGTTTGCAGCATGGCTGATTTTATTTTGGTGTAGGTCTCACTCTGTAGTCAGAACTCACTGTGTAGCCCAAGCTGCCCTCAGACTCACACTTAATCTTTAACTTAAATCAATAACCACTTATCTTCAGAACCTATATTCTTTCTTTTCTTTCTTTTATCATTTCATTTCTTTTTTCTTTTCTTCCTTCTGTGGTACTAGGAACAGAACCCAGGATATCACACTGTTGCATTACACTACATGCCCAGCCCATTTTTGGGATTTGGTTTTGAAATAGGGTCTTGCTATGTCACTGAGTTGCCTACGCTGGGCTTGACCTTGGCAGTCTTTCTGCCTCGGCCTCCCAGAGCCCTGGGATTACCAGCCAGCACCACCAGGCCCAGGTGAACATGACGTTCTCAAAGTGTTACTCATCGGTGGAACCCTCGCTTTGTTTTCTCACGTCAGCTCATCAGAAGCTGTCCTGTCACTGTGCCCATCAGCACGCTCTTGTCTGCAGCTCCACTCGATCTTGCGGGTGGCATTTTTTAGTTCTTTCAGGTCACCTTGTAGGGATGCCCTATCCTTTGCAGTTGGCCTTGTGTATCCCAGCTGGAGTGGTGTCACCCTAGTACAGATTCTTGGTGTCATTAGCAGCACCATGAATCCAGGCAGCTTGCTTAGTGTAGCATCTCTTCTGACGTAAGAGATGGTAGGTGTGTTTTAAGCTTTTAGGATATGCGCCCTGTTTCCACTGTATTTTCAGTCATTTTCACTCTTTCCCAGATCCAAACCCCACTGATATTTTCTGTAATAAAGACTCATACCTGTTCACATAGGAAGCATTTTAGTAGCCTTTTAAATTGGTGACAGTGAGCTTATATGTTATTTGTCTCACAGACATTTATGGAGTGTCTGAATTGAGCCACAGGAGTATGCAGTTAATACAAACCGAAACAATTCCCATCCTGTGGAGCACTAATCCACAGATGTACCCAAACCCCGGGCTCCACCTTGAGTAAAGAGTGATAAAGAGGAGAGAGGCGTGTCTGAGAAGGAGGTTGGTTGCAGGCCTTGCAATGGCCCAGGAAGTTTGGCTTGGAGTCTCTGTGCGGCACTGTAATCCCAGTACTCTGGGAGACAGGCTTTCAAAGGACCGTAAGTCTGAGCAAAGTCTGGCAACTTGGCAACTTACTGAAACCCTGTCCAGAAAGAGATAAGCACCTGTATTGTTAGCACTCAGGAGACTGAGGCAGGAGAATTGCTGCATAGTGAGTTTACGACCAGCCTGGACTGCAGAGTGAGACCCTGCCTCAGAACAAAACAAACAACAACAACAACAAAAAATGGCACTGAGGATATAGCTCATTGTAAAACTTCTGGACTTGATCTCTAGTACTGGGGGAAAGAAAAACCTGCCACTTACAGCATCTGGGCTGAGATGTAAGTAAACACACAGGTGGCTGCACGAGAAGAGGGCCGCCGTCCCTCAGGACCACTTGCCCAGATGTCCTGCCTGGACACGGGGTTCCAGGCTTCAAGACCTCATCTCGGGGAAGGAAGGCTGCGTGGAATGGGGCCTCCTGGGAAATCCCAGAGCAGGGTTCTGTGGCAGGGCACCTCCCTTCATCATGCCCCCACTCTGACATCTCATGAGTGAACTTAGGCCTGAGTATCGAATTTTTCTTTTCTTGTAACATGATTCTGCGGAGGTATTCCTCATCTTAAATTTTGGGGCTTTCTGTCTTCATGTCTGTTCCAGAGGTTTGCCATTATATCTCTGAATAAGAGCATATCAGGAATAACTTAGGGGCTAAAGGAATAGCTCAGTGGTTAAAGCGCTTGGCTAGCAAACACTAAGTACCCAAGTTCGATTCCCCAGCACCACATAAGCTGGGCATGGTGGCACAGGCCTCTAATCCCAGCACTTGGGAGGCCAAGGCAAGAGGATTGCCTGTGAGTTCACGGCCAGTCTGCGTTACATAATGTGCTCAGAACCAGCCTGAACTGCAGAGTGAGACCCTGTCTCAAAATAATAATAATTTTTATGTTAAAATGAGCCAACCCACCTCTTAAATGGAGCAATAAAAGTATAAAGTCTGAAAACCCAGAACATCAGTTTTTCACATTATTGTAGACCTCATTGGTAGCATTAAGTGGTATATTACCTAAACAAGGAAAATTCCATCTCTAATAATAGGGTACTTACGTTGAAAAATGCTGTGAAGATGATGTTCCCAGGGAGTGCTCGTTGAGGACAGTGCTTATACCCGAGTCCCCTTCTCGTTATCCCTTTCCTTTGTCTGGGCTGGCTGAGGGCAAGGCCCAAGTGGAGTATCCCCCTACAGGTGTTCATCTTCCCTAAAGTAGACATGGCAGAAAATAGCATTGGCTTTTCTTTTCTAGCTTTTAATTTTTTATTTCATTGTTTATTTTCTGGATTTGGAGAAAGGACAGCATTTTTTTAAAAAAGAGGGAGATTGTCTTAGTTACTTTTTCGTTGCTGTGACTCAATACCCGACACCCACAAACTCAGGAAGGGAAAGGTTTATTTTAGCTCACAGTCTCGAAGGTCACAGTCCATTCAGGGGTGGCCGGCAACAGTCGAAGTACATGGCAGAGAAAGAGGTGGAGGCAGCTTCCCCAGACAAACAGGAAGACAAGCTGAGGCTAGTTGAGACTAGTCCCCATCCTCCAGGAAGGCAGGTGCAGCTTATGTATCCTTTCAGGTCTCCGCCCAGTAACCAGTCCCTCCTGCATCCAGGTGTGGCCACTAGGCACCGTTAATCCTAACTTAACTGTGATCCACCCCTCCAGACCAGACCCCAGTCCACCCACATCACATGGTTCCATTAAAATGCATGAGACTTTGGGGGACACTCCAGATCCTAACCACAACAGAGATAAAGATAGAATTTGCAAGTGCAAGGCCCTGAGTTTGATTCCCAGCACAAGCTAACTGGCATGGTGGTGCATGCTTGTAATGCCAGTGCTCTGGAGGCTGAAGCAGGAGGATTGCTGTGAGTCCAAGCCCTGCCTTGGCTACAGAGTGAGACCCTGACTCAAAAAAAAAAAAAAAAAAAATTAAAGGAGTATAATACTTCAAGCTGCAGAAGTAGAAGTAAAGGGTCTCCAAAGCAGGGGAATATGGGAAAAGAGACCCAAGCTGGAGCAAACCAAGGACAGGATTTCAGCAAGTAGCATTTCCTGTTAGGGGCGCCCTGCCTCCTGGGACACGGCAGCATCCCAGTCCTGCCTGGCATCCATTACTGCTGCATGTCCGATGTCCCCTGGAACCCTGTCTGTCTTCCCACCCCCAGTAAGATGCCTTAGATTTTAGGGTGTTTGTTTGCATTCTCATCTTACTCCTTCCTCTCCGCTGTCTCTCCCTCCTCTTTGGAGTTTTCAGTTTTCTTAGAGCTAGCCAGTGTACCCTATAGAAACCTTGTGACTTAGAGAAACAGTGTGGAGAAGCGCGATTTGTCCTTATTTCCAGTCACAGCAAAAGGTGTCCCAGCCAGTCCCATAACCATTGCCTACCAGCTCTAGTTTGCTGAATGTGGGAGAGAGCCATGGAGCCTTACCTAAGGTGGGACCTGTGTGCTTTGGGAAGCAGCTGAACCACTGGCCCGTCTTCTGTGGTGCCTCTGCCTTAGGGGCTGGTAGTAAGAGAGCTGGTTAGAGTTTAAAGAGGAAGACTTGGGCCAATTCTATTAAACTGGTTTCCCTCCCACCCTCAGAGAGGATCTCAAATGAAGCAGCCAGCTGGGTCCTCAGAAGGGTCTTTCTCGTCCAATCAGGTTTGTTTGTGGAATGTATTGGTGAGACAGATGGAAGGAAAACGTGTCATTTAGAGTTCATACATCATATGATACCTGTGTGCCTTTCAGTTACTTCTGTTTCATGTCTGAAAATAGCAGAATTCATGCAGGTAATTCACGTGCAACTTTTGACCGTATATCCATTGAGTGGGGGAAAGGCAGCCTTGTAGTTACCGTATGTCCATTGAGGGGGGGACAGGCAGCCTCTTAGTTAGGTGTGACTGTCATGGCTGTTTCTCAACACTTGAATGGTAGCTAAAAGTGCTTCCCTTCATTAGGGAGATTGCTACATTTCTAAGTGAGAATCTTAACTTTTTTCTTTCTCACATTTGTGTCATGTTTCTGCCGAGGGGTTTGAGATTTTCAAAATTTTAGTGAACACCAGCACCCCAAGACACCTCTACATTTTCTGCTGACATTTTGTTTTCCACTCTAGCTTGATCTGTTTTCCACCGTACCTCAGGTCTCAGTGTTCAGGTAGGAAAGAATCAGATGGCTTGCAGTTAAGGTATTGTCCTTACATGTGATTTGATTTCCTCAGCCATTCATGTGAATGCCAGAACTTTGGGATGTTGCGGATGGGTGTGTCGTGATAGTTTGGTACATGAAATCCGTTTGGTATTACTTGCTTGCATGTGTCTGCAAGTAAGAGGAAACCCAGGTACAATTTTTAGACAAACAAGCGTTCATTGTACCTACATGACACATTTGCAGGCAGACGTGTACCAGCAGCGACCCAAGGCCAGTGACGGCAAGGCCTTTTTTCTGATGCATATTACAACGAGCCGCAGTCAAGGTCTACATAATCTTGGCAGGCAGACATGAAGGATGTTGGGGACAGTCTGTCCTCACTGAAGGAAGTGAAAGCTTTCCCAGAAGTCCCTCGTTACCTGTGAGCTGTCACTCAGTGAGGTGGCCAGCTTGCGGGGAGCAGCGTTGTCCTGACTGTCCTATGCCCATTGTGATCCACATCCGGGGTACCCCCTCCCCGGCTGGAGAGTGCTAAGCTAATATGGAAAGGTGGAGTGGGTGTTATATAAGCAGCAGTCTCTATGACATGTCTTTTAGACCTGCTAAATCAGACTTCTGGTCTGTGACTAAGCTTTTTTTCTTTTTTTTTTTTTCTTTCTTTTTTTTTAATGAAGTACCCAGAGCCCAGCGACAAGGTGTGCTTTTGATAGCCTGAGTGATGCTCACTGTGTTGCACAGTTGGTAGCCTGCAACATCCTCTTTGCTGACCTATGTGTTCATTTTTCCAGATGAACCTCCTCGGCCTTCCTCACCTCATAATGACAGCGTGCCTAGTTACTGCAAAAATGACGAAGGGGATATATTCCTGGCAGCTGAGTCCTGGAAGCCTGACGTCTGTACCAGCTGCGTGTGCATGGATAGCGTAATTAGCTGTTACTCTGAGTCTTGCCCTTCTGTATCCTGTGAAAGACCTGTTTTGAGAAAAGGCCAGTGTTGTCCCTACTGCCTAGGTAAGACCAAGAAAATAATCTTCTGTCTCTACCAGTGGCCTGTAAGTCAACACTGACAGCCATTTGCCTAGATCAGTTAATGTTTCGAAAATTGGTTGTTCTGGTTGACAAGTCATGCACCCCATTGTAGCGACCAGAAGATGGATGCAGAAGATGGGCTCCTGAGTTAAAACATGTTCAGAACAAAGAATGCCTTCCAGTGTAGTGCCATAATAGCACCGTTGGGTTCTATTAGGATCCTGTGCCAGCTTGGGATTTTCAGTATCAGAACCCTTTTCTCTACCCAGTTATATGCAGGGGTCTCTTTTTCTTACCATTTTCCATACCAGAGCACACTGAGTGTATAAAATGTGCTGCTGCCTTCAGGTCAGCTAAATCTGAACTGTTAGTTTAATCTCACTGTTTTTCATTCTCATGATACTTCATTGATCCTATTCAAGCCACGTGGATGTCCACACTGATGTCGTAGGCTCAGAGAGTGAGGCCTTAGTAACCCACAGACCCCTTTCTTCTCATGGTCCGGGGTGGCACATCTTGTGAGCAGAGGAAACGTGTATATTAGCCCCTAACATTCATACCAAAATGGTCCTAGGGACAGAAGCCAGATGCTGTTGCAGGGACCAGAAGGTGAAGTTGAGACAGCTGGCACCTCTAATCAAGACGGTCCCTGCTCTCAGGGCTCTCACTGTCTTTTATTGTTTTTGCATCCAGTAATGCTCATAAAATCAAGTGAAAGACAAGACACATCTTGGCCTGATAGGGAACACATAGTCAGAAGAGCAAATGAAAAGATTATGCGAGTTGTAATAATTGCAGGTAATCTACATTTGTTTTCGGTGATTTCTCATGCTTTCTAGACATAAGCCACTGCAAATATTTGGAGTGATCCTGGAAACAAATCAGGCATTTTCTGACTACCAAGTTTTGTTGTAGTTAAAAACACAAGATCTATGTTCTTGGGAATTTTACAGAGCTAGATTTTCTCAAATGTAATGACTAAAGAGCACTAAAAGCTTTGGAAACTGGGCTCTTTCCTTCAGAATGATCATGTGTATAATTTATTCTTCAAATCATAATGCTTTTGAGAGTCAAGTGAAGGCTATTATTAATTATGATGGGACAACAGCCACAGTTCATGAACATCTATTACAAACCAAGACATATGGTAGCTTTTAGCCACTGGGACATTGGCGTCTCTGTACTAGCTGTAAGCTTTGTAGCTCCTAAATAGAACCAAAAATACATTAAAGCGTATGTCCAATTCAGTGCTACTTTTTCAAAGAGCTGACCAAAATTCATACAAGAAATGGCACACTGCCTTTACTAAGATCAAAATGACAGATATAACTAGGCTGTTTCAGTCTGCAGGGGGCCAGAGTACAGCCAGTATCACAGCACTTCCATGTCAGAATTTCTGTACTAAAAGGAACGGCTCTAAAAACAACTGGGAGCGCTTGGGTCATCCTTAGGAAACAAGGACCCAAGAGACCTGGAAATTTCATGTCATCTTCCCAGGAAAAATCTAGCAGCAAATTTCTTCTGTGTCACAAATTCTCAGACTCTTTTGTCTGAGTGAAAGTTCCTGTTATGCTGTTTAATTGGTAAATTTGTCATGAGTGACTTACTGGAGTAGTGAACCCATTTCATATGATGATAGTAAATCACTTCTGTTTCCCACAAAACCAGCCTAACAGAATCAGAATTGTGGATAGAAACCTGCAACCATTTTCTTATTTTTGTTTCTTTTCCTATTTAATCCCTAGATTGTTTAACTATCAGTGTAGTTAGGAAAGGCCAGGTTGGCCTTAATTCGTGATTTTTATTTTAAGTTAGGTTCCAAGCACTTTGACTAACTTCATATAAAGTCGTTACGGTGTAGTGGCAGTCGTGTTTGTCTGTTGTCTCCCTGACCGACCCCTTACCCATTGGTACTTGTGTTCTCTAAACCTTGCTGTGTCTTCTGGGGTCCGTGTTGGGACCTGACATCTGATAAGCAGGAACAGTGTGCTGTGTTCACTCATGTGGCCTTCGTCACTGTCATTGTGTCCCTGGAATAAGTCACTAAGCTTTCCCTAGCTGTCAGCTGTGGCAGGCTTATTTCCGTTGGAGTCCACCCTGCCCCGCGTAGCCCTGCTGTGGCCAGGCGTTGGCTTCTTTTCGCGGCTGTAACCTAGGGGTTTCTTCCCTGACTCTACAGCTAAGAGGTCTTGACTTCTGCTTTGCAAGGGCACCATGTCTGGGCAAGGCCAGCACAGCCAAAGTCACCTGCCAGCTGTCTCAGTGGGAGAGTCTTAATGGCCCTGTAAAGATCCCTAGCAAAGGAAAAAACGGGAAACGTGCAATGGTTTGGGATGTCTTGAATTCAGCACCTGACACGCACTGAGGATCAGCGCTCACATTGTTGCCTATTCTGGGCCCCCTCTCTTTTCCCAGATTGCCTGTACAGATGTATGGCTCTGTTAGGCTGCATAAACCCCTCCCCCTAGCCTATAGTGGCGGGCCCTCGGAGTCCTCCCTGGCTGAATGCTCTCCTGAATTAGTCAAACACAGATCTCCTAAAACGTCTCACCTGCCTGCCATTAAACTGGCCTTGCTTTTGGTGGTTAAAAACAACAGCTTTCCTTGCCTTCACCTTGTGAAGTGTCCTGTTTTTCGTAACATGAGAGAAAGGAAACGCGGTGATTCTACCAAACGTAGTGTTGTAATTACCAGTATTTGTGTTCCTTTCAGCTGAATTGTCAAGTCACTAATGTGCAGTGATAATGCTTCTCCCTTGATGTGTGAAGGCCTCATATTATGTGTACTAATTTAATAGGATGTGTAATACAGACATAATTAATAGGATTGATGATTAATTTTGAAAAGTGAACAGCTTTGTCTAATTACTTATAATACCCATCATTAGGGAATTCATCCTACTGGAAAGAAACTAAGTAGTAATTACCCAATCATTTTAATGGAACATCTGATTTTCTAATTTTCTGTATTCTGGCTTCCTACCCAGATACACATAAACTTAGATTTTGTTGTCATAGGTTCTTTGACTTGTAAGGATGGCTTTCAGAGTGCCTTGAATGTTAATCAGGTGGAGAGCCAAGTACCAGGGGAAATGCTGGCGTGCGGTGGCAGATGTGATGTGTAAATAGGAGACGCCTCCGTTAAGACAGAATGGGGCTGATTGAAGCGTCCTGTGGTCTGGTCACTGACTGCACACTGTGTGCCTCTCCAGTCCTTTCCGTAACAAGAATCATTTCAGTGCCTGCCTGATGGAATGAGGTTATTGTGCCATGACTCCCTAGAAGACAGTAGACAAGTAAACCACAGCTGTCAAACTTTGCCTGTAAGATGTCTACCCTGCTCCTGGCTGTGGCAGGTTCAGTGAGGGCCGTGAGTGCATCCCAGGCATGGCCGTAATACCTCAGCAGGTATTATGCAGAAAGAGCACTACTTCAGCTATGAAGGCCTTTCCTAAGCCTCACATAGGGGATCTTCGGCCCTGTCCTGCTGCCACATCATGCCTGTTGACTTTGAAAAACAAGATGCTCAGGTGTGCTCTCAGGTGCAGGACTAACTCTATGCTGGCCCCGTTTCAAGTACATAAAATATCATTTTGAAAATTAGGATTTGGGAAGGATACATTTGCTTATAACTGTGTTATCTCAGAAGATATTTGAGGTCAGATACTTACAGTCTACTATTTGTTGGCTCATCTTTCTCTCTTGAGCAGTTTTTGCCAAAAGTTGATTATTTGTGATTAACACTTACTTGGATTTATTATATGTAACTTACAAAGTATAAATTTATATATAGTTTATAGTCTGCACTTGTGAAGAGCTAATGTATTCTGATTCTATGACTTCAAGTCATCTTCACAATGTGTTTATCATTGCTTTGAGGACCTGTGAAAATGAGCTACACAATAGATCGTACCTGAAGTGTCTTTCTACTGGGTTGTACATGCACCTGATTCAGGGTTAGCTAATTTTTAAATTTACTGTATGTTCTTAGTTGTTACATAGAATCAAGCTGGCCTGGCTCATATTAATTATTTCTTGTCTCTTAGCTATGATAACTATGTAGTGATATTCAATGAGCAAAGGATTAAATAAGATTTCTTCCTAATAGGGAAGAAGTCAATACTTTGCTTATGTTTGTTTTATAAGGCTGTCTTCATCAAAACAGTATCTTCATAGATCCATCACATATGCACATATAATCTCTTTGGAACATCTGTCAACTATTGTGTATTTAAGTCGGCCCAGGGATCAGATATCGTAAATATTTAATACACAGTTCATGGAATTTAATGTTACATCTTTTTAAGCCATCATGTTGTGATGTTAGCATCTTTATTGCAATGTTCATCGTGGCTACTTTTCTAGTATATTTTTCCTTAAGGTTAAAAGTTTCTACACATTGGAAAGAACTTAAGTTGGAGCCACAGGGCCAGTCACAGGACTGACCACAGCTCTGTCATGTACTGGCTGTATGTGTGGGTGATAGGCTATAACCCTGACTCAGTCAACTTGTCTGGAAGATGAGACTAATGTCCTGTGCTTCATAAAAGGGTGAGTTGACATATGTATTACTTCACGGACAGTAGCCACATTGGGGAATGTACAGTGACTGAGTGGAGTTAATGCTCTGGCATCACAGATCGAAGGGATCTGAGTGATTTGTGTCAAATAGATTCTCATATCTCACTGCAAAATATAGCACTTGGCTTCTTAGGAGAAAGGCCTGGAGAGAACATCTCAATGTTGAGCTTTGGAAGGATGAGGATAGTTTGAATAAAGCTTCAGTGAGGTACTTCATTCTCCCTACTCTTGTCCTTAAAAGCTTATAGCTCCTCTGGTCATCTTATTGTGATCCAGGTAGAAAAAACGCACTTCCTGTAGCACAGGTGTGTGGTGACAGTGTCTGTCCACAAATCTGTCCCTGGATATCATTAGATGTAAGAAAAATCAGACTCTTATATTTTTGATTTGAGAGGTGGCTCCCTCTTGAGAAGCCTGGGCATTTAGCATGTGTGCTCCACCGTGACCTCAGACGTGGTGGTCGTCACGGGGCAGACTGTCTAGCTGGAGAAGCTACTCTTTGCCTCCCACTCGGTCCTCACATCCAGGTGTCATCGTTAGTGCTAAAGAGATTTAAATGAAAGGAAGTGTGTTGCAATGGAAAGGGCAGGGAATTGGAATACTTGTTTGTGTGTTGTTTGGGTGTGAGAGTAAAAACATTCTGCTTGTCATAAGTACATCCTGTCAACTTTGGAATTTCTCTAAAATTACTGCAATGACAATAAGCGGCTTACAGTTTGTGTGCAGCCTAGAAAACGCCTCATCCTGCATTTCCTCTAAGTAACTTTCCTGAGTACAGTGTCCTATGCAGACCCTTGGCGGTATTAACAGAAATCTGGGGACTCCGGCACCTGCGGGAGAGCCTCTGCAGCATCAGCTTTGCCTGAGCTCCTGCCCCGCATCTCCTTGTTTTAAGAGCCTCCTGCACAGAGGGAGGCTGGCATACATGCTACTTGAAGTGATCCACCAACATGTGTCTTTTAATTCTGATTTCCATCTAGGAGGCTAAAATTGATCTCTGCTCTCCAAAGGTTAGGCATGTGGGAAAGACCCTTTCGCAGGAGAGCCATTTGGATGCGGCCCCTCCCGAAGCTGCTGGTGGAATATTCCTAACAGGTCTTGGACTGAGACAGTGTGTAACATCTGTAGGTAGCGACAGGCTCATCTGGGAAGGTCCCGTGGCTTCCACTCAAAGGATTTCCTAGACAAATGCTCTGTTCGTCTACATAGCTTCCTTTAATTCCTAAAGGAAATTAGATTTTTCTCCTTCTTTGGGCCCCCTTGATCTTTTCATTGTCCCCGCTTGCCGTTTTAACTATGTCTATTTATTTCCAAAATGGTTTCTGTTTGTAATCTCTAAACAGAACCTGTGAATGTGCCTCAGGTCGTGGGTCTTGCTATGAAATGAGACTGCGCTTAAAGTTGGAAATGAAATCAGACCCTTACTACAAGGATTAAGCACTTGGCTTGCTGTAGGACTCAGCCAGAAGTCACTGTTGACCAGTTTGATGAGATTTCTCTTCCCGGAGTTCAAGAAACCTTGTGATTATTCTGATGACTTGCAGCCCTGGGCAGTCACCTCTTTTCATTCTAGTATGTTAAATAGACCTGACAGGCTCTTTGACCTTTTTAAACAGGTATAAGTTTCACTTGCCAAAAACTAGATGATAGAAAACAAGTCAAAAAATGGATTTCTAAGAAAGAATTTATAGGGCCAAATTGGCTTTTATAACAGTTAAGACATTATAAGAAGGTATATAGGTCAACCCCTATGATAATATATGTCTCACTTTTTGATTTTTATAAAGATGGATTAGAGTACATGCATTCTTTATTAGCAGCTAAAAGTTATGAGGTAAAATAATCAAAGTTTAAATGAAAACCAGTAATCATTTTTTGAAAATTTTTAGGCAAAAAAAGAGCCTGTAATTATTCGCGAGTGTCTGCCTGTTCACTTTGCCGGGTTCTGCATTTGGTCAGAACTCTGGCTGCGCTCTGCCTTCGCCCTCACCGTCTGTGATGTCCCCTGAGCCAGCGCCCGCAGAGCCCCATCGCCTGTGCCAGGGTCTCCATGTCCTTAGTGGCCTCTGGGCTACTTGCTCAGATTCCTCCCTCACTGCAGTTTGTTTGTCTCCACCTTGTTTTTCTTTTTAAAAGTCATACTAGTTTCTTAAACAGGCTGTCCATTCAGGTATCCTCCAAGCATGGAGCTCCTTGTGTTTGTACCCACCATGTGCACAGCCCATGACACAGAAATGAAAGGACATCACAGGCTGGGGCTTAAGTGTCTTCATCAATTAAGAGAAAGTGAAATATAAGATAATGAGTATATTTTATTCTTTTGTGTGTAAGAGAAAGAATATTTTAAGGCATTGTAATAGACAAGTTTTTGTTGTTGTTGTTTTGTTTTTTATATGAGGTCTCTCTGTAGTCCATCCTGGTCCTGCACTCACTGTACAGGCTGACCTGAAAATTATGGCAATCCTCCTGCCTCAGCCTCCTGAGTGCTGGGATTACAGGCACACACCACCCACAGACAGCTTACTTGGCGCCAGGGAATCGAACTCAGGGCCTTGCACTTACTTGCTAGGCAGGCACTCTAACCACTGTGCTATGGCCCAGCCCCGTTAATATTTTTTAAAATACTTTTTGTACTCTTAGGCAAGCCAGCTGTGTTGTTAGTGACATGTGGCTGCCTTTTCCACTCTTTTCTAAATCTCATGTTAACCATGGTATACGTGGTGCTCACCTGCCTAAGCGATGTCGTTAACGTTGTCCTTAAACTCTCAGACCTCAAACTTAAAAACCACCATTGACATGGAGCCCCATGAGTACGGCCTGCTGTCTACGTGTTCCTTTACAACCTTTGCTACATCCATTCTGATGAGGTTGTACACAACTGATGGACCTTCACTCTGCTGAGGAAGCACACATTGCTGAGGAGCACCCGCCCCTGCTCCTCGAGTGTCTCCTGGCGGCTTGGGCCCCTTGCACTGTGCTGTGTTGTGCTGCGAGGCTCGGCACAAGCTCCCTTCAGCCCCTTGCCTCCATGTGTAGCAGGATCAGATGCCCCACGGTCATCCGGGGGTGGGGTTGATCTTCAGGGGCCTTCTCAGAGAGAAAGAAGAGAGACGCATTTAGCTTCTTGGCCACCAGGTTCCCGGAGTAAATTACTTTTCCGGACTCTGAATAGTACACAGGAGATTTGAGAGAACTGATGCAATTTCTAAAACTGCCTCACTTCCTCCCAGGAAGTTGCTCCCACACCATGACCACCGTAACAGAATTAGAACGGGGGTATCCATCCGAGAAAGTTGTCTCATAAGCAGAAATTGAAAACCCGACTGCAGCACAGATTCGAGTAGCTTGTTAGGTCTCCATCCCTCTGTGGAGTGGAGAGGGGGAACCATGGGAGGAGCTTTGTTTTGGGGAGCTCACATGTATCCAGAGGCACTGAGTCTGCAAGGGCTGGGCATCCACATCAGACTCCTGAGACTCTAGATTGGATTTTGTTAGAGAAAGAAAACAATACTTGTAGATTTCCCCAGCCATCATTAGCTTTATGGTGTAGTTAAAACAACTCAAGATTTAAAAAACAAAAGCCAGCCTCCACAGCCCTTAAGCCTTCTTTTCTTAACTTGGAAAAGGTGAGATTGTTGTGAAGTTTGAACAGTTGAATTCTGCCTGAAAGGAGCCCTTTTCATACCAACCAAAAGCCAGGGAAAATGGAAGCGAAAACAGTTCTTCATAATACCGAAAGATGATATGTATTTTTTATTGTAGTCATAGGTGTTTCCAGATAATGTTGCTCATATTTAAATCCAAAGGAGAGGAGGACACACCTGAGCCTTTAATAAGCTAAACAGCCCCTGTGACGGGGCGGCTGTGGCGAAGGCTCCAGGCTCCTGACACACATAGGTGGTGAATGCTACGAAAGCAAGTCCACAGCCTCCAGCCAGGGCTATGTTTCCAGAAAGGGCCACTCAAAAGTCATTTCAGGATGAATCTGGTGGGTGGGATATAGGCGCCAGAGCTGAAGAAGGGAGGGCAGATCTAAACCAAGGGTGGCCACAGGTAATTCAGGAATGGCCCCTGGGTGCCTTTGCGGAGGGCAAAGCCCCAGCGCTGTGCAGAGCAAGGGCAGGGTCTGTAGAGGGCCTCATAGCTCACTGCTGCGAAGCGGGTCACGGTATCTGGGGTATATAGCTTTGCTCCTGATGTGTTTAAAGATAATTGTTAATTTATTGGCGTTAAACTTCATGTTTTCCCTGGGACAATCTTCTCCTCTGAGAAAGAGCAGAAGGGAGAGGGAAAGACAGTGGAGACTTCCCCAAGGAGGACATGAGGCCTCGGGAACAACTTGACAGTCTTCCTTTCTCGACAGGACTGTGCCAGTCATATGTTTGCCGTCAGTTGAAGGGGTGGGGCCCATTTCTTAGAGTCCAGTGAGCTGGTGTGTGGTGGGCAGCAGGTTCGTGGAGCTCTGGGAACAAAACTGCTCAGGCTATCTTTGCCTCCCACTTCCTGGTCACACATGCCGGGCAAGTGACTCCATTTCCATGTGCCTTAGTTTTCTGTGAAATTGAAGCAGGATTGTGTCTCTTGAGCTGTGGAAGTGAATGAATGTTAGACATAAATTCTCAGCACAGGGTCTGGTACGCAGCAGGCATCCTGGATGTGGAACTCTTCTTGGAGTACCACCCAGTGTGGATGGTAAAACTGAAGGTCTCTGTGAGCATAAGCAAACAGTTGGAGCACTAAGTGGCCACGAGCACAGCCCACTTGATGACACACAGGGACAGACTTCTCTCAGTTGAGCATTCCAGGGCTTTTCCTGTGCTTCTCTTCAAGCTAAGTGCTGCAGGTGCCAGTGCATGCCCTCTCATGTGGCACTGCCCCATCTCCCCCCACCCCCGGAAAACAAGAGGGACTTCATTGATTCATTATATAGAGCTTCAGACTGCATAGGTTAGTGCCCAGGCCTTCCTGTTCCCCAGCTAACCCAAGTGTTCCCTGGAAAAGCCAGTGTACCTGGGGGAGGCACACACATGTGAGCAATGGGGACACTAAAATCCATTCATCAGCTAAAATTGACTTCCAAGTCTCTCTTCAGGTCATTGTCATCCTGTCACGGAGAATTTCGTCAAAAACAAACATATTTCAGTAACACTTCATAAACTTACCAAATCTGGGGCAGTTGGCAGCCACTTTGATGAGCCAGGATTTTTCCAAAAATTAGAGTCCTCTATTACTTTACACCAAAATTCATTAAAACACGATCAACCCATAGTTGCTACTATGTTTGAAGAGACAAATTGGTGCTAGAATATGTGTTATTACAATTTAAACTGATTTAAGTGTGGCAGTATGGTAGAAGAAAAAAATACCCTGTAGGCAATAATAGAAAGCGTTTGTCTATCGCCAGCTGTGCAGTCTCATGAGGTATTAGTGACTGGTACCATTGGGCCCCCTTAGCCCTGATCGAACACATCTCCTGCCAGCTTGGCACTGCTCACATTGGGCATAGAAACCAGCTCAGTCTTCCCTGGGTCCTGAAAGCTGGATGACCAACAAGGTTTTCCAGAGCCGAGGCATATTGGAGCCAGCACCAAGACCATCCTGCCTGTGCTGCCAGCTAGCAGTGAACCTCTCTGCCCATCTGTCCCCCAGTTTCTTAAACCCAGTAAGAAAACTTCCCAACCTCAAATCTGAATTAGCATAGTGGCAAACAAACTGGATTTCAAGGTGAGATGCTTCTGAAGGTAATCAGTGATGAGTGGAGCTTGAGTGGAACAAAGACAAATTAGTAGAAACACCTAGAAGCCAGGTCCTTGGCAGTCAGCCCCCCCCCCCACACACACACACAGGGTCGCAGCTTCACTGAGGCTGTGTGGACTCCCACTGGTCAGGGAGTCCGACTCTTCCTGAGCGCTAGCAGCCTGTCTGTAGGGCTGCCAATGTAATGGGTTCCACACTGTTTGTGGTTGTTGTTTGGCTACTTGGGGTGTTTAATCCTCATGAAATTTAGAAAGGAATTACTTGAGTAACAAAATAAAAAACATTAATTTCACATGATAAGTGGCCAGAAGTTCTTGGTTCAGCTCACTACTTCCAAGGCATTCAGAGTAGCTGTTCCTGCTATCATTGTATAAACATTCTTTTAGACAGCGGTGTCGTGCAGCTTACCAAGTGAGTGTTTATGTAGGCACTGTGTTGTGCTACCAGTAGCTTGGCATCTGATCTGTGGCGCTGCCTGTGTGGTTCAGTTTTCTCGCAGTCTTGAAATTCTTCTGAGTGGTTGTTTTCATTAGGACAACACCAAATTGCATAGACAGGGTACTCAGAATGAAGCTTAGTCTAAGCCTCACCCTTTCGTATTGTCCTATTTGTGTGTGGGCAGGGCGCAGGGCATTGCAGACAAGTACGCCTGGTGATTGACATTTCCTTTCCGTAGGTTTCTGACTTGTTACCAAGAGTGAACCATTTCATTGTTAAAAGAAGAAAGACATTCACCTCAGTGTAACATTGTTGCAGCTTACTTTCTCTGTGGAGTTTCCAGTTGTCCGATGGACTTGGTTGAGTTTTGACTGCACCTGGTGCAGCTGAGTAGCACTATGCGTTCTTTCAGATGAGTTACTGAGTCAGCTATTGTTAGTCCCAAGTTTTTAACCCTAGTTTCTTGTTATAAGTAATAATGTGATAAACATCTCATAAACAACTTCTTTCAGGCTTTTTCTGATTATTTTCTTGGGCTAGATTACCAAAAGTAGGGTGATAATTTAAAGGAATGTAAACACCTTAAAGATATACAAAGGGTGTGTCAGACTAGTTTTGCCTATTCCCCTGGGCTCTGCTTTTCCTACCTGTAGTCTCCAGTGACTGAGTTTTTTCCTCTTTTATCTTAGTAAGACTCGAATCCGTTCTCCCCTGGTGCCTGCTTTGAGTCACGTTCACGCAGAGGCTTGAGAGTTCACAGGCTGCCTGCTGTGGTTGTCATTGACCCACCGGAATATCTGGAAGTTTGATGAGGTGCTCTCAAGCCCCCAACAAAGTCACCAGCTGTTTACTTCTTAAAGCTGGAAAATGGCTCATGGGCTTAGAATTACTTCTACCCAGCTTCCCGTGCAGAGTACCGTGTCATCATTCATGTGCCTCCCTTTCTTCCCCATCTGTGCCCTGACGGTTCTCAGGAGTAGCTCTCAGATCTAGCCCTGCCTCCTGACTTCACCACCTCTGCCCTACCTAGGCTGGCATCAGACCCCCTTGTACAGTATCCTTGTCTGCTTTACTCCATTAGGACTTGTATTAAAAAGAAGAAAAGCCAATAGGACCACCCCCTCTTGTCTCCTATGTACTTTACAGAAAGGGAACTGAATTTCCGTTTGATCCAAGACCCTTTGCAACCGATTTCCAGTCTTACCTCCGCCCACACATGCCCTCCCATTGTGCACACATGCGCACACACAGTCTGCACATCCTGCCACTTCCCAGCGTCCCTCAAACATGCCAGGCCACTGGGCACAGTGCCTGCTTGGAATGCCTTCCCTTCACCCTCCTCGTGTTCACACGTGCACATGCTCGTGCGCACACGCACAGTCTGCACATCCTGACACGCTCCCAGTGCCCTTCCACGTGCCAAGCTGCGGGGCGTGCCTCCTGCTCCCAGCGCCTTCCCTTCACCTCCATGTTCTCTCTCCCATTTCTAAAGATAAACTGAAGCAGAATTCCTCAGCACCCAGCAAATTTTCTAGTTTTGCCCTCCCCTGTTACCTGGCTGTGTTTAATTCACATTCAAAATAGTAACGGCATTGAGCTTTGGTGAGGAAATCCCAGGCTGCCTCCACCACTTGAGTGCAGGCCTCTGCGCAAGGGTCTTGCCTTCCTTGCACTGATGATAAAAGTCTGTTAAATGTGAATGCCCTTAACATACTTGACAAGGCATTTCTATTTCTGACGTCTTTATCTCTCTCTCTCTCTTTTTTATTTTTTTGAGACAAGGTCTCCCTCTGTAGTCCAGGCTGATCCTATACTCACTGTGTAGCCCAAACTGCCTTCAAACTCAGTGTTCCCACCTCAGCCTCCCGAGTGCTGGAGTTACAGGCATGCACCACCACACTCGGCTTACGTGGTTGCTGGGGAATTGAACTTAGGATCTTATACTTGCTAGGCAGAGCTTTAACCACTGAGCTACGTGCCCCAGCCCTTTTTACCTAATTTTTTTAAAAAAGAAGTTTGACCTCATAAACATTAATACCATTAATATCTTTCTAAGATCTTAGGAAAATACATACCAATAATTGGCCTTGTCTCAGCCCCCTTCTTGCAAAGTCCTCAGCCTCTGTCCTGTGCGTCCATCTCTTTCTCCTGTCCTCTAAGAACAGCCTCACGGAGATGTCACACAGGAAACATGCAGAGCAGTGAGAGAGAAGACAGGTCCTGAGGCGTTTAACCTTCTCCTTCCAAAACTTCTTCACAAATCTTACGGCTGTATGGTTACTCAGATTTTATTTGGTCATGTTGGCCCTTCATGATCTGTTAGATTTATGGTCTATTAAGATTTATGTGAAATATAATCAGTTACGGAGCATTATAAAGAAATACTTTTAGAATGAATTTTCTGCTTTATAGATTCTAGTTTTGATGGCCAAGCCTAGCATCCTCAGTGAAATGTTGGCTGGAGGTCAGAATGCTTTAAGTTCTTCTCAGCCATGACACGTGCATTTTGTGTACCTTAACGACATCTGTCCTGTCAGGGATTCCAAATTGGTAAAAACTTGAGTCATGGGTTTTGGTTTAAAAGCCTCCAAATTTTTAACCTTGTAGTCAGCATACCAGAATACTCACTGTGACACATACACAAAGATAGTGAGGAACACTTTTAAATAGATATTAATAGATGTTGAAAAGGTTCTGATTACAAGGAGAACTTGCCATAATTACCCAGCATCCCTTGTTGAACCTTAAGCAGCCGTAAGGAGAGAAACAGTAGAAGAACGTTGAGTAACACAGAAACTATGCATTTTAATGTGACGTCAGTGTCCTCCTGTGCTCAGGCATCCGGGGTTGTGTCCTCTGTGTGTGCTCAGGGACTACTGTCCCCGTAAGAGCTTCCCAGCTGCCTTCCGCCCTGGGGACCACGCTTTCCTAAGGAATTCTCCTTCCAGATGCCTTCGTGGTTTTTCATTTACTGGCAGCCAGCGGTCAGTGGAACTGCCTTGGGAATGTGACATAAGACTTCTCCAGAGTGGTCAGGGTCACCAGTTACCGGCCTGCCTGCGACAGGAAGTGCTTGTGTTTCTCCACAGAGTTGCCCGCCTCTGCCTGGCCACTGGAATTACTGGTCACGTGGCATCACTTGGGCTCACTCAGAACCAGCACCATCATTCCTAAGGATGCAGAGAGAGGACAGGCTGTGAAATGTGATCACTAGGAAATAAGTTAACAAGAGGAACTTTGAAGGAAAAGGTTGTCACACGGCAGAAGTGAGAATAGCCAACAGGACTGGGAAAACCATGAAATAACTTCTCTAACAACAGGATAGGGATGAAATAAGGTAGTTTCTTCCTAAAGTGTAAATGTTTTTGTTAGGGAAATTCACACTGTATCTCTGGAAAGCGAAGGAAGTGGCTGCCCCAGTGCTGACTCCCTTCACAGGATTGCAGAGGAGACCGGCACATCTGTAGGGTGGTGGTGGTGCTGTTCCTTGCCTGCCCTGGAATCATTCACAATAGGGACTAACTAAAAGCAGGGGTATCTGGAGTCAATATATACCTGAAATTGACTTGACTGGACCTCTTGTTTCTCTGTGACCTCTCTCTAGGTGACAATTTGAATGCACCTCTCCATGGAATGTCATTGATTCCTAGCTGGTTGTCACCATTACCATCCTGTGTTGGCCTAAGTCTGGGCCACCAGATGGGGGTTCTGAAGGTCCTCATAGGAGAATGGCCACAGGGGACCTGGGAGACAGATGATTCACTACACCAAATTCCGCATAAAACAGTGTGCTTGTACAAAGCTGCTCCTCTTCGTTCCCCAGGGATACGGTGTGTGTGCGACTGCCTTGAGCACTTTAACTCTGCCCTGTGCTATCCTTTTCACCAGAGGACACGATTCCAAAGAAAGTGGTATGTCACTTCAGTGGGAAGGCCTACGCGGATGAGGAGCGCTGGGACATCGACAGCTGCACGCACTGCTACTGCCTGCAGGGCCAGACCCTCTGCTCAACCGTCAGCTGCCCCCCTCTGCCCTGTGCTGAGCCCATCAACGTGGAAGGAAGTTGCTGCCCAATGTGCCCAGGTACTTGAGCTGCCTTCTGTCCACTGTCAGGTTGTGGTGTTGATTTCAGATGAACTCAAGCATACCCAGAGCCCACTTACCACTTACGAGTTTAAATGGTCCCAACAGTTTGGCCCTCCTGAATTCTGCTGCACAAAAATCCAGGATGACTTAGAAAATGTGATCATCCAGGTGAGGGCTGACTCAAGCACCGGGCCAAAATTGCTGTGGCTCTTCTGACCTGCATTCTCTAGCTCTCCGTGGCAAGAGAGCCACAGGGCAGAACCAGCTTCCCGATGCCCGCCCTATCAGAGCAGCATGGTTTAGTGCTGTCACACCAGCCTGGTGGAAAAGGCCTAGGGTCAGTGCCAGGAGGGACTGTGCGGGAGAGCTATTATGACATGAATGTGCATCTGAGCCCAAGTGGAAGGCTGGCATTTAAAGAATGCAGCCCAGGTTCACTGTTCTCAGTTCATCAGTTCCAACCACCCCTCCTCCTGTCACGTGCTGCTTTCCCCAGGCCTTCAGGTGACCTTTCCTTCTCTTCCCATGGGGAGCATAACCACTGGCTAACCCAGCTGCTCCTGTGGACCCCACGCCTGTCCTCATTCCTTTTTACAGACCCACGTCCCACTCTTCGTGTCAGCTGCATCATTCTGTCTTGGTTTCAGCCCAAGCCCCGCAGCTGCTCAGACCCTCGCCCAGGCCTTCTCCCGGTTTCTGGGCCTGTGTCTCCTGCCAGAACACTCCTTCATCACTTTCCCCTAATCCCAGAACCACAGGACTTGAGCCCGTGGTTTGGATCTGCAGGGACCCCCCCGAAGCCTCGGGTATTTGGATTCCATGTGCTGTTGGGAGGTGGAGTCTTGGTCCCAGGCGTGTGGTGAAGGACAGACATGTGGCACATTATAGCTGTGCAGGTGTGTGGTAGATTACATGCGTGTGGTCAGGAGGGTCGGGATCACCCAGAGTCAGTGGGAACACTGAGGCTTGACCTGGAAGGGCAGGTCAGCGGGACTCAGCCTGCCTGAAGGATGTGAGCAGCTGTCCTCCAGCTCACCCCTGCGTGGTGTCCACCATTGGCAGGTGCCGTGAATGGACTCTGAGACCTTGTGAAACTGTGATCTAAAACCTTTCCTCCTCGAGTTGTGGGTGGCAGGTATTCTGTCCCAGCAACAAAAAAGTAAGAACAGGCCATCTCCAGGACAGCCTCTGGGTAGTGTTCCCACTCGGGCCCCAGGTCCTGAGCGAGCCAGGAGCACTCCCTCTCCACTTCCACACTTGCAGCATTACGTCACTACAGAGCTTTGCTCCATTCGGTACAATGAGCGGGGATTGATGCCAGCTTAGAAGCTCATTTACACTTGCAGTTGGGAAACACAGAGTGTTTAATTGAGCTCTGTACATGTTGGACTTTTGTGTAGGCATTGTGCAGACCATCCCGGTTTGAGCATTTCTGAGTGTGTCCGCTTATCCCCAAAAAGGGACAGTGTTAGGCACACGTCAGTTCCCACTTTGCACCTTAACTTGGCTCGTAGCAGTGCGGGTGCAGCTGTTTGCTCCCTCCTCCCTGAGCCCCATGCTCTCCACAGTCCTCGGATCACCCGCTCGCCTGCCTTCCTCCTCTGCTCCTGTTGCCCACTCTGTTCCCATTAGCCACTTTCCTGCCCTCCCTCTGAAGGTCTGGGCTAAAGCAAGAGCTTGTCTCACCATCCTGACAAGAGCCGTCTCAGTATTCCAAAAAGGAGTAGGAGGGGTGGCCTGGAGACAGTGGCTGCACGACTGATAGAAACATCACGAAGTTCTTAACCAAGATTCCACCATTAAGGAGAGTGGCCTCGTAGGGCTTCACAGAGCACTTGAGACGCGTAGGCTCTCATCATTGGACAACAGAGTATTTTACCAAAGACCCTGAGATGGAAAAGTTACAGCCAGTGCCCCTGGAGCTCTGGTTTATATTAGCAAAAAGGATGGGAGCTGTCTTTGTTACTTTTCCGTTGCTGTGACTCAATACCCAACATTCCCAAATTTAGGGGAGCAAAGGTTTATTTTTAGCTCACAGTTTCAGAAGGTCACAGTCCATTCAGGGGCGGCCGGCAGCAGTGGAAGCACATGGCAGAGGCAGAGGTGGAGGCAGTTTCTCACAACATCACACACAGGAAGCCAAGTCAAGGTGAGTTGGGACTCGTCCTCTACAGAAAGCAGGAAGCAGCTTATACATCCTTCCAGCTCTCAACCCAGGGGTCATCCCCTCCTGGGTCCAGGTGTGGAAGCTGTAGTAAGCCCCCACTACATGCCTGTAATCCAATTTACGTGCCTGTGATCCACCCCACCAGACTAGGCCCCACTAGCGTACCATATGGTTCCATAGACAGTCTGTAACTTTCAAGTACATGAGACTTTGGGGTTTATTGCAGATCCAGACCACAATAGGAAAGACCCATACTGGCTAAGGCTTTAGGGTGCTGACTATCAAACAAAGATGTGAGCTTTGTGCGTTGTAGAAACAGGCGCATCTTGGGGCAGACGTATGACATGAGTTGTGGATGTGTCTGGGGAGACTGGGGGAGACTGGCAGTGTGGTGGGCAGGAGGGACGGAAACATAAAAAAAGCCAGGACAGCTGTGGATGTACCATGGGTGTGCCGGGGGTGTGCCAGTGAGGGTCCACGTCTAGACAGTGACACAGGAATCGAGGTAGGATAGTGTCCTTAGTTTGTGAGTTTACTAAGAATATGGATCTTGTTCATCATTCAAGATTTCTTCAGTGACTTCTCTCCTACGATTTATTGTTGGGCTGAAATTCAGTTTCTTTCAATTAACTCTCTTTTCTGCTGCATTGAGGGTGAACCACTTCATCTTACCTCTGAGCTGACTTTGCAGTCCAGGTTTTGCCACCTTCTGTTTGATGAAGTCATAGCTGGATCTGGTCCCCCTCTCTGGGACGCATGCTCACCACGTGGCCTTACTGAAAGCTCTTTGCCAGTTTCACTCTCCTTTCATTGCTCGTTTAGATGGGACGACCCCCATCCAGAAGGGCCATGAGGACGGATGGAACGGTGGCCTTTGCAGACAGTAAGACCCTGGCTGTGGCCCCAGAGTGTTCCATTCTGAGTGGCTCTGCCTGTAGAGAGCACTGTCTCTCTTGCCATCTTCATGTATGAGTACAAAACCTGTGAGCCGGTAATATGTCTTTGTTCCATTTTACAGAAGAAACTGAGGCTTGAGACAGTTAACTGAATTATCTGATAACAGTTACTGAGGTCAGTTTCCAGTCTCAGTGGTTCCACTAGTAACACAGCAGACATCTGAGACTCACCTCAGTCCCCCTCAGTCCAGGCCTCTCAGAGGAGGAGGGGAGATGGTGAAGAAATGTGTGGAGTGGCTTTTTCAAATTCTACTTACGTTTTATGTAAGTGATTATTCATTGATTGGTGGGCCACTGTGACTAAAGTATTAACTTACATACACAAAGTAAATCATTCCATTTTAATCAGTCCTTTCCAGTTTATGCAAAAGTACAGAGCCAACACCACTTGATATAAAAAACCTGGTGGGGTTTATACTTTTAGGTCTTTCCCAGTCACTGCAAAGCTAGAGACTCTGCAGCTTTAGTGATGTATTTGCAGAAGCTGGACCTTTCTTGTCCTGAGAAAATGGGGAATTGAGTTGAATATTCCATTTAGAGTGAGGCTGTAAAAGCCAGCAGAAAGGCACCTTCTTTATCATCTCTTATGAAAAATGCTTCCTTCTTTTAGAAATGTATGTCCCAGAACCAACCAATGTACCCATTGAGAAGAAAAATTACCGTGGAGAGATTGACCTGGAGGTCCCAATATGGCCCACACCTAGTGAAAATGACATCATCCATCTCCCTAGAGGTAAGCATTGATGTCATTTGCCATCTGTCTAGATGGTTATATGGTTTACTTTGTTTTCTCATAATCTTTAAATTTTCCGGTGAGTATTTTTAAATGGCTTGCCTAAGTCAGTTAGAGAAACTACTCCAAGGGAGACATGCTTGGCTGGAACATATTAAACATCAGACACTGATAGTCAGTAACTGGATACGTGACTCCTGGCCCTACGTGTTCAGTGCACCAGAGTGGTGATGGAAAGAAATGTGTTCCCAGTCCTAAGAGCTAGGTACAAAGTTCCTAAGCCGTCTCTCAAAAGAACATGCGTAAAGCAACTCTATAAGCGTGGTTAACAGTGAGCTATTCCTCGTCCCTGTGAACGCTGCGCTAAGTAAGCATTTACGCCTTAAAGGTGTCCTCTCCTTCTGGGTGGTTTCCACTCCACGAGAGTTAGTTTATGACATGTGTTGATTTTTCCAGTCACCAGGCTTTTTTCTCACTTGGTCCTTTCAGTTGTGCCTCAGAGGTTAGCTTGTTTCTGGATAGCTCAAGGGTACAGCGTGGCCAAGTTCGTTCAGTACCACCTTCTCCAAAGAGGAATCTAGTTCAGCCTGCTCCAAGCCATGGCTCAGTACTGCCTCCTGTTGGCACCAAGCACATTTTCAAAATGATTCCTGTGTAGTTTCTGCATTTCTTTTGAAAGAAGCAGTATTCGTAGCTTGAGATGAATGGTCTTGTTACTTGGATAGTCTAAATGTTATCCTTGGATCACCAAAGAGCCATATTTCTGGGCCCGCAGTTTTGGCTTCTCCTACAGTGGCTCTGACTGCATGTGCTTACTGGCATTCAGGGAGTCCTGTCCTGAGCGCTGTACTGCATGCTGGGCTTTGTCTGGAAGAATAACCTCACTTAATGAGGACATTGAGAACCTGAAGTACCAATAGTAAGAAGATGTATATACTGCTCCCAGGCAACCAGGTTTTCAAATGAAAGACGCTGTGATCTTACTGGGGATAGGAATGTTTTTTCTTTATGGTTTTGGCTTCGGCTGTTAGGAAGCTCAAGTCAACTTTTTTGTTTCTTGCTTTTACCATCAAAACAGAAAGGGGAAACTTGAGTTGTATACACAAGCCCCAGTTACAGTTTCGCTTACTATCACTGAGATTTTCTTTCATATATTTTAAATCTTCTTGTACACCATATCTTATTCTACTATCTGGAATATGGGAAAGTAAAGATACATTTCTTCATCTTGTTTTATCTGTGGCAGTTTCTCTGACACTATCATTCATCTGCCCTTTTTCTCCCCTGTTGGGAAGTGCCGCCATCTTCATCAGCTAAAATAGGAGTTTCTCTTCCCCTTTCCGCTCTGCCCAACCCCAGAGCGCACACAGAAGCAGATCAGCAAAAACCTGTATTTTAAAGCACAAAAGCTGTGTCACCTTCCTTAGCAGACATCCTAGAACAACTGAGGTCTCTGACTGTGCCCTGCTGTAGCTTTCACTTAGCTGGTCTCTGATGCAGTTAGAAAACCCTACTAGAATGGGAAACCAAACCAAAACAACAAAAGCAAACGTCAGGGAGTGTCCTTTCCTCTCTCTGCAGCATTCATTAGAAGCGTGATATTTTAAAGGAACACACAGATGTGGAAGAGCAAATTAAATGTCTCCTGTGCAATTCAGTTAAGTGTGGCAGGAAAACAAAAGCCTCTTGAGTTTTTTAACAAATCTATGGAAAATACAGCATTTTTGCTTAGAACTCAGCAAGCCAGAACAAAAGACCAAGCTCCTAATGCTGATTTTTTTCCTGCTATTTTTACTGATATACAAATGTAATACATAGTATTTACAATGAATTTGGGTGTTTTGTACACCTATGTATCATATCAACTTCACAATCCCTTCCCATTTTCTACCCTCCCTCCGCCCCCCCCCCCCTTCCCCCGGCTCCGGCTATCACTTCATATGGTTCCAAAGAATGTTTGTGTTCTGGGTTTTCGAGCTCAGAGAAACCATACAGTGTTTAACATTAATCTTTCGCACCTAACTCATTTCACTTAAGTCACCACTCTAACTCAGCTTCCTATTCCATGAATGGGTCGCAGTAGTTAAATCTTGATGCCTCTTCTCTGAATCCAACCAATCCTTGTAATGGGATATTCACCAAAAGGTTTTTTTCTATATTTTGCTATATTTTTGTTGTTATTCTTAAACCTAGCCTTACCCACCATTCACATTAGAAAATAACTACAAGCATGTAGTTCAAAAGACTAGTAAATTTGGGAAAGAAGAAAAAAAAAGGTAAATTTCAAATGCCTTAGCTGAATACTGGAAGGTACATACTTGTACATTCACAGGGTTATCTTTACATCAGTGACCTAATAAGTGAATTGCTACAATAAAACAAAGTTAAAACTATATCACATTGCTACATTAAATGAACTCTTAAATCTATACCACATATACTTAAAGTGACAGATATGAAGGCAAATTTAGTTATTTCAGAATTTTTTAACTTTCATAACTTATTTACTCATTTCACTGATAACTAACATACTTTTTTTCTCAGCTCATTCTCCTCTAGCTGTCGTTGCTTTTCCTCTGGGGTCATTGGTGTCGCTGGCCTCCCTTTCACTTTCTAAGGTTCCTTTCAGTATTCTCTGCAATACTGGCTCAGTGGCTGCAAATTCCTTTAAGCTGTGTATATCATGGAAAGTTTTAATTTCCCCCTTTAAAAGATAATTTTGCTGGATATAGCAGTCTTGGTTGGCATTTATGTTCTCATAGTGCTTGGATGACACTGCTCAATGATCTCCTGTCTTTTAGAGTCTGGATTGAGAAATCTGAAGTTGTCCTGATGGGTTTATCTTTGTAGGTCACCTTCTGTTTTTCTCTTAACCACTTTTAGTATTTTCTCCTTGTGTTGTGTTTCTAGAATTTTAATTATTAATTATGATATGTCGTGATGAGGAAATGTCGTGATGAGGATCTCTTCTGATCAAAGTTGTTTGGTGTTCTGTATGCTGGCAATAGCTCCATGTTCGTTTCGTTTCTTAGATTTGGGAAATTTTCTTCCATTATTTCATTAAACATGTCCTTTAAGCCTTTTGTTTTCTCCTCAGTCTTCTCCTGGATTCCCATAATTCTGAGGTTGTTTCTCCTTGAATCATCTATCAGCTGTTGTAATGATTCGCTCTCTTTCTTATTTACTTTGTGTTTTTTATGGCCTGTATGTTGCAGCTCATTCATTTTATTTTCTAGGTCTGACATTCTATTCTGAAGATGTTTAATGTGGTTGCTTATTATTTCCTGTGTGTTTTTCAGTTCCTGAATATCTGCATTTAATTTTTCTCTATCTCTGTTGTGTTCTTCTCTAATTTCTTGTATTACCTTCATTATCTTCTGGTATATTTCTTCTATGGTCTCCTCTGTTTGCTTTTCAAAGCTTGCTTTTAGCTTAGCTATGTGTCAATATTATCTGCTTTATTTCCTGCTTTAATTCACTGAATATCTGGGCCCAGAAGTTACCATCCTTTTTGCCATTTTCATCTTTGGATTCTGTAATTTCAGTATCCCTGGTATCATCTACTGGGGTGTCAGGTCTTTTTGTAGATTTGTTACCATGTTTCCCCATGGTCCTGCTATCTCTGGCTCTCTCTGGTGTTCAGGAAAGAAGGGTTTGGCAAAGGCCCAGTCCTAAATGCCTCTGGAATCCTCTAGCCCAAGGGACAGACAGGGCGATGAAATTCCCAGACCTAGATGCCTCTGGAAGCCTGTGGGGCTCAGGTTTGACAGGGGGGATGGGATTCCCTGGAAGCCTCTAATCCTCTGGCTCACGGGACAGACAGGTGATGGACTTCCTGGATCTAGCTGCCTCTGGTGTGCAGGGCAGCAGTGAAGCCCCTGGTGCATGCCAGAAGAATGGGGCAATGATCCCCCTTTTGAGGTGTCTTGTTCCCTCCAGTCCATTCAGCACAGCTCTCTGTCCTGGCTTCCCTCCCCCAGCATGGGCCTCTCCACCCTCGGAGCAGAGGTGCCCTTAGCTGTTCAGGAGATCAGCAGCCTTTTCCCCTCTTTTCCTCTCCTCTCTCTGGTGCCTGTGCCAGTTTTTTCCTAGGTACTGTTTAAGGATGACCCCCAAGTCCTGGTGTGCTCTTCTGAGCTTTTACTCTATAAAGGGTTCAGTCTTGGGCTTTTTCTATTTAAAATGGTTCCTGCTGATGTCACTGCCTGTGATGGCTGCCGAGCCCTGTTTCTGATCTGGGATCCCGGGGCTTTTCCAGGGAGCGCACGCACTGTGTTTGTAATACACACTACTTGTGGGTTGGTGTTTTGGAGGCTGGGCCTGCCAGCTGCCAACAATTCCCACTTCTCCAGATCTGAGCTTACCTCGGGGTTGAGGTTCTGGCCTCCAGACTCTCTTCCATCTGTGGTCTGTGGGTACCGGCAGCTCGGGTCATGCCGGGTCAGCTGCTTCTTTCCTCCTCTTCCGATGTGACTTAAGGATTTCTGACCCGCCCGCAGCCTCCTCTCCGTTGTTGTGTGCTCCGTCCTCTCCCAGCTCCTTCAGATGTTTAGGTCCCCACGAGCTTTTCTCCGTCTACAGCTGCCTGCGGCTCCAGCCATTTGCGGCTGGCCTGCCACAGCTTCCTAGGCCGCAAGGATCTTTTTTTTCTCCACTTTCAATGATCCTTCGGAATTTCTGGCTTCCCTCAGCTTCCTTTCAGTTGTTGGGGATGCTCCTCTCTTTCCTAGCTACACCACACTTTTTCTAACTAAATTCTTGACTTTTTACGTGGGTCGATGAGGAGACATTGTGCAGTGCTGTTACTCAGCTGCCATCTCGACCGGAAGTCCTGGTTTTATTTTTCATCCAGTGAATCTCTGTTGCTGCGACAGGAGCTAGAGGGTGCTTTGTCCTTATTCTGCTTGAAGTGAGGCTTCTGCTTCAAAGTCTTACTCCATATAGGTTCATGGCAATCCAAAGGATTTTAACATTAGTCACAAAACACTTTTAAAATTATCCTGATTTTACTCATTTTCTTGACTAGCTAGAACCAGGGTCATCTTAGCCCCAATATTTACATTCTGATTAATGCTTTCCTTCTTCTTTTTGTTGTTGTCGTTACTGTTCCAATTCCTTCCTAAGCACTTTACCTTCTACTGAGAACTCTGGATCAACATTAGACTTTAATCATGTCTTTGGCCTTAAAAGTCCTGGGAAGCAATAAAACAAGTCACTGATCTCTAGTTACTGTGCAGTTAAAATAATCCTTAAACGTTCTGGCCTCAGTAATGGCGATTCGTTTCTGCCTAGATATGGGTCACCTCCAGGTGGAGTACAGAGACGGCAGCAGGCCGCACCCCCGCGCAGACGCCCCGCTGGATGCTGTGGTCTCCGTCGTGGTCCCTGTCGTCGTGTGCCTGTCCATTCTCGTAGCGTTCCTGCTCATCAACCAGAAGAAGCAGTGGGTCCCACTGCGCTGCTGGTACCGAGCCCCGACTAAGGTGCCCACCCTCTGGAAGAAGCTGCACTCTCTTGGAACCAGGAGAGCTTAACGCTGCCGTGTTTCCTTTACCTTGTGGACTAGTTTTGATACGAGCCAGTGAAGTTGCCACTGGGCTAGTCCAGCACAGCCAGCACAGCAAGGGCCAGAATGGTCACAGCTAGCCCCTGCCCTCCACGGCTGGTGAAACCTTGCCCCTCGTGTGCTCAGCTTCCTGGATACAGTTTAAAAAAAAAATTTTTTTTTAAAGCTGCTGGATTGACTCCTAAATTGGTGTTTGTCACTGAGCACCATACAGTCGACAGAGAACAGAACGCCCAAAGCAGGGAGGCAGCGCTCAGGAGTGAAGCTGGGGGGTCGCAGGGCAGCGAGGACGGGCAGGAGTGCGGCCTCCCGTGGCATCACGGCCTGCCTATCGAGGGAGGAAAAATGTGCATTTGTTTCCATACCGTAGAGCGTTTCTCAGTACGGCTAGTTAGAACCGAAAGAACTATACTAATTAATGGAACTCGGCCATAATTTCTTCTAACTCTAATTCTACCTTTTTTCTGATTTTAAAATACAACCTTTAGAATTAGAAGCAGCTTGTTTATCATAAGCCACATTACATATTACATATAAAATTTCTGTCACATGGCCATCCTGCCTCTGCAGGACACACATTGAATCAGGAATAGTACTGAGCAAGAGCCAATGGCCAATGGCCAAAGCTAATGTAGACACCCACTCATGAAGAGTGTGAGCTGGGGGTCGAGGGATGGCACAGTGGTTAACAAGGCCCGGGTTCAACTTCCCAGCACCACATAAGCTGGGCATGGTGGTGCACACGTGTAATCCCAGCACTCGGGAGGCTGAGGCAGGATGATTGCTAGGCTCCAAAGTGAGTTCAGGAGCAGCCTGGGCTATAGGAAACTCTGACTCAGGGAAAAAAAATAAATAAATAACAACACAAGCTGCTGATGAGGTGCAGGCCAGCCAGCCCAGCCTGTGGGGCTGCCCTCCTAACACAAGCTCTGTGATTAGAAGTCAGTGTTTTGTTTTAAAATGCACCCACCCAGTAACTTCCATTACTAACTTCCCAGCCCCCTCAACATGTCATCTGAAAGATCTAAATGGAGTTACCACGTCTCTTCACCAATAACTGAAATGTAGTCGGAACTAAACTAAGATACAACCCCCCATGCAGTGTGACCGCAAAGGAATTTTGTTTGAAAAGGGTGCTCACCTCGATGGGTTCAGGATCTTTTGCACACCTGGGAGACGTAAGACAGCTAATTCTTTGTGTTCTTTTTTCTCTTCCCATGAAATAGCCTTCTTCCTTGAATAACCAGTTGGTGTCTGTGGACTGCAAGAAGGGGGCCCGAGTCCACGTGGACGGTTCACAGAGGATGCTGAGGATTGCAGAACCCGACGCCAGGTGCAGCGGCTTCTACAGCATGCAGAAACAGAACCAGCTCCAAGCAGACAACTTCTACCAGACGGTGTGAACAATGTCAGTGGATGAGGTTTTAAGACAGAAACAACTAAATCTGCGCTTAAAAGTTAACTAGAATTTGTGCACTTGCTTAGTGGATTGTGTTGGATTGACTCGGTGTACAGCGCTAAGAATGGCCTGGGATGGGCCCTGTCGACAGCAGTGTGCAGAACAAGCATTCCCACTTTTCCTCAAGATAACTGACCAAGTGTTTCCTTAGAACCAAAGTTTCAAAAGTTGCTAAGGTATATTTGCCTGTAATATAGCTGTAGCGATGCTCGGGGGTGGGACAGTGAGTCTGGTTGGGAAAATGGGTGGGAGGGTAGTATTGGGAAGAAAAACTGGTCAGCTTGGCTCGAGGAGAACTCCAGAAAAACAGAAGCAGTTCAGGGTCCCAGAGGAGGGTTTTTTTTTTTTTTTTTTTTTTTTTCCTGTTGCTCTGAAGACTGCACTGGTTGTTGCTGCAAAGCTCAGGCCCAAATGAGCAAGAAACAGAAAAGCCTTGCGACCCAGCTGCCATAACCACCTTAGAACTAGCAGACGAGCGCATCAGAACTTTCAATAGCCATCCCAGGTCTAAAGCCACAAGTTTCTTTTCTACACAGTCACAGCTGCAGTAGGCAGTGAGGAAGCCAGGGAAATGCGGTAGCGACATCTCTCTCAAGCGGGTTATTAAGGATATATCCAGTTAGACTTTTATGCTGCTTTGGTTTTCTTTCAAGCCAGTCAGCCAGTTCCTAGCAGAGACAGCAAAGGAACCCGGCGCGGGGGCTCCTGGCGTGGACGCCCGGCGCTGCTGAGGACGCCAGGCGTGGCCAGGGCTGACTGACCTTCACTGCTGTTGCTGTACTCTGCTCTCTTGTTGGTGTCCATAGTTTCTGTTGAAGCTCTAGCTTGAGAAACTTTTTTTAAAAAAGACTTTGGGTTTTTTTTTCCTTATTATATACTGATTCTACAACATAGAAACTACTTCATTTTAATTGTATATTATTCAAGCACCTTTGTTGAAGCTCAAAAAATTATGCCTCTTTAAACTTTAGCAATTGTAGGAATATTTATGTACCTATCTTATACTTCAGAAAAACAAAAGTATGTGTGTGCATGTGTATATAATATATATACGTATATATTTATACACAAACAGTTTGTTTTCCTGTTGAATGTATTTTTATGAGATTTTACCCAGAACAAAGGCAGATAAACAGGCATTCCATATCAGTGCTTTTGATCACTTAAGATTTTTTTGAATAACACAAAAATCTCATTCTACCTGCAGGTTCATAGCAAAGATGTCCGTATGAGTGTGTGTGTGTGTGTGTGTGTGTGTGTGTGTGTGTGTGTACACCAGCATCACACCTGCCGTGGAGAAGACACTCCTTTCTTGTCATCTTCTTCCTCATTTGGATTTGCTTTTAGTTGGTTTTCAATTCGTTCACTGGCCAGAGACATTGGTAGCAGTTTTTAAATCTGCATCACTAATCAGCTCCTGGAGGTTTTTTTTTTTTTTTTTTCAAACAACTGTTTGAAACAACTACTGGAATATTGTCCACAATAAGCTGGAAGTTTGTTGTAGTTTGCCTCGATTATAACTGACTGTATACTATAGTGTTAACTTTTCAAACAGCCCTTAGCACTTTTATACTAATGACCCATTTGTGCATTGACTTTTTTTTCTTTTAAAAATGCTTGTTGTGAAAGACACAGATACCCAGTATGCTTAATGTGAGAAGAAAATGTGTTCTGTTTTGTAAAGGAACTTTCAAGTATTGTTGTAAATACTTGGACAGAGGTTGCTGAACTTTTAAAAAAAATTAATTTATTATTATAATGACCTAATTTATTAATCTGAAGATTAACCATTTTTTGTCTTAGAATATCAAAAAGAAACAAGAAAAAGGTGTTCTAGCTGTTTGCATCAAAGGAAACAGATTTATTATCAAGGGGCAATATTTTTTATCTATTTCCAAAATAAATTTGTTAATCATGTTACCAAAATAGATTTACATCAGCCTGATTAGTATGAAATTTTGTTGATAATTAATCCATTCCTGGCATTAAAAAAAAAAAGTCTATCAAAAAAAACTGTAAATGCTTGCTTTTTGTTTTTTCAATCATGGCCATAAGAAAATACTAACAGGATATAGGACAAGGTGTAAATTTTTGTATTATTATTTTAAAGATATGATTTATTCCTGAGTGCTGTATCTATTCCTCTTTTACTTTGGTTCCTGTTGTGCTCTTGTAAAAGAAAAACAAATATAATTTCCTGAAAAATAAAATAGATGTATGGCACTTGGAGTGCACCGCAGTTCTACGATCTGTTTTTTTGTTTTCTTCAAGAAAGAAAGCTGTCAGGGGATGATGTGCACCGCATTTGTTGGCGGCCAAATAAGTGCCTAGAGTCAAAATCACAACGTCACGTTCAAAAAGACTCCTTGGATCTGGGACCAAAAGATGAATGGTCCTTTTGTCCTGAGGCTTCCAGCTGAACACACCTCCGGCACTGGAAGAGGTCACGTTCCTCTCAGCAGGTGACCCCTTCCCGAGATTTCCTTCCTGAAAGGATGCCAGGTCAGAAAAGGACTTCCCTTGAGGACAAGCCGAATATGGGAATGCCAGAGGAAAAACGTTACACATGTCTCTTTTCTTTAGGTTTTGGAATATTTGGCACGTGTGGTGATCTTGGGAAAAGGTCCCCAGAATAAATTCACTTATGTTGTATACATACCTTTTACACCCAGCCCGGTAGTCATTTACACAAGGCTGCTAGTGCAGTATGTTTTAGGTGTGACACTGGAGATCAGGTGGGGAATGTTCTGCCGTGGCACCATACTGGTGGTCAAAAATGTCTGGGTATTGTTGCATTTGGGACTTCAGATTGTCTGGTCTCAAACTGACTCATCCCATGCAGCAAGAAGACAGTGATGGGACCCCAAAGAGCCGCTTACTGCTGCTGATCACAGCGTATTAAAACCAGTGGAAACAGTCACAGGGAACGCTGCATAGACAGAAAAACGTAGGCATGTGTTCACACACTTCAGAAGCATCAGCTTTAGGATGAGTTATACAAGCCACTGTTGAATCTCTTCAAGGAACATATCCCCAAGGGCTTTCTGCTGTGCTGCCTATCTTTTAAAGCTGCTTCTCTGGTAAAGAGCATAATTTTTACAAATGCAGGTCAAATTCATTTAAGTTACTAGTATTTTCTAACTGCATCTTCATCAATTCAAGGGAGGACGTGACAAGTAAGTTCCCCCAACTCACTATCAGATAAGACATTAATCAAGGAAACCAAGTTGCACGGGTCCTCAGATGGCAACTGGTGTGCCTCGTCTGCACCGGACTTCACGCTGACAGTCGTGGTCCGTGGAGGAAGGCGCGTGCTCAGCCTCTCAGCCTCTGGAGAGAACCGTATGTGGAGATGGAAAAGCCCCGACTGCGGGTCGCACACTGACTCCTGCACGTGTCGGTGAGGGAGCTGTTTGGAATCAGCCCCAGAAAAAGCAGGATGGCTGTCGCTGCACAGCACCTCAGCAGAATTTGGAAAAGCCCCCGCTTGGGCATCCCACAGCTGACCGGGCTTTCGCCAGCTCATCCTGCATCCACGGACTCTGCGTGGTATTAAGTGCAAGGGAAAAACAAAAATACAACAGAAACTCAGGCTCCTTAAGAGTACATTATCTTTACATTTATTAAATGCCAATGACTTGATTGGAACTGGCCTCACAGTTCATGAGTGATAGATCCATGAGTAGCTGTGTCTAGAATCAGCACTGCAGGAAAGTGGGCACGAATGAGACAGGGTGTGGCAGGTGGCAGTGCCGCCACATACCAATGGTTTCTTAAGCACCATGAAGGATATGAGTTCCTTGTACAGTACACTTCTTCACAGACACATAAAACATGGAAACACCTGCAGTTAACATGAGAGTCTGAAAGTGCAGCCCCATGGTTAAAGTGTGACCAAGGGGGGAACAAGCAGCAAGCCATAAAATCAGTCGCCCACAGGGTCCGTGTTCACTTGCGAGCTAAAGGGATGATACTAGTGTCACGTCTTCAGAACAGCCCACGCTGAGGGTTTGATCTCTGCACAATACTGGTAGGTAATACGTATACTGACGATTCTCTTACAGAAACCAGTGTGCGTTCTTGTCCCCACTGAAGAGCTGCAGCAGTGCACACCCTCCGAAGCTTTTAGCTGGTAGGGGCATACTGTCAGTTCATGAAAGGAGTAACTGCACATGCACAATAGTACTCTACTGAGAGAATATGAAAGTGCCATAGTTCTCGTGATTCTGTGATATAAAGAATTCATAAAGTCATGATCTATTAATATTGACTCACAAACCCAAGTTCAAATGCGCTGAGTCTCCGATAGCAGAAGAACACGGCAGCCAGCTTTCAGAATAACGCTACTGGAAATCAAGCTTGTCGTCCACAGGATACAAAGGTGCTCCAGAAGTCAGTGCTCTAGGTAGGACACAAAACTGGAAGGAAAAGAAAACTTCTAAGTAGTAATGTGTCTTTTGTATAAATGCACCAAATTAGACAGATTTTATATACATCTAATATGTATATAAAGGCACCATTGTGTAATGAGGACTAAATATTAATGCAAGGATCTGTAACAGCAAAAGTTTTTAAATGTTCTACGTGTCTACAACCAAGAGTAAGAAAAGTTCTCAAGACATTCGAGAATTCCCCAGAAATGAGACGCCAAAAGGCCATGTCTCCAAGACACAACTCAGGTAGATGAAAGCCCGTAACTGTGGCCGTAAGACCGGGAGGTACGTAACAGCACAGACGCTTCCGGGTTAAGTCACAGAAGGGTGCAAGACGCTACGCACAAGCTCTACCTGGGGCAGCTCAGCGCAGCCAGACCCGCGTTAGTGGCCTCCAGCACTATGGTTTAAGGCAGGGGTGGCAGCAGGCTGCAGCAGAGTAATGAAGCAGGCGGGAACAGCTCACCTGGCCCACAGCGCCCAGCCCACCCCCCAGGCCACCTCCCCCTCCTTTTACTTCTGACCTTTGCATTAAGACTAAGATGACACATTTAGACAGCCAAGCCACACTCGTCAGCATTACGACAGTGACAAAGTACAGCCAAGCATCCCCTGGAACAGTGTCCCCTTCCCAGACGGTGTCCTGTGACTAGGCCCCCTGGCTCTGCTTTTCCAGGATCCCTGGAAAACAGCATATTGAGTTACCCCAGATCAGCACCGCCCCCAACACCTGAGGCCCTGCCTCCTCACTGCTGGACTGCAGTCACAGCGGGAGGCCAAGTCCAGCTTTTCAACCCAGTTCTCCCAACACAGAGCTAAGACAAAAGCACCACACATGCACACCAACAGCTGGCCAGCAGCGGAGACAGTACAGACAGAACTGGGCTTACAGACAGGAGCCAGCGTCTGAGCCTGAGCAGCGGCATTAGGCGGGCGCTGCCTCCCTAAGGCATGCGGGGCAGGTTCACAAGGACAGTCCTAGGTTTTCAGAGTAAAAAATTAAAAGCCATTCTACCCCCTGTAATCCCGCCCAGAGCACTCTGCTGCCTAGGCCAAACCCCCCCCCCCCCCCAGACAAACGCTAAGATGGCTGGAGAAATCTGCCGAGGTGCACACTCGCGCCTCCTGGCGGTGCCCCACACCCACTGATATTAAAAACTACGACATGTTCTTTATGTTTGTCTCATTCCTGTGCCACATCTAGAAGAACCAACCTCGGGACAATCCAGCTGTCATACCACTGCTAGCACAACACAAGAGCAAACACAGATGTCAGGTATTTTTAAGTCAATTTAATACGGAGAAAAAGCCATCCAACAGAAGAAAATTAGTATATTCAAAAACTGTTAGTATAGTCTCTGCTAGCCGTGTTAAACCACTAATGACTGGCTTGAGTTTTTCTATCCATGCCAAGGCTCACGACTAATATCTGCACATTGTTCATTCTGAGCCCCTCGCTTTTTATGAATCTGTGGTTGAAGCAAAGGCCCATCTGAAGTACTGAAAGTCTCAGACCATCCTAACCTTCCTGTACTAAGGTAATTGACAGGAAAGGGAAGGATGTGGAGGGACTTACTAGAAGGGACCTGTTCTCAATGCTGACCAAATACTACATATGAGATGAGTATTACTATCCTTCCAAAATCTACTTCATGAAGAACTGTTTTTTTTTTAAGAATGATTTATCTGTAAAAAGCATGAGTATGGACTGTAACAATAAGCACTTCAGTCCCCGCTCTATCACTCAAAGTTTGCTCCTTCCTCGGCCAAGTGGCCACCTCACTCCTCGACTGCCTCTCGCCACATCAGCATGCCCACCGTGTATGATCCTGCTCCTGCTCCGAGACTCATGGCCCATTCGGCACTGTCCTGGGTCTCTGAAAGTCATTACGTTCCACTTCCCACACCAGGCTCCTTTGTGTCCCCCTGGCACTGGTAACTGGCTGTTTCTTCCTTCATCTGTCTTCACTGATGAGCTGTCCTTCCTCTGCTGCTGTCCCCGAGATCCCCAATACCCCTTCTCGAACTTCCCAGGGCCAGCACGTCCACAGGTCACACTGCATAGCTATGGCAATGTCTTACTGACTTTCCCTCTCCTGCCCTCCTCACTGTTTAGAACTCCAGCTGTGGAGATTACTTTCAGCCCAAGAGCTCCAATAAAAGTCAAAGTTTTCTATAACCACAGTAGCATTCGTCCCTCACCTGTCTAGCCTCACTCCCAATAAGGAGATTAATAAAATTATGCGCTTGGAATCACTCTCCACCTGTCAGCACGATGATGCTTTTAGGACATCCCAACTATAGTGCAAGCACCACTGTACAACTCACCTTTCAGTATATAGTCAGTTAACAAACTTGGAACTTTCTCACTATCATCTTTCATGGCACAAAGAACTGCAAAATAAAGGAGAAAAACAATGATTTAAAATTAAAATCAAAAATAGTATTTAATTTCAAATACTGTACCCTTCCTGTTAAATAACTACATAACAGTCCATACACATGAAAGGTTCTCTTCTGGATAAGGGAATACAACAGGGAAGGCTCAGAAATTTTACTTGAGTAAGCCCAGGAGTTAACTTCCCTGATTTAAGACTTCCAAACGCTGGAGGCACAGAGAGCAGCTGGGCTATTTACACAGCGCCTCCACTGTGTCATAAAAACACTGGGACGTGAGCTACTGCACGGGACGCTGGATGAGATCTGTGTACCGAAGACATCAGTGCGGCCCATCTCGCACGCTGGAGAAACTCCTGGACACATGGAGAGTTAACTACACACTAGGAGGAGCAAGAAAACAGCAGATGAAGAGACCTGCATGAAGCCGCACTCAGGCTCACCCGTGTGTGTGTGTGTGTGGGGGGGGGGGGGGGGTCTGGTCACAGGCACATGTGTGATGTATGTGTACTGGCGCACTGCTACAGACGGACCCCGGGGCCTCCTACCATGACAGGGAAGCGTGCTGCCACTGACTACACCTTCAACTATGTCTTCACAGTAAAGACCAAAAGCAGGGAAACAAAAAAAAAATACCCACTTCATATAATGTTACAATGTTTTGGGTCTGGCTATTAATCCTGACCATCCAGATAGGATTAAACTCACAAATACAGTGACTATCAACTCAGACTTCCTCCAGAGCATCCTGATAAAAAAAAACTCCCCTCCTTGCCCTACACATATCACAGGAACAACTGTGCAATGCCACGTGGGCCTTCCTGACCGCTTCCTGTCACAAGGTGACCTTCAGCAAGCTACTTAACAACTCTGCATCAATTTTATCATCTTAAAATGAGGATAATAATTAGAACTCTGCCAGAGGCTCATTACGAAAAGTGACGCGGACATATAGGGCATGTAGTAGTGTCATGGTGACCACCACCAATGTGATCCTCGTTCCTATCACTGGACCTGTGGTCTCCTGCTAGGAGCACTTCCACGGAAGGCTACAATCGTGCAAGTGCCGTGACTGTCCCTGGTTTTTTTCTCTTCATTACAGGTGGTGGCAGCAGAGGCAACTCCAATGACTTTGGCTTTTCCTTGATCTGAGAAGTAACTCTTAGCCTCTGAACACTACTTACATTCCCTTCCTTTGGAGGCCTGTTATTTTCAGTATTTCTGCTTCTGATTATGTTTTAGAATTTTAACTTCTATATAATATCACATTATCAAAAGCCAGCATCATTAAAAGTAGAAGCGACTTCAAATTAAAGAGACCCAGTCCTGCAATCCACCGTCCACCATGGGATCTTGGACACTCATAATCTGCAATTTTTCTTGAGTTACAGGGCTGGCTTGAGTCTTTAACTTAGACAGGTTGGCATCACTTGATTCATCCATATCTAAATGTAAGTGTTTTAAGTCTTTTTAACCAGAGGAAAGAATAAAAGCCTCAGGTGAGCAGGTAGCCAGGTGGTACAGAGGCCACTGTACTCCCTCTCCTCTTCCTCTTGCCCCCTCCCCCATACTTAAATCCCCCAAATCAGTATCATCATTAATATCCACCCATACACTCTTCTTTCCTTGGGCTCCCTTCTCATTAACAACATTCATCACTACTTACAATTAGAAAGAACTTAATTGATTAGCAAATTCAATCCCTTTGCTTTATTGGTCAACTGTGAATTACCCCAAATCACACATACACCTTTACTGTGATAAACTGAGCAAATATTTTTCATTCTAGTTCCTCTGTGTGACCAACAGAAGGTTAAGTGACTTCTGAGGCTATTTGTGAAAGTAACACAGACAGAACCAAAATTCCTGACTCACAAACGGTTATCCTAAGCTACACTCAACAATGTAATATATATTTAAATCTCACAAGTTATGTCAAAACAAAAGCCCCTAGAAGATGGAATATCTGTAACTTATTCACCAAGTGCTCAGAAAATGGGCTGGCACAAACAAAGCCTTCACCAAGTGCCTGAGGAATGAATGCTCGTTCTTAAAATGCCACTGTCAATTCATGTTCCACCTGGAACTACTGCCTTGGGTTCTGTGTTGGTAAGAATGGAGAATGTTTACCCTAAATCTCTCCTCATCACTTCTTGACAGTTAGGGTTACACAAGATCCAAAGAGCATTATGTTCATTGATAAATGGCTATATGTTCTTACTTAAGAGACACTAGAGATTCCCCCAAAACTTTAGCTCATAAATATTTCAAAAAAATAAGAAAAACCACTAGAGTCAGCAGTGTATGAGCCATTACAGCCATTTTTTGTTTCATTTCCTTAACAGTAGCGATGGCATCCATCATTTACTACCCAAAAATAAAGCAAAACAACAAACCCAGGTGGCTGAAATCAAGGGTTTAAGGATCTGCAGAAGTAAATCAGGTAATGGTTACTTTTGTCTTTGCTCACTTTTTGTTAGTATCTGAAGATCTTCAACAGATGGTGGTCCATTTTTTTTCTCATAAGGGATGACTGTTGTCAAATACTGCCAAGTTAAAAAAAAAAAAAGGCAACATTCAAATCTGCATTAGTGTGAAAAAAAATTGACAGTTACTAGGAGGTTTATTTTATAACACGAAACACGAGCTACTTTGGTAAGGAAAACACAGGCTTGTGTAGGAATAGCAGCATCTCACTATGTCAGCTGGAGCTTGTGTTTCGGGCCAGGTCTATCACTTCACACAAGCGTCACGTCAACATAAATCACCACTTTTTTTACACTGAAGTTATTGAAAATTTCATGGGATTAGTTCTCAGGGTAATTTGCTCAACCTAGTCCTCTCTAAAAACCTTATCACATATTCTCTATGATTTTTTTTTCAACACCCTTGAAAAGCAGTAATTAAACTAAAAACATAATGCTGCACACAAAAGAACTAAGTTGCAGGGAACAGATAATTTTATACCATTCTTAATCCTGATGGAACAAAACAGCATAAATAAAATGACAACTTTAAAAAAATACATACTATCTTCTTCCAGAAGCGAACAAAAATATATTTACCTAAATAATTTTTGAAGTATATTAGTATTGTTTTAAATTACTGGGTGAGTATGTGTAAATGTGTTTAGAAATTAAAGGAGGTGGGAAATCAAAAGGACAGAACTGCTTAAAGGGAGAATGAATAACGCATGAAACTGAGGCAGACAGCCTGGTCCGCTACGTATCAAAGCTCCCAGTATCAGAGCCAGGGCTACAATTGTGACAACAATCCAGGAAGGGTGGTCCAGGTTCTCCTATTTTCACTGCCCCGCAAAAAGACACCGTGCAGGGCCAGGTGCCTATGTCACCAGAGAAGGCGAGTGACCTGTGCGTTGGCTCCAACTCAGCCCTGCCCACGCACTGGCCCCAAGTGTTCTCACCTCTCCTCCTAGTCCACACCAGCTAGATGGTCTTATCCAGCTATGACTGAAAACACAGGTAAGGGAGGCTGCTTGACAATAACTGTATCCCACTTTCACAAAAAGTAATGAAAGTCAATTGTCCAACTTTTAACAAATTAGGATTCTACCACCTTTCTGGGATATATTTATCCAAGGTGAGGCCCAACCATAAAACCCATTAGGCCTCATTGTAAAGAACCTCCCAAAACTCCAGCCCTTCAGGGCTTTGCACAGAGCCCCAGGTCAGGCATCCTGGAGAAGAACCAGGAATCTGACCTTGGCAGGCAGGCCTGCTGGCTGGCTCTCAGGCCACTTTACCCACTACCAGGTGTGCATCGGTTTGGGAGTCACTTTTCCGTCTTGTGGGCTGAGAGAAAAGTGTCACCAGAATAAAGACTAAAATTCAACTATCACTTCGTGGATCCCCTTGATGAGCTGCAAAGGTCTGTGGGAACCTAAAAGGTCCTTAGGAACCTGCAAACATCCAGGAGACCCTGCAAAGGTCCATGGGAACCTGCAAACATCCAGGAGACCCTGCAAAGGTCCATGGGAACCTGCAAGGTCTGTGGAAATCTGCAAAGGTCCGTGGGAACCCGCCCTCTTTAATATCCATCACTTTCCTTCTTGAGTGACACCCAGAACCTACAGTTAAAACTGGAGATTTTAAAACTCTAGTCATTTGAACTATCTTCAAGCTATACTCTGCAATGCACCCTTCTTAATTTCTGCATAAGAGCTAACAACAAAGCTTTCTTTTTTTTCTCTTTGAAGTTAAAATTTCATGTAGCAAAAGATAATTTTAAGCACACTCATTAATAAAGATGTATTTCCTGTGTTCAAGCTCAAACTGCAAAAAAAAAATTCTCAGTAAAAAAAAAAAGCCAATTACTACACGCTGGCTGTACAGTCATACTATGTACAATTTGGAATAAACAATACCTCGTGTCTCACTGCACAAACAACTGAGTTGCCCGAAATACAACGCACGTTAAAAATACATGATTTAAGCTGGGTGTGGTAACACACACCTGCGGTCCCAGCTTTCTGGGCGGTTAACACAAAGATCCCAAGTTTGAGTCTAGGTGGTCAATTTAATGACTTAGGTCAATTTAGTGACTTAGAGCAGGATCCTGTCTCAAAATAAAAAATTTTTAAAGGGTTAGGGATATAGCTCAGCGTGAAGGCCCTGGGTTCAATCTCCAGTACCGAAAGAAAAAAAAATCATTTAAAGGAGGCAAAATATACTATTTATGTATTTTGACCTAAAATTCTAGTCTCAAAGATCTGGCTTTCTTCCCCCTAAACTGAGATCCTGTATTCTAGATTCCTTAGAATTAGAGTGTTCTAGTTGACTTATACTCTCCATCAGATTCTCCTACATGTGCAAGTCATTATGTCAGTGTGTTAATCTCTACATGTTTAAAGGCGGGAGTGAGTGATGCAGCTCTGAAACGCGTCCTACAAGGGCATTTAGTCTCTCATCAATTTGGAAAGGGAAATCCTATTCATTCTTAAAACTATCAGGAATATTCATTTCTCTCTTTAATGCAATGGTCTTAGTAAACTAGTACAACCCAGCTTTCAGGATCTTCACTCATACAGAAAATGAAAAAGCAAAGAATGAGGAAAACAAGGAGAACTGAGCACCTGTTTCTCTCCACCTGAGTTTCCAAAGGTGTGGCGGAGGCCATGCTGAATGACATGTGAGATCCCTTCCATGCTGAAGCGCTAAAGGCAGCAAGAAACGGCCCGGCCCGGCAGAACAGGACAGAGAAAGAAGGTCGAAGACTATTAGTAGGAATGCACCAGCATGACAAGGCGTCCGTCCAAGAGACAAGCAGTTAGAAGACGCCACTACTCATTCCGATAAAGCAGACAAGCATGCTGTTTCTAAAATGTTTTTGCTTCCATTCCTTGGCAGGACAAATGCAGGCACCAAGGTGCTTATGCTACCCTATGCACAAAGATCTGTTTCCCAACGAAGCCGATAAATTTCTATTGCAGACATCAGTTGTACACGTAATTGTTTTATAATCCTTTAAGACACCTTTCAATACACCTACATTTCAACAGAAGTCTGAAAACTTCATCCTGACAGGGTGCACACTTCCAGCCCCCGTGTGTGCACTTCTCGTGTCAGAGCAGAGACCATTCTGCTAACATTTGGCAAATGAAAGCGCTGTCACTTTGGAGAGCTGACGACTGCCTCCCGCCCACTCTCCAGGCACCTGCCACTGCCTTCCTGCAGAAAATGTGAACTGGAAGGCAGTATATGCTCCCAGGGGAGTAGAGTGGATCGCATTTGCCAGACGGACCCCCCCAAATAAAAACTTCTGCAGACTCTCCTGTTTCCAAAACACAATTCTAGCTTCTTTCTCCCAGCAACCTCCGAGACTTCCTAGAATTCACTGTTCTGACGAGGCCCTGTTCTTTACCTAAACCACTGATCTTGACTTGTAACCAGTCTACAATGTCATCAGACACAGTTTAAAAAAAAAAAAAAAAAAAACGTTCAGCGGCACCTCCCTGGCAGCTGAGTCAAAGGCGGCCGAGGAGTCTCACAGCATGACTAAGGGGAAGGGCGTTGAGACAAGGAAGTCACAGCCCGACTCACAGATCGAGCTGTCTAGGGGAAAGTTGAATCAATAAACACATTCAAGGGGTCAAAGGACACCTGACCAGGCCACAGAGGACAGACCAAAGGAAACAAGGGTTTGTGTGCCCAAGAAATACACAGACCTGTGGTTTACCAAGTACAGTCCATGGACATCCCAGAAAGTTCCTGAAGCCTTCTCAGAGGTCCAGGAATTCGACATTATGTTCTTAATACTACTAAGTTACAATCTGTCTTTTTCCTTCTCTACTTCTCATAAGTGACAGTAAAAAGCACCGAATGCCAGACTGAATGCAGAAGCACATCTGAGAATGTCAGCTGCCTTCAACTAAGCCATGCAAGGATGAGACTGACACTGTCTAACTTCTAGTCATTTTCAGATAAATATGCCATTTAAATAAGTGTATTATTGGTACTTTTAATGAATGTGAATTTTAAATTTTTTAAATTTGATTCTGACGACAGAAAAATTGACACACACACACACACACACACACACACACACATATATAAAGTACCAACATAACACATGTAAAGGTCAATAAATTTTAAGAGTTAAAGAAGTCCTGATCACAAAAAGCTTAGAAATAAAACCAGGTGTGGGTGGCGCACACCAGTAATCCCATTACTTGGGAGGGATTAGCCTGGGCTACACAGAGAGATCAGGGACCAGCTGGACTATGTAGCAAGATCCTGTCTCAAAAAAAAAAAAAAAGGCTTAGATATAATAAAAAGTTTACTCTCTGATGGAGCTTACTACATATCTCTGTTTTGGGCACACGAGGTACTACGAGAAAACCAAGCTCTACACCTGAGCACTGGGGGAAGCCTGCTCACCGCGTCCCTCCCACAGCCCCTCCTCCCTACCCAGCTTTTACCAGACCCTTATCAGCATGCCAGTTTTGTTTCAGCCAGAATCAAATGTGTGGTCAAGAAAATGAGTGACCATCCATCACTTTGCTGAGACTGATGGATGAGCCTAGTTTTATAAGAAAAACCTACAGGTAAGTTTTATAGATATATTGCATGCAATTTGTTTATTCTTTTCTAAGTAGGTTAGCCAAAGAAATGACAACTTAAGACTTCAGAATCTGCAGGAAAAAAAATTATGGGGAATTATTTTCTAATAAACAAGTCAGTTCTGTCTTCAATTTATTTCTTTTTTCAGTCTATATTAACTAAGTCCATTAGCAGTGGGTATATCAAAGCTAGACATAAATTCACAAAATCTCAAGCAAGTTGAAATTTTGGGATTTACATTATTAGGAAACTATGGTACATTTGATACTTAGAAAGCAATACCCAAAAATGGTATCTTCACTGCATCAGTAACAAACTTTAATTCCTGTCATTGCAGAAAGATGATACAAATTTTTAATCATAAGATACATAGATGATTTAAGTTTTCCTTATTAAATACGCACACTGCGAGCCCGTTTCAAATATCAGAAACCTGGCTACTTGTGAGAGATAACTTCCATGCAACCTGAACACCAGGCTTAGAAGAAAGGAAAAATACAACCACTGGATGGCAAGGCACCTCGGAAAAACACAACCCTAAGGACTGACAGCAGCAGCAATAGATACATTAAGAGGCCTCTGCTCCACAGACCCTGCGCCCTGTGGCTGCCGCCAGTGGGGGCCCAGGGCTCCTGGCCTTGTGTTGGCCATCAGATAACCTGGGAAGCAAGCAGAACTCCACTGCTTGAGAGAATTACAGAACAAGAATACTAGAAAGTTCTATGGTGAAAACAACAACAAAGTTGCCAACTGAGAGATTTGGCTGAGCACAATCCTCCCCCCAAAGGCTCCGGTCACCATGAACCCCGGCCTCCCCAGAAAACACGAAAGTTACAATGCTCATCCTGCAGCACGTTCTCAAACTCTCTCTCTCTACTGGCTTTTCCCAATGGCAACTTGAAACTCTCAAACCCTCCATGTGCTCCCTTCCCCACCCCCACCAGGCTTTTCCACTCTTCAGTCTCCCCACTCACTCCTGAGGCCCACTGACACCTTGCAGATCCCTCGGAAGTCCCTCCTGGACCCTCATCCCAGAGTCTCACCACCACACTCTCCAAATACCCTGCCGCTTCTTTTGAGAGACACCTGTCACCGTTTGTCCCTTCTTACTAGTGAGGCGGCCCAAGGATTCGCTCTTGTTTTTCTCTCATGCGCTCTCTGGACATGACCACTCAGTATTTTCAACTTATGCCTCCACAAATTGCCAAGTTCCTTTCTTAAAGTCAGTAGTGCTTCAGGCAGGGCTAGTACCCAGCGAGTGCTCGCTACGCATCTGGGCTGCAGGGTCCTTCCTGAACTTCAGGCTTCGTGTTCTTCTGTGCCTACTACACATTTAATGGCTCATGGGAAGATCCCTACCTATGTTTCTACAACCCATCAAATCCAAAACAGAAATGATCCTCTCCTCCCAAACAAAAATAGAAAAAAATAAATAACCTATTTCTTCTTCTGCACTATCTCATTCATTTACTCATTCTTTAAAACTAAATTGAACCTGATACTCTTTCAGGTTACAGGGATTCAAAGCGAACACACGGCCTTGGCGCCTTCCCAAGAGTGCCTTGCGGTGACGCCAGACAGCATGTGCCCTGCAGGTAACACAGAGGGTGGGGAAACTGAGGCCTGATTCGTCCTGGGACGGCATGGAGAAGCTCTCTGATGAAGTGACACCAAGCGGGAATGTGAAACATGTACCTCTCCCAGAAGGGTCACAAAGAACACGGACAAAGAAGATCTTCAAAGAGAATAAACCCAAAAGCAGACAAACTGGCCAAGGCCGGTGTGCAGGAGGCAGGCATGGGAGCAGCTCTGTACCCATACTGTGCTCCTGCCAGCGAGAGGTTGTTATCAACTGCTCCACATGCGTCCTCCCTGAACTCGCTGGGATCCAGGGAAAAAACAGATCTGAACATGTAACTACTCAACTTTTCTGGGTACCTACAGTCTCTAACCTTACAATAACATACAGGTCATCCATCCACAGCCTCTCGTAAGTTACTTCCTCCATGTCTTCCAGCTTTAGCCATAATGAAGGACTCGGGTGGTTTCCCAAATGTCCCTAACTGGCGCCTACAGGCGGTGGCACCTGACACTCTGCTCGCTCTGCCTGCCCTCTCACTCTTCTCTCTGTCCTGGGGTTCCCGCTAAACTCCCCCAGACCCATCAGCCAAATGAGAGGCAACAGGAACACAGGCACATCTCACCCCCAAAATAGTGGCAGGTGCAGAGAATCCTGAAGCCACCACAGCTGCTCCGAGGACGGCAGGGATCACACTCACCTAGACTGTCTGGGACCACGGGCATTCTGGGTTTGATAGTTCTTTCTCGTGAAGCAGATCTGTGAGGTACGAGTGTTCACCAGCATTTCTGCCTCAACTCATCAGGATGCCTGAGCAGTGCCCCCTCCCCTGCCCTCACCACACGACCCGGCAGTGACCGTGATAAATGTCTTCAGACAATGACTAATGTCACATGGGGGTTAAACTAGTCTGGTTAAGAATCGCTGCCCTTAATTAAGTACAATAGACGGTTCATCATCCCAGGCTACACCCCAGGGGCAGCACATCCCTGGGGAGCTGAAATTCACTCTGCATCCTGACACGCCACCAAGAACATAATTGGGGATCAATATATATCTGTCTAATAGTAACAGACAAAGTTCATCCAGATTTTGTGTGTGTTTTCAGCACAGCCTGAACTCCCAGGCTCAAGTGATCTTCCCACCTCTTCTTCCTGATTTGCTAGAACTACAGGTATTTGCCACCACGCTCAGCCAATCAAGATATTTTTAAGGAAATGACAGGACATAAGAGCTAAAAAAATAAAGAAAAAAAGTTGGGTTTTTTTTGCAAATTCAATAAAGTTCTCGATCTTTAAGGATGAAAAATAAGGTCAGATCAGATAAATCTTTTCTATGTTCTAGGCAGTACACAGGAGGTACCTAATGAACAGCAGTGACCTAAACTGTGTAACTCTACTGTACCCACCACCCACAATGGGAAAAACACTTGCAGTTTCATAAAACAAGGAATTCTACCTCAGTCAAAAAGTATGTGGAATCAGAAAAAAAAATTAAACTACGACAGAAAAAAAATCAAAACTCAAACATTCATGTCCTCTCCCAGATTTGCCAGGGACGGTGTGATGGGAACAGTCACCGTCGGGGGGCGGGTCCTCACAGTGAAGAAAATGGTAGTACTCTCAAAGGGCTTCTCGTCTGAGATTTCTCTGAATCTATCAATTACCTGAATCAAAAAGATGCATTATTTTTTAAGAAATCAAATCAAAACCACACACGGGCATGATACAGGACCAAAAGGTCACACGACCTCTGTGCAGACACTTGGAGGTCAATGAGGGACATCTGGGGAAATGTAAGTTGCTCATCATAGCTCAAGCTAGAAGCTGAGGAAGAAAGGAAGAGAGGAGAGGAAGCAGCTCGTGAAGGGGCTGCGGACGGCGCGGACGGCCAGCCCCACGTGCCATCCTAAGGCGCTGGCTTTACTCACGACTGCAGACATGAAGCTCAGACTCAAGTGCTCCAGAAGCCAGATAGTCCCTTCAGAGCTGTCTGCTCCAGTGGTGTCATTTTCTCATGAGGAAATGAGCCCATTTTGAGGGGACAGACTGGGTCTTATTCATCTCTCTGTCCAGCCAATTGAGCAGGGCCTGAGCCATCCACCACATGCACCTGGAAGCATCTCCTGACCCTAAACCGTCACAGTTGCAGAGTCTTAGAGCCTTTTCATAGTATGAAGCTTCCTGGACATTTTGCAGGAGAGAAAGGAAAAAAAAAGGCAAAAAGAAAAATCTAAGTGTGAAGAGAGGATTACACCATAACAGGAGTTAAGTTACTGGTTAAAGGGGCAAACTAGGGAGCTCTGGAAAGTTCCAGTGAAGAATCTAGGAAGCCAACATAAGATATATAAGGACAACAAATATTACTGCCACGGCTTATAAAACAGTGGAGTGACTAAGAACTCAAACCCTGAGACAAGAAAGAGGCACAAGCGATCAATGAAGGACAAAGATGAAGAGGGAGACAAAAGCAGCCCACGTGGGAGGGAAGGGGGGGTTGCTCTGTGGGGCACGCCCTCTGCTGCACCACTGCGCCATAAATTCCCCAAAACAATACGCCCTGTTGGAGGGCAAAATGACTTTTAAAAGATAAAACCTCAGAGGCAGATTAAATTTCCTTTTTAGTAAACGCCACCTCGTTTAAAAGGCCACATTTACAACCGTGAGAGCAGATGCAGTACTATTAGGTGCTTATGGGGCTTAACTGGACCAACGGGAAGATTTTTCCGTGTCCAAAACTTACAAGCAGAATGACACAGCAAGAAAGACAAGTGGGACGGGGTGCTGGTGGGGTAGGACGCACTCTTTCTGAGCATTTCTCGAGGAAAAATTAACAAACATAGGCATGGACAGCTAAGTCAGTCTCAGGGTTAATGATCCAAGAAAGCCATTAACAGTCACTGAAATACTGGGAGTATCAGAAGCCCATGCTCTCTCCATTTAATCTAACCCCCACCAGCCCCATATTTATGAACAAAACCAAATGGCCAAACTCAAAGTGAAATCTGGCGAAGACTCCGATGGCCAAGTTATGCAGTGATCTATCCACCCACTGCCCGCTGCTCCCTGAGAAAGGACTCAGCAGTTCTGCGAAATGTCCTTCTCAGCACAGAATGTTTGATCCGAGCCCATCTCCAAGCAGGAAAATGATTAAGCCTTACAGTATTTACTTCACCGTCATTCTCACTACAGATAAAATGCCAAAGCCATCTGAGAAGGACAAGAGAAGAGGCCACTTACGTGCACAATGCCTCCAGTACTTTATACTGAGAATATCCACAAATTGCCTTATGATCATTTCCTTTCCTGGCAAGGGTCTGTATTAAAAATCTCAAAATCAGTCATTCTCTGGGAACTTTTCTCAGACAAAACCAGGAACAACAAAGTATAAACAAGATATAATGATTATAAAAATCTGAAAGACAAAGGAATGGGCCAAGTTCTACAAGGTTGCACAGCTCCCAAGAGAAGGGCCCAGCCCGAGGCTCCTCGTCCCCGTCTCTATGCAGCCTGCTCCTGAGAAAAATACGAAATTCCAGATGATACGCCCTAGCTTAAAGGACTGGAGGTTAAAAAAAAAAAAAAAAAAAGACAAGACATTTCTATTAATACATGTATCCAAATACAAAAGAATGAGCCCAAAAGTGGAAACAAAAAACAAGTAACTGTGTTAGGTACTTCACGGTCTTTCTGAGCAATAAAGAGAACTGAAAAACACTCTGCAAACTAAAGGCCAACAAGAATCAGACACAATGTTGCAGTTGTTACATTCTTTTCTGGAGGGAACATATCAGTGGATGCAGAACACATCAATCAAACTGAATTCACAAAAATCGTGATCCACAGCAAGTCCCCAAGTGGAATGCAATTATTACATGTTGCAAATACATACTAACAGAAGTATTAATTAAGGGCAAAACAAAGCAAAGCAAAAGCCTAAAAAGGAGGCCAGCAAGCTCAGACTCTCCTGCTCACAGCCTCATGCGCACCAGCAGGCACAGACCTTTAACTGCAACCAGGGCCGCTCTTAACAATCTCAGTATCAAAGCTGAATGTCAGAAAGAAAGGTTAGGAAAAACAATTAAGAAATGCTTTTCATCTATTCCTATAAACTCTTAACTCCATTAATATTCTTTTACTCCAAAAGGTTCAAAAGATAATGAAATTTAAACATAATTACTGCTCTTTCTCAATTACATCCTATTCAGGAGTTAGAAGGATTCAAGCCTCAAATATTAATTTATAGAACAAAAGACCTTTAATTTTTAACAATTTTAAAGGAATCAAAACATGAGAAAATATAAAATAAGCAACAGTGACTGTGAAGAGATTACAAAGTAAAAGTATTCAGGAATAACAGATATCCCTTTAGATGTAAAGGTAGTTTCTTATTTTGATACAAGCCAAAGTTTTGATTAATAAAGCAAGTGAATTCTACTAAGTATTTTTTCAAAAAAAAGCTCTAGAGTATGCATTTTTCCAAAACAGATAAATATCTGATACTGTTTTGAATATTAAAGTTCTATTTTATAAGTTCACTCTCAGAACAGAAAGATGTGACACACAGATTTTTAAAAGTTAAGAATTAAATGGAACAGTACCAAGTAACTTAATATTTTATACTTGAAGGTCTTTTAAATTTTTTCATGTCATTTAATATGAATAGGAAAATTAATTGTCAAACACTGACAAAGCCAAATTAAGATAATTAATCTTGGCAATTCTATAAATTCTTTCCTGATTATTATCAGCAACATAAGTATTACAGACATACATGTTATGGATGCTCCAAATATACAATGGGAGTTCAAAGTCCTTCATCAAGTTCTATTACAAAGCAACAGGGATAAAAACTGTAAGGTACTAGCACAAAAACAGAGGTGGGCCAACGAAACAAGACAGGATGCTGAGACACCTTCAGGTACTCTCCGTTATCGGATCACTGACAAAGGGGCCAAAAACATACACTGGAGAAAAGACAGCCTCTTTAATAAACGGTGCTGGGAAAACTGGTTATTCATATATAGAAGACAAAACCTAGACCCACACATTTCACCGTGTACTAAAATCAAATCAATCTATGGCCATACGACTCTGCACACATCTCCTCTAAAATCAAGGTGGATCAAAGACCTAGATATTAAAACTGAACGTCCTGGGGGTCAAAATAGGTAAAACTTTTGAAAGCATAGGCACAGGCAGAAGCTTTGTCAATAGACTATCTGTTGCAAAAGAAGTAACAACAAGAATTAACAACTAGGATTATATCAAATTAAAAAACTTCTGCCCAGGAAAGTAAACCATGAACACAGTAAAAACAGAACTGACGGAATGGGGGAAAAAGCTTTGCTACCAGCTCCTCGGACAAAGGTCTAATAACTAAATAATCAAAGAACTGAAAAAAATAGACTCCTCAAAATGAAAGACTCAGTTAAAAAATGGGCAACTGAATAGTTCTGAATGAATAGTTCTCAGAAGAAAAAGTACAAATAGTTAGCAAATACATGAAAAAATGTTCAACATTTTTAGCCATTAGATAAATGCAAATCAAAACACCACCGAGATATCATCTTATCCAATGAAAATGGCTTTTATCAAGAACTCAAAATGTAATAAATGCTGGCAAGGATCCAGGGAAAAATGAACCCTCTCACATTGCTGTGGGACTGCAAGCTGGTACAACCACTATGAAAAACGGTATGGAGGTAACTCAAAAACCAAAAACAGAAATTCCATCTGACCCAACGATACCTCTTCAGGGTATCTTTCCAAAAGATTTAAAAAGCTTCATATAACAGAGATGCACGCATACCCATGGTTTTGGCCACACAACTTATACTAAGTCATGGAAGATGCCAAAATATCCATCAATAAGCCAATGGATAAAGAAAATATGGTGGGTGTGTGTGTGTGTGTGTGTGTATATACACACAATAAGACTATAACTGCCAAGAAGACAGACAGATTTGAGTCATGCGCAGAAAATGCAACTGGAGAGCACTGCACTATGCAGGGTGAAGTGAATCAGACACAGAAGACTGCACATCACATTGTTTCTCTCATACGCGCACCCAAAGTACAAGTAAGACAGCCAAGCAAAAGAAATATTGGGAAGCAGGGAGAGAGACTTGGGGGGGGGAGGGAACGAGGGCAGAGACGGGGTGAAGCTGATGCCATATGTATGTACACAAATTTCTCAAGTTTAATGTAATCACTGTATATCATAAATACACACTAGTAAACATACAAGAAATTCAGTGTCTTGGCCTACCATGGCTTTTCTATGAATTAGTGTTATACTAACCATGCTGTCTCAAGGACAAAAGGTGAACAATGCATTCCTGATTCTTACTACATTAACTGCTGAGTCACGTGGAAGATCACTGTTACCACCTAAAGCACACTGCAAAACAACAAAGAGCAAACAGTAATATATCCAAACCTGTGATGACATGTACTTCTCTACATAATATTGTCTTTTCAAAAATAAATTTGTTCTACATCTAAAATAATTTTTAGTTCACTGTTTTGCTTTGTCAAGATAATAACCGTTATACATTTCAGTTTCTCTCCACCCTACAATGACCTTCCATGGCCCTAATACCAATTTTCTAGAAAATTTTTTAAAATGCAGAGAAATAACTGTCAATTATTATCAACACATTTCACATCTATACTCAAGTATTTTTACACAGCAGAATTTAGCCCATCCAGTACCGTCACTCAGAAGTGAGGTGAGGAGTTGAACTTTCCCACTTCCCTGTTTTCTTTTCAATCACCCTGCATCAGTCTGTGTAAAAACCGTGCATCCGGAAAACTGCTGACATTTTTACTCCTCTTGTTTGTCCATAACTAGACACAACCACTCCACCAGCCAGCTCTCCTCACCTAGCCACAAGGTATGCTGTGGGTGAGGGAGCTTGCCCGTGAGATGGATTGGCCAGCGTGTTACCTTCTAGAACACCTTCCCAAAAGAAACACTCAAAAAACCCTCAGATTAAGACAAGGAAACATTCTATACTAAATTTTGGATGCAACATAGTGATCTTTTTACTTCTACAAACTTACTTAAGTAGCATTTATATCTTATTTCCCTCTCATTTTGATTTCACTATATCCAAAACAGGGACTGGTAAACTTTTTTTCATAAAGGGTATGGCAGTAATTCTTTCAGACTTTGCAAGCCACACAGTCTCTGTTGTAACTATTTAGCTTTAACCTTGCAACAATGATGCAGCTAGAGATGGGATGGAGATTAATGGACACGCTGCAGCCCAATAAAACTTTATTTATAAAAGGCACAGAATAGATCTGGCTCTAAACCATCAGTTCACCTTGTGCCAATCTTTATTTAAGTCAGGGGAGCAGTTTTTTAAAAATCCAAATTAAAACTTAGGGGGAAACACACCATTAGCTTGGGGTTTTCTGGGTTTGTTCTTAAACAGCAACTGTAAATCCAAGTAGATGTATCAGAAGAGTTCCTTGTAGGCTTAGATCCAGGATAAATTACAGTAAGCTCAGGATGAGCTAATAGGGACTGTCTAAAATAAAAATAAATTTCTCTTAGCTTACAGTCAGCTCTGGTCAAATTTAAGTGAAAAACTACTACCAGGAGCACTTTTGTACATAAAAAAGAAATAAAATCAATTGGCTGGTTGTCATAATGTGAGCTAAGTGAGTCACAAAGACAGAGCATGGTGCCTGTGAGATAAAATATATATATATACATATATATATACATATATATAAATATATATACACACACATATATACATACACACACACATATATATATACATATATATATATATATATATATATATATGTGTGAAAGAAAACCTATCATGTAAGCTCTAGTTCTCTCCCATCTTTACGCAATTACCTCCCCAGAAAGCAATATATTAGGGCAATAGGATTCTTACTACAATAGTTCCTTTGTTTATTTTCCAGCACTTGTTAGTCCCTCATTGCTAATATCCCAAACATTGTCAGGATAAACTTTTTAGACCAAGCAGCTACACAGTTCCGATGGCAGTGAGAATAAGACGACAGCTCTCCCTTCAAAGTTCAATGTGACTACAGCAGACAGAAAAAGTATTACCAACTCTTATGTTCTCAACCACAAGCTTATGCAGAACAACCTCCCATGTGCTAGGATTCAAAGGCTCTGCTGGATTCACAGAGAGTAAAGGTGTCCATTCTTCCCCATGAGGGCTTCCTAATGTATGATACCAAGCAAATAAGTAATAATGCCTTTACAACTTCATGTAGTTCTACATGAAGAGTACCTACCATATTTAAACATAACCTGGTACTGTGGTTTGGATCTGGATGGAATGTCCCCAAAAAGTGTCATATTTTTGGTTGTTATGAGTTGTCTATGGAATCACATGCCATTTGGGAGATCGGGGCCCAATCTGGAGGGGGGTGGATTAGATGCATGCATGTTGGATTACAGGTGTGTAGTGGGGGCTTACCACGCCTTCCACACCAGGATTTAGGAGGGGCTGACCACTGGGATGAGACCTGGAAGGATCTAGAAGCTGCTTCCTGCCTTCCTTGTAGGACTAGTCTCAGCATCCTGTTTGTGATGTCATGAGGAGCTGCCTCCACCTCTGTCTCTGCCATGTACTTCCATTGCTGCCGGCTGTACCTGCAAAGACTGTGACCTTCTGAAACTGTGAGCTGATATAAATCTTTCCTCCCCTACATTTGTGGATATCAAGTATTCAGTCACAGCACCAAAAAAGTATCTAGAACACCTAATATACTTCAACTTATTCCTGTACTCAAGGAAGCCCTTAAAATTTAATGACAAGCTAGAGCACCCAATGATGTAAACCAAAAATTACTAGATCTGAAAGGACACATAGGTCCCAATGCATTATAGTACGGGACTTTAATACCCACTATCACAAACAGATAGATCACCAGACAAAAAATCCACAAAGATTTACAACTGCTGAAAGACACTACAGAAAATTTGGACATAACAGACATTTACAGAGTCTTCCATCCAACATCAACAGACTACACGTTCTTCTCAGCAGCACACAGAACATTTTCTAAAACAGACCACGACCTAGGACATAAGTCGTCCTTAAACAAGTACAAAGGGATAGAAATAGTTCCCTGCATACTCTCAGACCACAGTGGAATACGACTGGAACTTAACAGCAAAGAAAATACAGAAATAACATGGAAAATTAACAACTTACTACTGACCAAACAAAGGATCACAGGAGAAATCAGAGAAGAAATCAGAAACATCTTAGGGCTAAATGATGATGGAAGTACATCATTATCAAAATCTCTGGGACACAATGAAAGCAGTCCTTAGAGGAAAATTCAGAGCCAGAAACGCACACATCTAAAGAACAGAACAGTGACAAATAAATTCGCTAATGATGCACCTTAAGGACCTAGAGAAACAAGAACAACTTAACCCAAAAGGCAGCATAAGAGAAGAAATTATAAAGATCAAATCTGAAATAAATGAGATCGACATTAAAAAGACACTAAAAAAGATTAATGAGTCAAAGAGCTGGTTCTTCAAAAGAATTACCAAAACTGACAAACCTCTTGCTAACCTCATCAAGAAAAGGCACAGATTTGCACACTTATAAATAAAAAGGATGAAGTTACAAGAGACTGCCGAAATCCAGAATATTACAAGAAATTACTTTGAACACCTACATTCTAACAAATTTGAGAACTGGGAAGAAATGGACAACTTCCTAGATACATATAAAATATCAAAATTAAATGAGGAAGATATAAAAAGCTTGAACAACCCCATCACGCACACATAAATTGAAGCAGTAATTAAAGCTCTACCTACAAACAAAAGTCCAGGCCCAGATGGATTCACAGAAGAATTTTTTCAGCACTTTAGGGAAGAATTAACTCCAATCCTCCTCAAACTATTTCATAAAATAGAAAGAGAAGGAACACTACTAAACTCATTTCTTGAGGCTAGCATCACACTAGTCTCAAAACCAGACAAACACTTAACCTGGAAGGAAAATTATAGAGCAATATCTTTAATGAATATAGATGCAAAAATCCTCAGTAAGATTCTGGCAAGCAGAATCCAACAAGTAATTAGAAAGATCATACACCATGATCAAGTGGGCTTCATCCCTGAGATGCAAGGTTGGTTCAACATACAAAAAGCAATCAATGCAATACACCAGATCAACAAAAACAAAAACAAAAACCACATAATCATCTCTAGTGATGCAGAAAAGGCCTTTGACTAAATCCAGCACCCCTTCATGAAAAAAACACTGAGAAAAATAGGTATAGAAGGGCCCTACCTAAAACTCATAGAAGCCATATATGCTCAGCCTACTGCAAATATCACAGTAAATGGAGAAAAATTGAAATCGTTCCCTCTCAAATCAGGAACAAGACAAGGCTGTCCACTCTCACCACTCTTATTTAACATACATTTGTCATGGCAATCAGACAAGAAAATTAAATATAGGGAATCTGCATTGGAAAGGAGGAGGTCAAACTCTCCTTATCTGCAGATGATATGATTATCTACATGGAAGACCCTAAAAACTCCTCTATGAAACTCCTAGAAACAATAAAAAATTCAGCCAAGTCTCAGGCTACAAAATTAACACTAAAAAAATCAATAGTTTTTCTCTATACTAACAATGAACTTATTGAGCAAGAACTCGGAAAAACAATTCCATTCTCAATAGCTCAGCAAAAAAATTAAATACCTAGGAGTATACCTAACCAAGGATGTGAAGGACCTATATAAAGAAAACTACATTACATTGAAGAAAGAAGTTATAGGAGACACTAGAAAATGAAAAGGCATCCCCTGCTCTTGGATCTGCAAAATAAAAATTGTCAAAATGACTATACTACCTAAACTGATATATAGATTTAATGCAATCCCTATCAAAATACCTACAAGTTTCTTCAAAGAACTTGAAACAACAATTCTTCAATTCATATGGACCCAAAAGAGACCAAGAATAGCCAAAGCAATCCTGAGCAACAAGACCAAAGCAGGAGGCGTTACAGTTCCCGACATCAGGCTATACTATAAAGCCATAGTTGTAAAAACAATTTGGTACTGGCACAAAAATTGACAGATAGACCAGTAGAACAGAATTGAAGATGCAGAGATAAACCCAAACACCCTCAATTACTTAATCTTCAACGAAGGGGCCAAATGCATAAAATCAATAAAGGACAGCTTGCTCAACAAATGGGAAAACTGGACATCCACATGCAGAAGAATGAATCTAGCCACACACCTGTCACCATGCACCAATATCAAATCAAAGTGGATCAAAGACCTAGACATTAAAAGCAAAACACTAAACCTTCCAGAAGACAAATTAGGCAAATTTCTAAAAGACATAGGGGTAGGAAAAGACTTCCTTGACAAGACACCAAGAGCAAAAGAAACTGTTCCCATTATTAACAAATGGGATCTTGTCGAATTAAAAAGCTTCTGCACAGCAAAAGAAACTATCAACATTGTAAAAAGAGAACCAACGGACTGGGAAAAAATATTCACCACCAACATCCCAAATAAGAAGCTAATAACTAGAATATACAGAGAGCTGAAGAAAAGTAAGCCAAACAAAATGAAGGATCCTATTGAAAAGTGGGCTGAAGAAATGAAGAGGCAGTTCACTCAAGAAGTAGTAGAAGGGGCCAACAGATACACGAAAAGATGTTCAACATCTCTAGCCATAAGAGAGATGCAAATCAAAACAACACTAAGATACCATCTCACCAGAGAGAATAGCCTACATCAACAAGTCAAACAGCAGTCAGTGGTGGTGAGGTTGTGGGGAAAAGGAACCCTCCTGCACTGCTGAGGGGAATGTAAATTGGTACAATCACTTTGGAAAGCAGTATGGAGAGCTCTCAAAAGACTAGAAATAAATATCCCCTTCGATCCAGGGACATCCCTCCTGGGAATATATCCAAAAGAGGCCAAAAGAACACACGACAGAGAGATATATGTATACCCATGTTCACAGCAGCACAACTAACAATAGCTAAAATATGGAAGTCACCAAAATGCCCATCAACAGACCAGTGGATACACAAACTGTGGTATTTATACACAACGGAATACTATGCATCTGTAAAGTCCAACAGCGTGGAGGCTTTTACAGACAAATGGAAGAGGCTTGAGAACATCATGCTTAGTGAAGTGAGTCAGAAGCAGGTGAAACATCGAATGGTCTCTCTGATATGAGAGACCCAGATCACGATTCTTATGGAACTTAAAACGAAAAACAAAGTGAAACAGCGGGATAGGGTTGGGGAGGATTGAGGGAGGGGAGGGAAGGGGGAAGGACAGAAAGAGAGTGGGAAAGCTCTCGTGTCCTTGGCAGGATACATATGTGCACAAAATGCTCAACTCCATTGTAAACCTCCAATTTTGCACGTATACATATCAATAAAATGGGGGAAAAAATTAAAACTACTAGAGTGGCTGGTCATTTAACACTGCCTATTCTTTGACCTGGATATTTTACTGGTTTTAGACAGTGAGTTAACCAGTTTCTCTAACCACAGGGTATTTTATTAAAAGTTCAATTCTAGAAAAATCTGAAATGCAGCTAAGCCACCACACTGGTGCCTTCAGCCACTCTGATCTCTACCTCCCCACTCTGCAGCTCCAAACCTGCAAAACAGAACCAAGAAAGCATCCAGTCCTTGCTCCCTTGAATTATATGTCCCAAAGAGAAGGACTGCTCCAACCTGCCCCCACACAGAGAAGTAGAGGGACCAGATGGTGTCCCCTGACAATCAGAAGGAGCAGTCTCCTAACGGCCACCTGACCTAAAAGAACTTCCCCACACCAGCGCCGGTGACCACCCTCCCCAGCCTTTCCCTCGTGGCATTTGTAACTACCTAACAACACATCATCCCCTCATTCTTTACTCTGGATATTTCCCAACTAACTCTCTCATTAGAATTTATGCTCCAGAAGGGCAATGTTGCCTTCTTGGTCTGTTTTACTTGCCATAAATAAATGAATACTGTTTTATCTTATCCAAAATACAACATTATGGCTATTTTAAAAAGTAGCAGTCAATTCAAGATAGCAATTGACTTTTACAAGCTACTCAACATTTTGTTTAATATATTTTGAAGTCTGAAGAGTTTTCTAATGCTGAGTACCATCCCTAACACCCTTTTTTTTTATATTGCAACAATTTCAAACTAAACATGTCTCTAAAATTCACACCCAAAGAGTTGAACTCCGCTCTATTTCCATCCAGACATTTCATTAGAGTATCGGTGGACCAAAGAGAGCCCGCTAGCAATTATGGATAGAGTGTGACAGCAACTACAAATGGATCTTGTGGTTCAATGAAAAAAATGGAAGTATTCCATGCTTACAGCCAAGCTCAAGTTATGCTATCTCAAAAATACCTCTGGTAGGAAGAAAACAGTGAGTGATGTTATTGGAAAAGCAAGTAACACATGGTATCTGTAAGATCATCGCCATTTTTTAAATTGTCTCATGGATGATAGCTAATTCAGAGAGAAGAGGATCTGTCAAAACTGTATGTTACATAATGGTCTGGGACCATAATATCTCCTGGACTCTGTATCCAACAGGCCATCTCATTCGAGAGTACTTTTCAGCTGCCTATCACTATCTTCAAAATCACAGGTTTCAGACTGTGTCGCAGAGAGAATAGTCTTTGTCTGACATTGTAGGCTAAAAAAAGACACACAGGAAACATGTACCAGAAGCTGAGCCATGCCATTATCAAACTGACTGAAGTTTCTGACGAAACAGGAGATCAGAATTCAAGGAGCAACTCTGCAAGTTCGGACACTGAGAAAGTTACTGTTCAATTAATCTATTTCAAGACTGAGGAACGTTTAACACTACCTAGCGACTGCCTTGCCAAATCTGTTTCTCAATGGAAATACCATGTAAAATGACACAATGGATCCACTCTAACCCTGTTTATATGGGAATTACAAAAAGAAGCCTTTAAACCCCTCTAGGGATAAATTTATTTTTCTCAGCCAAGTATTACCACCAATAAATAGAGGATTTACACGTAATCCCTAAAAGTAGGTAGGCAGAAATTGCCAGCCATGTTGACTTTTTCACTAAACATTTTATTTAATCCCACAACTATAATAGGGCAATTTAAAAGGTACAATTTTTTAAAAAATATATAAGATGCAAAGTAAAACACTGCTCTTCATATTTTAAAGCAAACTTTCCAAAAACCATATATTCAAACACACATAGGTTTTTTTTTTCAGAGTTGCCACTTGAAGTGACCACATCTATGCATGTTATCAATGCAGTCATTTCTCAAAAATAAAATACATGAGTACTTTTCCAAATTAAATGCATAAGCTCTGTCCCTTCTAACTATGTACACACAGACATTATAAATATCATGAAAATATGGACTGAGTCATAGGCTATCAACAGCATTGGGAATGGGCCACCTGGTAAGGTCTTTCTGTGACACCTGTTCCCTGGTATGCCCACAACCCAGAACTACCTTCTCTGCATGCATTCCATCCACATCTGGCCAATGAGATCCACTCCCCAGGAATTATTCATTAGAGAAAATAACTCAAGATTCAATCAAAGAGGATTTATACTATTGCATGATGCAACAGCTAGTCCATGATATATATATATATTACCATGTTACCAACATTACAAATTTTAAAAAATAAATTCCCTTTAAGAAAAAAGTATGCTTTTGCCCAGCCACTGTTTTCTAAAAATAAAACTGACCTTTTTTTCCCCACACACAAAACTAAGGCGAAAATATACAAGGCCTCAGATGACCATAGAAAAATCAAAGAGCTGTAAGATCAATAAAGAAATATATTTCCTATAACTTGACAGTTAATGTTCATGACAAAATTTTTATCAGGTGAAATTAACAGGACCACTTAAGAAAATGACAGTATGAAACAAAATTCCTTTATATAAAGGGTCAAAGTTTCAAATTTTCTAACTTACTGTCACCAAATCAAGTACATTCCAGTCTGCCAAACTTACTAAGCAAATTACTGACATCCCATAACTGCCACTAACCTCCCCATACTGTCACCTCCCTGAAAAATCAAGAGGAGCCTGTTTACAAGTTAGTGAATGAGGCTCAAGACAATTCTACCTTTAAATAGACTTCTTTTAAGTTTCTTATTATACAATCTATAAAGTTAAGCAAAAAAATTAAAAACACCATTCATAAGCTTACCAAATAACCACTATTAACATTTTGATGTATTTTAGAAACAGCCATTTGCTAAAGCTTTTTTAAAATGCTCTTCCCCCACCCTGCATGTTCTTCCCTCCTAAATATCAGAGTGTTGAATTATCCAGAAAGTCAAGAAAAGAATCCCTTAAGAAACACTGTTAAGAAGACACTGAGCACAGCATCCTCTGGAAGAACACCTGCTGCGCTGCCCGGAGCCCCCCACCACTGCCAGGGCGCTGGCCCAGCCGGGGAGCTGGACGCCTGTGTGCAGGGCCCAGGGCCTCCTGCAGAGCATCACTTACTGTGCCCGGCATATGACTTCTCTCACTCTTCCCATTCTGAGAGCTGCCATTTTTGAGTTTCTTTTTCTTTTTGGCCGTTTCTTTGTGCTCTTTCTGTTTGTTCTGCACTTCGATAAGGACAGAAATAAAGCTGTTTTTTACTTCCTTTTCAAACTCCAGTTCGTCTCGCAGCGCCAACTGCTGTACCAGCTCCTCGGAGTACTCCTTAATGGCAGTCTCAATTTCTTCCAGCAGCTCGTTCAGTTCGGATACGGAGAGCCTTTTCACTCCTGGGAGCAGAAACACACACAGCAGACACTAAGACTGAAGTATCTCAAAGCAGCATAACAAGGAACAGGGTATTTCATGCCAAAGAGCAAAAACCATACGCTAATCACGTAAACTGTTCAGGACCTTATCAGACCCCTCAAACAAGTGGGGGGTCAGGGCTAAGCAAAGGTAGATGGGCACAGACCTTTCCCAGCTGGCTGACGTCAAAACTTTTTACTTGTGCAAATCAAGTACCCCAGGACTATTCCCTGCCTCAGTCAAGACTGAGAAAGCTCATACCTGAACAATATCAGATACAAAAGCTGAGGGGCTGTACAGGAACTACCTGCAGACACAACATGGCAAGCAATTTCCCAGGATTCGGGGGTACTCCTGGAGAAAGGAGAAGTCGATCTGAAAGAACTACAACCAACACATGTTTAATCACACACGCTCCAATCTGTAGACTGTGTTGACAACTGGGAAGATGAAAAGAAAAAGCATTCCCTGAATCCCACTTCAGACTTTTCCAGTACTTTCATTCATGTGAGATAGGACATTGCTAAGTCCCGGAACCCCAGGACCTCAGCTGCAACCGTACGACTTGGAGGTAGGCATCTTAACCAGAACCATTCAGCTGGGCCTTAGTCTGGTCTGATTACGGTGCTTAGAGAGTATCAGAACAGAGGCCACAGGGGAAGATGATGTGAAGACAGAGAGAAGAGAGCCATCCAAAAGCCGAAGACAGGCCTCGTCAGAACCCAACCTGTCAGCGCCCTGACCTCACACCCCAGGCCCCAGGAATGCAAGGACACAAATTTCCAGTTTCTTTCTGTCACCCAGTCTGTGGTACTGTGTTACGGCAGCTCTGGCAAATGAATACAGACTGTCTTGTATCTTATCAGGAACGAGGACTCAACAATGCTAGGCCTGTACCTACAGCAGCGTGGTCAAAGCAGACCACTCAAAGGATCCTTCCTACACTAAAAGAAGTCACACAACCCAGGGACCTGGGCGACCAAGCATCTGCCCTCCAGTCATGCCTTAAATGTGAATCCAGGAGACCACAGGAGCTAAGCAGATAGAAAGCCCATCACTGTCTACTCAGGTAGGAAGTCAATCATATGGCAAAAATCAAATGCATGCTCAGTATACTCACAGGCTGGTCACAGCTATTTAGGAACTTTGCAACATAATCTACTGGACTGTTTTTACAGTTCACCATTCTCAGGTACGTCAACACAGATCCAATTCAAAAATAATTTTATTCCCCAAATTCTCCACACCTTCACCAAAGACAACTATTTGTAAAGACAAGAATTATTTCCAACCAGTAGTTATTGAGCATTTTGTTTGTTATGGGCTAACATATGCTGAGGTGCTAAGGCCCCAGTGAGAATGTAATAGCATTTGGAGACTGGGTGTTTACAAAGGTAATCTGTTAAAACAAGGTATTAGTCTGGCCCCTAATCCGTATGACTGGTGTTCTTATCAGAAGGGGGAATATGGATGTGGACATACAGAGAGAAAAGACCATGTAAAGACACAGGGAAAAGACGGCTATCGCGGCCCTCAGAAGAAACCAAGCTTTCTGACAACATTCCTACGGAACTGTAGGAAATGCAGATCAACTGTTTTTAACCACCCAATTCGTAGTACTTTGCTACAGAAACCCCAGCAAACAAATAGAAGGTTTAATACATCACAGTCCCACAGCAACAATGACAGCACATTCAGAGCACTGTGTCATCAGATGGCAGGAGAAGAGGATGCAACCCAGACTGAGTATAGCAACTCTCTGAGAACGGCTACACTGTGTGTGTGTGAGACAAACCAAGGGCAGACAGCGGGGTGAGGATGGTGGCTTACTCTCTTCGTAGCTGCTCGTGCTGGACCTCTTAAGTGTCTGAATTTCCTGAGAAAGCATTGAAAGCCGATCAGACTGCGTGGGGGTTTCATCGTCTTCCAGGTCTGGTGACTCCTGCATCATTTCTTCAATTTCTTCAATAACCTTCCAAAATACACACAGCACTGTTTATCAAATACACAGGGGGGAAATGACCTATCATGCGACAGGGCGCTCGCCTGAGGTCACCAGGGCAGAAGTACATTAAATTCTACCAGCGTGCAGAGGCGGACATCCTGAAGAATCAAAATCTGGACTGTTAAGAGTGCAGACAGTGGGCTGGGGGAATGGTACAGTGGTTAAATGCTTACCTTGCAAGCGCAAGGCCCTGAGTTCAATTCCCCAGCTCCAAATAAAGCTGGGTGGTGGTACATGCCTTTAATCCCAGGAGGCTGAGGCAGGGGGACTGTCCTGAGTCCAAGGCCAGCCTGAACTACATCAGTAAGTTCAGGACAAGCCTGGGCTATAGAAAGAGACCCTGTCTCAAAAAGAAAAAGAAAAAGGAAAAAAAAGTGCACATGGCTTATCAAAAATGGTTTACAATATACTAACTACAAAATTCAACAGACTATGAATCACTGTGTCTGTCATGTTTCAGCAGGCCCTAGCAGATCTCAGGATATCTAAAAATGTGCTACAAGACATGAAGGTAATGTACTCCAGCCATGCCAGGACCAGGTCACAAACTTAGGGTTAAAATCAAACAAATAACTAAAACAACAAAAATTTCACATACTACATGCACATGCTCCGTTTAAAGCTACTTAATCAAAAATCTGACACAAAACTTAGAAAAAAACAACAGTGCAAAAACTGAAAGCAAGATTTTCCTTTAACATCTGAAAAGGAATCTCACATATTAATCCAGTGATATTTTAATCCACGGGATATTTTCAAATGACTTCATATGTAAAGGCATAAAGAAGAGAAAAGCTACAAGCAGCTAGCCAATTTCAGAAATATTTCTGCCTTTTAACACTAATCTACTGCCATACATAGCACGGCTCACACTTCACAACCATGTCCTGTCCTAGATTCTCGAAGTAGAGAAAGAAATGTAACGCAACAACCTTAAAGGATTAAAGCCAGAAAAGTTACTTAGTACTGCAAAAAAAGGATTTACATGTTGAGAAAAACTATGAAGAAAAGACAGTTAAGTGAAGGCATACAATATCTTCGACCTATTTAATAAGTGAGTGTGCAAGCTCAGTGGGGAGCACTTCTGTTGAGGAAAGACACAACTACATCTGAAGGTGGTGGCGTTATGATAATTAGTAAAAAAAAAATCTCAGAACAGATACTGTAAGCATCACAATGAGACATGCAAGGAAGCTACAGAATTTGTTTCTCTAAGTTATAAAAACAGAGATAGCTTATGATATTCAGGCAGATATCCAGTCAAGGCTTAGGGTCACATTTTTCTCCAGAATATCAAGTTCTATGTCAAAACGGCCTTCTCACTCATCATTACCTTGCTTCTCGAGCACCATATGCCTTACCAGCCTAAACAATCCAGCCACAACACGACTAAGGAGCATCAAAGTGATACGTATTTAATGTACATTTTTAATGGACTCCTCCCAAACCTGCCATAATGCATCTTCCTACTGACCTCCTCTTTCCAGGCTAAAAATATAATGTGGCACAATTCACAGTCCCGGTCAGTCGCTGGGGAACATTTTATTTCAGGAAGAAGTTCTAGCCTTGCATTCTGACAACACAACAGAGGTGGGAGGAGTATTCAGAAAATGAGAAAGCTGATTCAACTGATTTCAAATGAATACAGGGTTGACATTATGAGAGCATTCCACAGGAATAAGGCTCACTTCTTTCCAGGGTTCACAATAGGTGCTTCTAATACATGCTACTGTTTCTTACATAGGGTCTTAAAGAAATAAAATGACATCTACATGGAAAGTTATTGAAGAAATTGCTCGTGTTTGCGTAAATCTAAAGAAAGTAGGAAATTCACAGGATTTTTTTGATTTAGGTTTAAGCAATATGCCTCCTTAGTAACTGTGCTTTTCAACAATGCCTAGATTAAAAAGCTTCCCAATTAACAAAATTTCATCTTTGAACAACACTTTGTTAAATTTTTTCTCAATATAAGAGTTAAGTGACAAGCCTAGGTCATCACATGAAATGTCTGTAGGACCACGAACGCACCGAGACCACCAAGCTTAGCAAGATGAATCAAACGCAGAAGATTAAATACTGTGTGGTTTCTCTAATATGAGAAAAAACAAAGTAACATCAAGTAAAAGAGTGAAATAAGAGTGATGGCAGGAAACAGAAATTTTGTGGAGAGGGAAAAGGGGACATTGGCAGGAGAGATGAGAGGGTAGGAAGTAAAAATGATCCGTGTGACAAATACATGCACCAGATCCTCAAGTCAAATATAATTATGTATTGCAAATATACACTAATAAAAAGAATAACTTGGGGGGGAAAGAGAGAAAGAAGTAAATTCAAACAACCACTTAGCAAGGTTTTCGGCTCTACCCGCTGCTGTCCTGTGCTGAGGAGTGTGCTCTCCTGGATACCTGGTCTGCTGTGAAGAGGGGCTCCTCGCTGACACAGGAGACGATGATCGAGTGCATATCTAACTGCTCTCTCAGCTCCTCGTCATCTGACGGGTCAAGGAGCAAGCCATCGCTTATCTAAAGAAAAACACACCATAGTTACATTCGAGCGAAATGAAGTCAGCATCTCTGGGTAAAAGAGAAGGCAGAGGCAGGCCAGTGCCAAGAGCTCTCACATGAAAGGAAGGCGTCACCGGTCACGCCGGGCCCGGAGCATGTGCTGTGTTTTCACATCCCAAGCAGAATGAAGAGCAGCACAAGACGAATACCAAAGTGCTAAGGTCTGCACACATGCCGATGGCCTCATACAGACAGACACTGAGCAATTTTTTCTGTAAGAAATATCTCATGCGATGCTATGAAAGCTGACAAGTTATTCATGAGAAGAAAGCATTCAGAAAAAATATAAGATTACAACAAATATAAGGGGATAACAAAAGGGACAGGTCTAGCAATGAATATTATTTTTTTAGTCTTTAATTCATTTACTAATATTAATTTTCTGTTTGAAGTGTGTAAAATTTTTTACTGATTATGTATACTTATGTAATTTGGTTATATCTGTAGGTGTTCTACAGTGATCTACCACAAATCTTTTTTTTTTTAATACATGAATTCCAAATTCTATTAACATGTTAGAGACACAGAGTTTGGGGAATCAGTGAGCATCTATCCCTCCCCCTTTTTCAGAGGTTCACTCTTTCTTAGCTGACCATTGCCTCTCCTTCTACCCTATCACTCACGTTATGGTCAGCCATGAATGTGACTTAGGTAATCTAATAGCATGACTGGTATATGTCAAAATTCCACAAAAAACATAGTGAGCAACCACAAACTAACTTCCACTATTCAAAATAAAAGATAAATAAGGTAAGTAAGTAACACTGTGGCAGATGACATCTGCCCACAAGGGTCCCACTTAGCCCTTCCAACGGAACATCTCTACGTCCCAAAAAAGAGTATCTCTAGGTTACAGAACATCATTAAACCTAACTGACTGGAAGATCTCCAATCGCCTCACCCACATTTTCCACCGTGCTCTGGTCCCAGGAGCCTGCCCTACAGACCACATCAAAGGCTGCCCTTGACTTCTGGCTTTCAGCTGGGTTCCACATCTCCAGCAGGCGCCAGCAGACTGCAAGGTGAGAAGGTGAGGGCGGGCACTTCCCTGCTGCCTTCCTCCCTGCCAGACTGCCATTTGTCAGCTCTGGCTCTTTACCAAAGGCCACAGCTCTTGTCAAGCAGACCTCTCCCCCACAGTGCGTCTTTCTAAGTTCTAGAAAGTTCTCCTTGTCCTTACTTCCTCACGTTCAAGGCTACTAAAAGTGCTACAGGCTGCTACTATCCCTGGGGTGCTGTATCAGGCCTAGCTGGCTTCCCTTGACCTTCTCCATACCCATATAAACAGATTCCTTTCCTAAAGCATAGAATTTCATACCAGTACTAACTGTAAAAGCCTTACCTGGAAAACCATGGCAGATTAAAGTGGGCAAGTGGTCATTCATCTATCTACTTATCAAGACATGACTGCTGTGGTGATAAACTGAGCCCAAGTAAAAACTCTATTCCTAAGAAAATATTGGTGTACAATGACTTCCCAAACAACAAAACGGCAACAAAAGGCCTATGTAAGAAGAAATCACATCATTCCATCTCACAGTGTCCTGTCAGAATAATATAGTATTAAATTATATTGGAGGTTTACCACTCTTAATCCAAAACTTTAAAATCCAAAATTCTGAAATCTAAAATGCTCCAATATCTGAAGCTTTTGAGCATTAACATGTTATTATAAGAAGAAAATTCTGCATCTGACCTCTTGTAACAGACTGCACTCACAGGTGCACCGTATAAATTAATTTAACCATATAAAATCGCTACCAGGCTATGTGTATATGAAACATCAGTGGATTTTGTATTTGGACTTATCCTCAAGACAGGAAGATATTCTGGTATCCAGTAACACTCATGGTGCTAAGCATCTCTGACAACAGATACTTAACCTGAAAGTAAATGTATTCCCAAACTTAATAAAATTTTATCTGGGAAAAATATTTCATCTATTAGTGCCAAACATACTGTAAAATAGACGATACAATGGAATTGATGTAGGTCTCTATGGCCTTCCAAGTTCCTGACATAGGAGCACCTGAAGTTTAATGGTAGGTGTGGACTACAGCATAAAGACATCTACAGGTGAAGGAAGGAAGGAAGGAAGGAAGGAAGGAAGGAAGGAAGGAAGGAAGGAAGGAAGAATTGCTGACCTGCTGGCTTCCTAATCTCACACTGGAAACAGGGTGCATCGGGGTCCACTTATCATCAGGTAGTTAAGGGCCATGCCATGTCACGACACACCTCATCTTATCTGTCACTGCATCATAAGTAAATCCAGGAAAGGCCTGGCCTGCGCCTTCAACAAGAAATGATGAAATGTCAGATGCCATGCATGAAAAACAGAAAACAACTAACAGCATCCAGGGAGATGAATTCTTTTTTTAAAAAATCACACTAGAAGGCTGAGAAACAAAAATCAAAAATGTCACTTGAATTCTCAACAGCAACAACTGACACTTGCAAACAAGCAATTTTTGTGTTTCAATAAATTCTAGCCTGAACCCTGATGTCCAGCTGTCTAACAATCAGGTGGGAGCTAAAAATAAAAATATTTTCAGACATGCAACTACTCATAGAATTTACCTCTTCTAAGCACCCTTTCTCAGAAAGATGCCAGCAGGGAGATGAAAAAGGAAGAAAACACAGGATTTAACAAAAACACAGGTGAAGGGAATTCTTATGAGAGGAAGGAAAAATCCCAGGAGGCGGCTACAAGGTTAAATTACAGAGTAGCTGGTTGAGATGAGACCGCCACGGCAGTGAGAAAACCACGAGGAAGAGAAGATTATCAACAGATCACCTAGTTTATGTCAATTACTCACTTGAGTCTCATGGCTTTTTTGAGGCTGAATAGTGAGGTAAGCATACATTAAGTAACCTCCCCCCAAAAATGTAAGTATCATAACACTACAAAAAAAGTTTATGGAAAACAACTTAATCATAATATACCAAATCAAGTCAACCATAAACATTTAAATCATTAATATTAATGATGAAGATCAACTTCACCAAGAACTCTGATGAGACTGCATTGGGAAAGCAAGGGAAGCTGTGCAAGGGCTAAGCTCATGGGAGGCCGTGAGATCATGAAATCTTCATCCTCTGGGGAAAGGTCAGCAGGCGAAGTCTAAATAAGTAAAGGAAATTAAGCAGGTTACGTCCTAGGAGCAGCTGCTGCAATGGTTAAAAATGGCTGCCTGCGGGGCAACAAACGCAGGACCAAGCCAGGAGGGCCGAGGCTGCCTGTTCACGGACTACACGTCTAGCTTGCTTTTTAAATGGTGACAGCCTGTCCTCTAGTAACTTAACCTTCCTAAGAAAGGAGAAAGGTCACAGGACGAAGCTCTTCGTGAGGGGATGTCTGACTTCAGGAAGCAAGGTTTAAAGAAGCGCCACGCGTGACAACAAGGGTATGTGGATGCAGTGGCCCCAGCTGTGGGATCTGGTCCCCACTCCCACCTCAACCCCATCACTCTTCAGGGCTGTAGCTGAAGCACTACAGTTGTGTTTTATTTTCCCTTCTGGCCTTTAATTACACAAAGTTTTAATTTTAAAAGCATTCCTAAGGTAGACATGGCTATCTTCTTCCTGTCTCTGCTCTCAAAGACACCCAGATGCACTGTCAAAGCCTCTGTGTTTCTCCCAGAAGCAGCGTGCGTGGGAGAAAGAAGATGGGCAAAAGACGTTTCCCGGCGAAATGCAGCAGAAGCACTGTGTCCCATCAGCACATTCGCAAACAACACCCGAGTTAGAATACACCCAAACTATACGAGAATACCAGTAAACTATTAGAATAAATTTCCATGACAACAGAATGAGCAGAGAACATCTTTCCAAAGAGGCGGCCAAGGCCGGGCCCCACAGAGATGGCATATGCTAAGGGCTGGAATCCCTCCCAGGCTTTGAAGACTAACCTTGGCTGCCACAGGGGCCCATCACTCACCCTCCCATTAGGCATAAATGTGCCTCCGTGGTGCCAAGCTTTGCCCTCACTTCTCCCCACGCCAGGTTGAATACAGAGCCGCTGGTACTGCATCCCTGTATAAAACTGCAGAGACATCAGACGGAAAACAGGTACCTACTTAAGACTCTGGAATGTCCCTTTGCTTTTCTCTAGAAAAGATCACCCCAATTTAGGCATGTGCATCTTGACCTTCAACGAAAATTTAAAAAAAAAAAAAACTGAAATCTATAAAACTAGGCTTCCTGAAATCATTTCTCCTCTTAATGCAAAAAAGTACATAAATCTTTTCCTATTGTCAAGAAAAATATTTCCTATTGATTCTATTTTACAACGAGGATATTCTAAAGAATGCATACATAACAGTCAATTATACATAGTTGTGTCAAGAAAATTTTAAAAATAGCACCTGTTGACAATGGTAAATACAACTTTTCCAGGTCAAAATCTTTTTTTTAATTATATGCAGTCTACTAGAGTGACAGGACTGGTTCTCACATGATCCTTGCTGCCCGCCTGTTCTTCAGGAACTCAAGGTGCACAACAACCCTTCCTAAGAGAGCTCTAATTTCAACTCTTTCATCACCACAAGAGTTGTGCCGTGATAAACAGATGACTGACAGATGAGAGACTGATACATGAATGATCACTAGTTGAATCTGCAGAGTTTTTCCTGGGACAGATTTTAAACTTCAGACTAGTATTGAATCACAGCTTTCCTAATCATTCCCTTGGCTCTAATACGACACAGAAAACAATATTCAAAGGGCAGCTCTACTTCCCAAGAGCAATGTAAGCACAAGATTTACATTTCACTCAGTGACACTGGGTGGGAGTGCCCCATCCGTGCTGCGACTGTGCTTCTCTTAGAACCACAAAAGGAATGTTCATCACTGATGGAGAGCAGAGGGATGGAGGACAGCAAATGTGAGAGAAAAGGTGGAGTCGCCCAGAGAAGTTCTGAGAGAGAGAGAGAAAGTGGATGAGCAGCTCAGGGCTGCAAGGGTTCCAACGAGTTCAACTCCACCTGGCTGTACCAGCACAGGAAGTGACACGGCAACTCACAACATCGATTTATTTTAAGAGAATGGAAGCCCCTGACTTTCCTCAACCATCCACCACCAAACTGACCGGCCTGTCTGCACTTGGATCCCTGTATTCTGCCCACCTTCCTGCTGGAAGGGGAAAAGTCCTTTCGTCTGCCTCTTTTCATATTCTCAAAGACGTGGTATCTGCGGTCATCCCGAACACCGTCCCTTCTCTTCCAGGCACTGTCGGTTTCTTCTCTGCAGGATGGCTCTCATCAGCACACAGCTCCCTGCAGCCTCCCATATTAGCTATTGACTCATTTCCCTGCTCCTGTTTATTTCAATGCTCTTTAAAAAAATAAATCACATTTCATCTCTAACTCTTTGACTTCTGTGTTCTCTTTAATCCACTCCGCTTAGATTTGTATCTCCAAACTCTGTTGAAAATGCTCTGGACAAGGTCACCAAGATTTCCACCTGGCCAACATTCACGGCTGGACCCTATTTCCCAGCTTACTCAACATGTTTCAGTGATTCCTCATTCTTGCTGGTTTTCAAAGCACCCAGCTGGTTCCCCCTAGGAACCCACAGCTTCTTTTTCCTGGAACATGCCTCCTTCAGAACTCTACCTGCTGTTTCCTTCACCTTGGTGAAATTTCCGCTCAGAGAATCCACCCTTATGTCCTCACTGAAAATAACCCCCTCAAGCCTCTTCACCCCATCCCGCTGTGCCTCCCTTAGCACTCTGCACTACTGAAATCACACAACTGTTTCCAAAAATTAGTAATTTTTTGCTATGCCTTTTTTTAGGTCCAATAGAGGCAGCCTGTGCTCTAATAATTTAATGTGATGACAAGGATGTGTGGACACACAGCAGTCCAGCTGTGGGCACTGGGTTCATGAGTTGACTACTATGGATTTAGCACTATTTCAAACAATATAGAAAATATTTTTACAAACTCTCCACCATGATTTCTAATTTTAGTTCATGGATGAGCCACTTACTCAAGAGCCCTCAAAAAACATGTGTCTTAGACCGCCCCACGTACTGCACACAGTGGGCGTAGGTGGCCACCCACACAAAGATGGCCTGTGGGAAGGTCACAATCTAATGACAAACCCAGAAAAAGGTTACTAATATGAAGAACAAAGCAATGATTTGACAGGAACGTGGACGACAAGGCTACATTCTGTGGGACAGATAACAAGTCACTTTAAAATTCCCCTCCCCACTAGTGTTATCCGCTCCCACACAGAGGAGAGCATTCCCTTCTGTGCAAGGATTCAGGCCACAGCTGAGTGGCCATCTGCCCAGGATGCAGTAGGTAGGGATTCCTCCCAAGCCAGAGGCTGGTCTTAGTGGCCTTTACAGTCCTCTCCAACTCTAAAATTATATAATTCCATTAGATCAAGGAAGGCTACAACAGGAATAGGAAGCTTCAGGGAGGGTGGGGAACTTGAGCAAAGCTGAAAATGACAGCAAGGACCTAAATAAACAGAAGATGGAACATAATGTATTTTGCTGTGACTTTCCACTTGAATGTGTGCCATGTCAACCTGCAAAGCTTTAATAGGATTAATGATGGGAACAAAGGATAAGACTTGTGCACCACAGGACGGGCAAACAGAATTAGAACTCTGTATTTCACTAGAAAATGAAAGCAGCAGGCTCTTGTGAGTCACATCCTTAAGAAAATCATTTACACGAAACATCAACAGCTCTATTTAAAATCCTGACAGCCCTACTACATTATGTGTTCGATAATCACTCATTACGCTTAATGAAAGATACAGCACTCCAGAAAATGTGACACACGCTTACATTGTCATTTGATAAGGAACTTAAAACAGACTGGCCCTAAAATTTATTTAACTTGGCCATGACCCTCATCAGCATTGAGCAAATTTCATGCTATGATTTCTGTTTCAAGTAATTCTCTTCCCTCTCCTGGCCCTCCGGCTGCCGTGGCACTTGTGTTCCTACTTCTTACCCAAACTCACTATAGAGCTCAGGCTGCCCTAGAACTCACGGCAATCCTCCTGTCGGGCTCCCAAGTGCTGGGATTACAAGAGTGCATGGCCATGCCTAGCTATTATATGGTGATGGGAAACTGAACCCAAAGTCCACGCTTCCAAGGCAAGTGCTGTAATCATTGATGCTCACCCCTTGCCCCTGAAATGTCTTACGGTTCTCCAACCATCACTAAATACATCATTTTCAGGTAATATGTCACATCCAGCAAGTAACTAAGTTCATCAAAAAGGTGACCCATGTTGATATTCCAATACCCTCAACATGTGAACATGAAGGCCGGGTTCTTACAACGTGTTCTTAGCATGTGTTATATATACAGGAAGGAATGGTGCTCCTTCGTGTTCACATTCCCACGGTGACAGAAACTCAGCTAACCACGTAGCAGTGAGGGCATGAGGGGGAAGAGACTGGAGGACTGCCCTCACAAGGGGACAGCAGTGCAGACAAGAAGGCAACGGAAAGCCAGCTCAACTGCCAGAAGCTGGGAGTTGAGGGGCAACTGATGACAGAGGATGGGATAGAAACGTTACTGTTCCAGTTCCACTGCTAACACCAATTGTACAGGCACTACTGGTTCACAACTAACTTACCTCTTTCTCTGAGAGGTTCAGAGTAAGTAAATGCAGGGTCCTGGTATGGGATGATTTCCAGTCTACAGGCATGACATTTCCAAAGTTATCTGTCAGGGCATTCCAAATCCTTAAAAAGAAGAAAACTACGATCAATGGAAAGTCACATTCCAAATAGAAAAGCAAAACAAAAAACAAAAAAACAGGCATATTGTTTCTCAGGAAAACACCAGTGCAGTTAAACCTACTAAGTAAGATGAAGTAAAAATCACAAAACGGGGCAGACAGGAAGTCCTAAGGCAAAGTGAAGTGGTGTGGAAAATTGTCCCAAAGTCGGCTGCTGACACTTTATTGTACTATGTGCCAGGCACTATTCAAAGTAGCTTATGTATCTTAATTCATTTAATCCCCAGAAACATTAGAAGTAAGAACCATTAGTATTCCCTTACAGGTGAGGAAACTAAAGCACAAGAAAGTTAGGTAATGTTTCCCGGGCTACACAGGCAGTAAACACACTAGGAATTAATTTTTTTTTCCTGTAATTTCCAAACACATAGATCCTTTCATAAGGTGAATTATCTGGAACCAAAGGTTTGCTCTCTTTTCTGGAGAAACCAGCCAGTCTCAGTGAGATGAGGATTTAATAGCTAATGTGTAATATAAAAGCTAAGAACTAAAGGGAAAAGATTTCACACAAAATGTTCCCAGGTCACCAGAGTGCAATCACCTCCCCTACTGTCAATCAGCATCCTTAAGAGGTGATGGAGTAAGACGACAAAAGCACTTGACTAGGATTCAGGAAACAAAACCTCATCTTCATCTTCGCCCAGTCAGCAGCCTCTGGTCAAGGCCCTAACCTCTGAGGGCACAGAGCTTCACTACAAAACCAGGCTGGGACAAGAAGAGGCATTCCATCCAGCCACATTGCTCTAAGCACCCATACAGGGGATGTACTGGACTGGAGGCAAGTCCTAAGCCCCCAAAGGATGACCACAAACTCCAAGTTCATGACCAGAATGCAGGTTTAGGTATCAGACTAACAATCTGCATAGTAAAAGCATGACAATTTTATGGAAAAAAAAAAAACGGAGCCCAGAGACACAAATGAGATGCAATTTTAATCAAGGCAAGTTAAAGACTATACATTTGGGCTACTTACTAGCTGGAAGAACACACAAAGATACACTGTTAAAAGCTAACCTTTATAACGGTATTTATCTGTGTGTGATGAGTAAGTCATTAAATAATTGAGGAGGCTTTTTTTCCCAAATGTGTCAGTTAACTAGGGTACAAAAACAATCCTAGTATAGAATGAACATAAGAATGAATATTTTTAAGTGGAGAAGAAACATAATTAAACAAACAAAGATCTAGTGCTAAAGAGCAGAGCAAAAGATGCTTGGCCTCAGAACACACATCAGCCTCAAAGAAAATGGGAACCCAAAAGCTCCAGGAAGCTGGGTGGTTTACCTACCTTCCTTGTGCTTTAGTTTCCTCAACTGTAAAGAATACTAAGGGTTCTTACTTTTAATATTTTGGGGGATTAAATGAATTACCTCCCACAGGTGTGGTTCATTCCTATTCTTAAGGAATCCAATCACCTCTACTACCAAGTAACCACAATTAGAGGCAATACCTTTTGACTGCTATTTGCTGAGTTTCTACCCCACATTTTTCTGGTTATTAAAAAAAAAACTTTTTTTTAACTTTCAAATACTGAAGAACTGACTACATGAGTGTCATGCCCCAGGGTCAGGGACTGGTATACAATATTCTACTAAGTGAGAGGGGTTTGTTCGGCCAGTTTGTTGGCTCCTTAAATGAGGCTGTAAGAAAGCATAAGTATGCTTCATCTAGTTGTTGACTGTGGGTAACTTTGATCTTCCAAAAAGGCAAAGGACTCTGTCTCCACCAAGGTCAGAACAAACGTCAGGACACAGGGACAACTTTAGTGGCAAATTTCTAAAATCCTCCAGTGCAAACTGGCTTCATCTTTATCACAAAGCATTCTAACCTGTCATAAACGACTAGCGGGCCAGCTCTTTTCCAAGGAGGTCAAAGTCCTGTGGACATCAAAACCACATGATACCTTTGGTAATGTAAAACCTCAGTAGATAAATTCATACTTACCAAAACCATAACTGGGGCTCAAAGTAGTTAAATATAATGCCCTAAAGCAAAGTAGTATCCGAGTAAAAGTCTCAACTCTTGCTAATAAAAGGAGGTGGAATGTTCAGTCTCTTATCAAACAGGTAAGCAAATTTATGCAGCAGAGGGGACAGTGACAGGAGTAATCAGGCCCAATTCTTAAGAGCGATTTCTTACGCATTCCCAAACCAAAAAACATGCATTTCCACCACCATATCATCTACAAAAAACTATTACCAAGAGGAACAAAGTATTTTAAATTTTGCCACAACTTATGTGTTTAGCAATGGTTAAATAAGTTACTTTATCAATGTCTGATCAAAGCAAAACTAGGGACCCTTAAGTACCTATGTACAAGCCGCTCATTTACATAAGATATTCTTATGATTTTTAAATCTAGAATATGTCTTACATCTTAGTAATTCAACGCAGAAAAATCAACCTACATATATGAAACTATTTGCTCTTTAGGAAGTAACTTTCAAAACTGTCCTCTTCATTATGGATCGCATGCTTATCTGTGTATATAAAATCCAATCACAGGGCTGGAGGAATAGCCCAGTGTTAAATGCCTGCCTCAAAAGCTCAAGGTCCTTGGTTCTATTCCCCAGCACCACACAAACTAGGTAAACCTGTAATTCCAGCGCTTGTGAGGATGAGGCAGGAGGATTACTTTGAGTTTGAGGCCAGCTTTGACTACCTACTGAATGTAGGATGAGCCTGGAATATACAGCAAGACCCTGCCTCAAAAACAAAACAAAAACAAATAAATTTTTAAAAATAAAATTCAATCACAAGCTTTCCTCTACACCTGGACAGGATACTGTGGTGAGCAAGCAATAAAACAAGAGGATCTCCAAACACAGCGATGGACCTCTATTCCCAACTCCCTTTTCAAGCTTCTAGGTTTTTTTGTTTTGTTTTGTTTTTTTGAGACAGTGTCTTGCTCTGTAGTCCTGGCCATCCCTGACCTTACTATGGAGCCCAGGCTAGACTTGGCCTTTCGCCATTTTTTTTGATAAATCTGCTGATTCACAGAAAAGGGGAAGAATGAAAATCAGAATCACAGTGAAGTATCCTATTAACCATAGGTCCTTGACTGCTCAACACAAGATCCTCTCCTCGGTCTTTGGTCTCTCCATTCCATTAATGCCCTGCAAAACCACCCTACTAGGCTCAGTGGTTAAAGCATTTGCGTAACAAGCACTTAGGTTAAGCGCTATAGTACCTGACTTCGATTCCCCAGCACCATATAAACCAAGTGTGGTGGCGCACGCCTCTAATACCAGCACGCGGGAGGCTGAGACAAGAGGATTGCTGTGAGCCCAATGTCAGCCTGGACTCCATAGTGAGTTCAGGCCCAGCCTGAGCACTTGTCTCAAAAAAAAAAAAAGAAAACCCTACTCACATTCTCACCGCGCATTCATTTTACTTTCAGCCTCTCAGGGATCCTCTCCTCCTACACATACGTTTAACCTCCCTCAACCCATTTCTTCTACGATCTTTTAGGATGAAACCGTAACACACGATTACCGCCTTTAACAAGAGTATAGCCGGGTCTCAGTGTGGTTAACAAAAAGTGCTCCTTCTCTGCCCCAGTTCCCGATGAATCCTTGTGAGTTTCCTATCACTGAAATGGATCACTTAGGCGACTGTAACCAGTGCCTGTTTGCGCAATGGCCTCCCCACCACACTACGTGCTCCTCGCCATAAGCAACTCCAGGCCTTCGTTTTGGCCTTCTTGGCGGGCGCGCATCCCACCTGGGCTCCCGGGCGGGCCCAGCAGACTGCTGAGGACGTGGGGGGCCTTTGCACCTGTCAGAACCTCAGCTTAAAATGCCAGACCTTTCGTGGCCCAGCAGGCAAACTCCCCTCCTCTGCCAGGGTTCCCTTTGCCGGAAGTCTTCCCCGACTCTCCCTCCAAACAACCGCCTTGAGACCTCCCGCAGGGTCTACA